>OX387715.1:111455874-112055874 GCA_947577245.1 Andrena bucephala
CCCCACCATCACGACCGCTTCCTACATAAATGTAAGAAAAAGATTATGAATCACAAAAAAATTGAAGAAAGTAGGGATGACCGGGGCTGGTAGGCCAGTTTTTCAGTTAATAAATTATGTGGGCGAAATATGATTAAACCGGTTAATATATTTGATAGTTCACTCAATGTGACAAAAATTAAGGTATTTTAATGTTTTTCTAACACCTTCCATGCTGGGCAAGCAGCCCCATGATCGAGGTTGGTTGACTTACAGTATGGGGTAAGTTGACTATATGTAGGTACAATCAGTTAAGAAAATGTTATTTGTAACTTATCTCAGTGGTAATAAACTAACACAATGTCACAAGAGTTGTTTCATTATAAAATATTAATTTCTTTCTTTCATATTTTAATACTAAGCTGAACATTTTTTCAACTTAAACATTAAGTATAATGTATTTATAACATAGTGTAAAGTTTAGGGCTGTTATCCCAATAGAACCATAACGAAAGGGGGTAGAGATCTGAAATTTCTCTCAGTGTTTTTTTAGACAAAGAGCATTATTTGGTACACATAAATACTAAAATTCGTGCTGGGGCCGTTTTCCCTATGCTTACACGGCTAGACCCTTTAAACAAAAAATAAAAATCGCTTTATGAATAACAAAATAACAATTTAAACCTTATTAGTCAACCAGCCCCGACCAATCATTTTGACTTCAATAATCTATATAACCGTCAATTATTTATGTATAAACAAAAATACTATGTCAATAGATCGTCTAATAAACGAACTTTAAAATAGTCCCTTAACATTTATATTATTGTAACTATATTGAGCGTGAAAAAATGAAATCTTTAAGAAAAAATATTTACTTACGCAGTCAATTTTTCGACAAACGGTGATAACTGTTAAAAAACGTGTGATCGCGGGGTCGAACACAAATGCATGGCATAGTAGAACTGACTTCTTTCTACACTGAATGTTTTCGCAATAGAGCATATGTCGGTGCAAAGTTATTAACAATTAGTCAACCTACCCCTTGAAACAACCAGCCCCGGTCTCCCCTAATATCACGAAAAAAAATAGAAGAAAACAATATCCGAAAAAATAGAAGATAATCATAATTACAATATAAAAAAAATGTGAAGTCAAAATGAGCTGCAAGTACATAAAGTTGCTTTCCAGCAGCGTGCAAAGGCAACACTGTGTAACGCAATGTAGGATTCAGTGCTTTCTAACTGCTATTACATATACACAGCTAAAATGCTGTGTTTAACAGTGTTGACGCTCAAACTCTAATAACCACTTCTGCAAAGTGACTGCTCCGTATTCTTGAACACAGCATTTTAGCTATGCATATGCAGTTGTGTCAAATACTTCGCGTGGCCAGGCAAGGTATTCTCAGATCATCAAAACCCATACCTCCCCTGTCACAGGCTTGCAGATAATGTGTTAGTTTAAAAATCTGACAATATGAGTACACTTTCATTATTTTGCTTTTTTAAATAATTCCAAGATCATTCATCGACACCAATACCTTGCCTTTCACAGGCGCACAGCTAATTCATCAATTTAAATAAAGCTTTGACACGTGGCGCACACTTTCATTAGTTTGCGGTTTTTAAATAATTCTTATTCATCGACACTTTGACCTTGTCAGGCCACGTCAAGTATTTGACTTCCGGACCGCGGACATCTAGGCAAATGTCTAGATGTTACATTTTATCTTCAAATTATTAAAATGTCCGCGATACGAGTAATGGAATGTATGAACACAGCATTTTAGCTGTGTATATGTAGTTGTGTCATCTTAAGGGGACTAGGTTTAAGGGGTAACACCACTCTAGAGGCAGAAAAAGAAGACCTAAATTTGACAATTTATTTTGTGAGTATGACAAACGGAATAGAATTTCTTTTCAGAGGGTTTATTTAACACATATTGAAGTACGAAAAACAATTTTTTTTTATTGCCACTTTCATGCAAAATGGCGGCAACAGAGCCCGTCTTCGAAAAACGCTTTTTTGAAAACGCCGCCACGGGAGGACGGATTTCTCGGCATGTATGAGTCCTAGAACCAAAAATAAAAAAAATTTATAATCTATATACAATTGGCCTTGGAAGTACGTAGGGTTATTTTTTTTAATCAATTTTTGTGGAAGTGGTGCACTTTTTAAGAAATGAATCGATTCTTTGCCCTAAAAATGAGCATTAAATTGTTTATAAAAAAAAAAGTTTACATTCAATCAAAAAACGGCCAAGTACTTCCAAAGCCAATTGTATATAGATTATAAATTTTTTTTATTTTTGGTTCCAGGACTCATACATGCCGAGAAATCCGTCCTCCCGTGGCGGCGTTTTCAAAAAAGCTTTTTTCGACGACGGGCTCTGTTGCCGCCATTTTGTATGAAAATGGCAATAAAAAAAAATTGTTTTTCGTACTTCAATATGTGTTAAATAAACCCTCTGAAAAGAAATTCTATTCCGTTTGTCATACTCACAAAATAAATTGTCAAATTTAGGTCTTCTTTTTCTGCCTCTAGAGTGGTGTTACCCCTTAAAGGACTTTGCGCACAAACAATGATGGTGCGCTACCAAAATCCGGTGACTACTTAATTTTTTTATGAAAATCTCTAATTTTTACGGACCATATCAGAGGTTTGCATCGAAATGGCACATGTTTTACACGTCCTGTAATTTTTTCCAAGTAGATCTGAACCTCCATTCGTTCGCAATCAGGAAAAAATGAAGAGAAAAAATTATTTGAGAAAAACGCGTTTAAAGTTTCCGGGCAAAGGCGACGCTATAGGTTGCCGCTTGACGTTTTTAGCTGCCTAATCTACAATTTTACGAATTTCACTATGAACCAAGCGGCATTTTATTCACAAAGGTTGTACTGTACGCTTTCGGAAAATGCAATAAAAAACGATTTTCCGACTGCCTAGTCCCCTTAGGCGCAGTTGGAAAGCACCGAATCTTACATTGCGTTACACAGTGTCGCCTTTGCACGCTGCTGAAAAGCACCTTTACGTACTTGCAGCTCATTTTGATTCACAAAAAACAAAAAAAACCTTAGGTGACAGACGAAACTGACGCGGTGGTAGCCATTGCGCGTGAAACAAAAGCATCGGTAGGCTTTGGAATATTCCAAATTACCTTCACCTTTGGTATTCCGAATTAGCAACATGGCATTGAAACCTACAATTTCATGTCACACTTTGTATTCTCGAAATTATCGCAAAAATGGCACGGAACCATAGAAGGAACATGCAAATGAGTCGATTAAGTGTGTAACACTAATGTTTTGACATATTTTAACCATGATTGGAACGATTGAATACGCGCTGAAAAAGTTTTGCAGATTGACGTTTGCTTCCTCTGCAGATTAAGTCGAAAATGTAAAAATTGCGGTTCATCTACAAATGTCATTAGTGAACAGGTCATTAGCCCCTATAATCTACGGTGTTACAAATTAAATAGCGTTAGTAGTTTATTAGATACTTCGGTATTCCAAATTACCAACAGTATTCCAAATATGCTGCACTTCCTCTAATATTAGAAAAAGACCCCTTACGACTTCAAATATTGGTTCGCAATTGTTAGATGTAGAAAAGAAAAAGCTAAAATACTTAGAAAATAAAAAAGTGCAAAACGTAGAGGATGAAGATATAAATTTTTTTAAAAGTTTGTTACCAAACATTACAAATTTATCACCATATGATAAAATGTCATACAGAATACAAATATTAAAAGTCACCCAAGAATTTATGATACAGAGTACAAATGCATGTACAAATACAAATACAAATAACCAAAATACTCTCTAACTTTTGCATTTAATTTATTAATAAGTTTATTATTTAAGGAATATGTTTTGTGTTTGAGAAAATAAATATTTCTAAAATGTTATTTGACTAACCTTATTGTAATCATTAACCTTTCTTCATTAAGAACTGGCCTAACATGGCAATTGCACCAGTTTTTTTTAATCTTATCCGATATCTTGGACAAAATGTAATCTTAGGTTTCTATATTCATTCGCATATATTCAAAAAATTTCTGAGGATATTTTCTTAAGTCGTTATATAAATGATGAAACTCTCCAAATTCATATCTATTAGTATTAATAGGATGCGTAGAATATTTACGTTTACTGCGTAGACTTCCTATGTACCATTTTACGGCACTTGAAGACAATAATAATTCTTCTTCAGAATCGCTCATATCTAAATGGTTCATCTTCCCGAAACCTTAAACGACCGAAGCAGTACTATTATGACAGCTCCACTATAAACACATCAAAGAAAGATATTTTCGCGCAGCCTTTATCCCCGCTCTTATCGGCGCTCTGATCGTTTATCGCAGCTCCAACATAAACGTACCTTTACGCGATTCTGTGACGCTGAGCGGCAGTAGAGCGCCCACCGTCATTGACGACCACTGTCGGTGCCGCATGTTTTGCCAAACTCTTTCGTTTCTGGATTGAAAACAAAAGATGTTTTACCACTTTCGTTGATGGTTTCCGCAGGGAAAATGTCTGTTGCATCGCGCGGAGCGGTCAGATTTTCTCTTAGGTCCTCAGTTTTTGAAATATATAGAAAGATATCTGCAAAAAATTGTGTATTTCGAGTGTCCTTTCCCCTTTAATCGTTGATGAAACATATTTAAATGTTCATAATGCAATAATAACTTATATCGTTGTGTTCGCGAGGGTTCATAGAATAGTTTGGCGGTTCAAGCAACCGAATAACTATTACTGTTTGAACACAAAAGATGTTCAAAGTCGAAAATTTGCAGTTTCTTTCAAAATCGAATTTCTCGAAACCTGAGGGTGATGGCGACAAACAGTTTACGGATTCGTATTGGGCGCACAAAAATCTATAACAACCGGCTATTGAAGGTGACAGAACAGAAAAAAGTTCAATTTTGTTGAACAGTGTTATCAAATAATATAAGTTTCAAGGATGCCTGTCGATTCCAAAAAGTGTACTATGCGATTAAGTACTACCATTACGTAATTTCTTATATTTCTGCTATTTATAATTTTTTACATATTTCAATAACATCGAATGAATGCATCCTTTCATGTTATGGATAAATGAAAACATTTTCAATTCCTGAAGTGTGAATTTATACAAATTAATCGCCTGTAGTCCACATATGACAGGGATATCGTAATATCATGTCATGTATCAAACGAAAATGATACGATTTTTCTTCTGATTCTTCTCCTTCAACCAAATTTTGGTCGCCTTTTGTCGCCATAATACACTTTCATTATTTTGCGTTTTTAAATAATCCTTATTCATCGACACTTTGAGCTTGTCAGGCCGCATCAACTATTTGACTTCCGGTCTAGATGTTACGTTTTATCTTCACATTATTGAAATGTCCGCGATACGAGTAATGGAATGTATGAACACAGCAAAAATGCTGTGTATACCTTACCCAAAAAGGTATATATATGTAGTTGTGTCATTTTAAGCGCAGTTGGAAAGTACCAAAACTTACATTGCGTTATACAGTGTCGCCTCTGCACGCTGCTGAAAAGGATCTTTATATACTTGTAACTAATTTTAATTTCACATCTTTTTTCATATTGTAATTATTATTATCTTCTATTTTTTGTGATTTCTTTGATAATACTCTTTTCCGTCCTCGACTTTTTCATGTAAGGGAGACCGGGGCAGATTGTAACAAAAAAAGTTTCCACAGTGTTTTCTCGAAAGTGTTTTCCTCAATCAGGAAATAATTTGCGTGCCTAGGACCTGGTTTCTTATTAAGTACAAATCAGCTTGCAAGTATGGACCCCAACATTTAGTTAATTTCAATCAATCTTCACGTTATTTACCGATCAAATTTAAGAACATCATAGATAAATTTATGCAAAGAAATGCTTGTTTCGCTCATTCCGAAAATGTTTTGATCGGGATGCTTGCTGATGACAGAAAACATACTTATTCGAGAGTTGGCTTTGCGACGAATATTAAATTGTCGAACGTTGAAATGTGAAGTTTGCGATTTTTACGTTCCAAAAGTAAATTTGGAAGCTAGCGATTACACTGAGCTAATTAATTGGCAAACGGTTGAAGTAACAGAACCACCACTGACAAAAAGTATCACAGAAGCAGAGCTTAGAGAAATGATTATAAATATTTCAAATAATATCGAAGTTTTAAGTTTTCCATGTCATACACAGGCTGTAGAACGTCACATAAAGATGGTAACCGAGGCATCTTCGTCAGTATGTGGTAACAACGGCAGGGACGGGTTGATTCGGGCAAAAATTTCTTGCAGAGAAGTAATTCCAAAAGTGTAGACAAAAAAGATTTTATTAAATAAGTTTTTATCTTGTTACACTATATAAAAAAATAAAATGCATCGAAAAATTAAAATGTGAATCTTATTTTTTACATTTTAAGAGAAAAAGGAACATGCAGACATGAATATTTTTCCAAATTTTTTTGCAGTTGTGTTTGATTACTCAAAAGACAACTATCCCGGACCCAGGCCAACTGAAAATTCAAATTTAAATTTTCGCCTTTGTAGTATTACTCCGCCCTATTAAGCAATCATTGCTTATGCGTCTGATTCTATCAAAATCTTCTTCTGTGCTTTCTTTACTTTTGCCTACATGCTTTTTTTCTACTTCTTGGATTCTCTATTGTTCTGTTGTTCGTCTGGAGCATCTTTTTCCGGTGTGTCCGCAAAACGCATGTTTGCTTTAGTACCATTTAGAGCGGAGTAAGTATAAGGTGACCAATTTTTTTACAATGGAAAGAAAGATTTAAGAAAAAATTTAAGAAAAAAGTACAACAAAAATAAATAAACATTTTATTAATTCAAACAAAAATACACTAATTATGCTTACATCCCTTTTACTTATTTAATTAAACGAGTATTTTTCCATTGAATGAATATGTTTTGTCAACATATCATTTTCTAACAATATATTGGAAATTTCGGAACAAGAAATATCCTCCATATTGAATTTTAGTAAAATTATACAGAGATTATTATACAGAGATTAACAGATTAGTTTTAAAATATCGAAAAGGAGGACAGGTAGGAGGACACTTTTCGAGGAAGGACAGAACCTACAAAAGAAAGACTGTCCTCCCTAAAGGAGTTTACAATTTAGGATGTTACAATTTACCCCGTGTTAAAACTTACCCCGGTGTCTCCACTTGGCGTATTTTTTATTTTTTTTCAAATTTTTTATGGGGATTATATTTATAACAGGCGGATCTTCTAGATTCATTTCAGATTGCTTCGAAATTCTTAAAGTGGTCCCTACTTTTCTTTCGGAGAACAATTCGCAAAAATGTCCCGTTTAAACTTTGACAATATAAAACTGTATGAGGACACGACAAAAGATGTTGACATAATAAAGACTATAATCAACATGAAGAACGACGAAGAACCCTTCTGCATCCTAGACGTCGCTAAAGTGGCACAGAAGCATCAGGATTGGATTGAAAAAATGCCAAAAGTTGTGCCATATTTTGGTACCATTGAATTAAAATATATTTGACTTTGTGTCTTGTTTTATGATTCGGTAATTGATTGCATGTTATTATAATTACAGCTATGAAGTGTAATCCGAATCCAACAGTCATTAAGGTCTTGGCTGCTATGAATGCTGGTTTCGATTGTGCTTCCAAAGTATGTCTTTACTTCTGTCGTCTATAAGTAAGAGTGACGAGTTTCTATAATTTTATGACATTTTTTCTTTCATACATTCGAGACAGAATGAAATAAGACAGGTGATGAAATATGGAATAACCGGGGAAAGAATTATCTTTGCGCATCCAGCGAAACTGCCTTCCCATATAAAGTATGCTAAAAAAATGAACGTCGAGATAATGACCGCCGACAGTGAGAGTGAACTTGTAAAAATTAGTGAACATTTCCCAGAAGCGAAGTGAGTAGAGCAACGGATTGACAATCATTCCCCATTGACGAACTGCGTTCCGAATAATCTTTCACCTTTCTAATAATTAACAGAGTAGTGATTCGAATCCGTTGCGATGCCAAGGTGTCGCAAATATGTCTTGGATTAAAATTTGGCTGTGATCCGAATGAAGAAGCAATTCGATTGATTCATCATACGAAAAGTCTTGGTTTGACTTTACATGGGTTCAGCTTTCACGTAGGCAGTGTATGTGGTGAAATAAACGCTTACAGTAGAGGTATTTCAATGTGCAAAGGATTAATTAACATAGCTAAAACAATTGGTTGCAACGATGTTCAGTTAATCGACATTGGGGGTGGATTTCCTGGTGACACCAATTGCGAAATTGACGAAGTGAGACTAATTATCCTGTATCTACATATCTTTAACATTTTGTTCCTTATCAAATTTACAATGTTGTTTTCATTGTTAGTTTGCCAGTGTCATTAACGATGCCATTCAGGATATAGACGGTACTATAAAAATTATTAGCGAGCCAGGACAGTATTATGTGTCATCGGCATTTACTTTGGCATCGTACGTGCATACGAAAAAAGTTGTTCCCATGGAAGAGAATATGATTCGAATGTACTACATGAGCTGTGGCGTGTACACTTCTTTTATATTTGAGTGGCGGAACTTGAAGTCGAGAATTCCAATTCCCCTGCACGAGGTATCAGTATTATTGCATATTCCAAGATATTATCATTCAACTAGACTCTAGTTACTAGAGTATTGTAAGCAATAATATTTTCTAAATGGAATTCTTATTTGTACTTCAGCCAACGAGCGACGAGAAATTTATTTCTTTTGTTTTGGGCCCGACATTGGATCCCGTGGACTGTGTATTGAAAAATGTGTTGCTACCAGAATTTCAGGTTGGCGATTGGCTAATATGGAAAGATATGGGGGCGTATAGTGTGTCTCTCACTTTTCCATTTAATGGTTACGAAGCACCCACAGTGTATCCATTTGTGAGGAAAAGTCAATGGTCCGTATTGTTATCTGGATTGCTTACATGACAGATGTAAAACGAATTTATTGCAACATATATTTGAGTATTAATCGATTTTCAGGAAAACTATTAATGCACACATGAATTTAGAACAGAAACCGCTGGTGTCGCATTAATTTGTTGTAATACTGCCATGCTACCATATTAATCTCCTGCCATTCGACGATTTAAAACATTGGCCTAAAACTATTTATATAATATAAAGTTATTTACAGTACTGTCGTTGTATTACATTATCGAGTCTTTCATATTTGATTTTGTAAATAAATCGTGAGTATGTGAAAATTATTAAATCTTTTATACGTTTAATAATTATAATGACAACACATTGACATGAGTAATGTATAAAATGGTAAACACTTTGCTCGATGAATGTGCTGCAAAGTTATCTGCCTTCAATAAATTTCATGTTATTATTGTGTATTATTACTCGTCGTAACATTAAGTCCATTCCACCTGTATGAAAAAGTATTTGTAATGAATGAATAAGGAAATAAATAAATGCAAGCATATTAAAAATATTTTTTTGGAAAAAGAACTTACTCTATCGCAGTGTTGCACGAGCCTGGTTTTAGGTTGCTGTACAATTCTGCATTGTATAAGTCCATTCCGCTTATGATATCTTCTCGCGGAGACTCCGCCGCTAACGAATCTCGCACCTTTTCATACGTAAAATGAGATTCATTCATATTTCCCGATTTCTGTAATCAATGTTGAGAAATTTTCTAATGTAATTTTCTTCTGCTTACCGCTTCCACAGCTTCAAATACACGGATTAAATTCTTGCCGGCTAGCTTCCCGAGATCCTCTTTGGTCCATCGTGGTTCCGTTTTGTTATTGTAAAGACGGTTGAATATCTCTGGATATTTGGAAACATCCTCTAAGCCTTCAGGCGCCCTAAAATATTTCAATAAATATTTTAAAAAGTTTCGCTAATAAAAATTTTATATTCATTTTTCGCACATTCTATTGATGCATAGCTTACGATTGTACACCATCATAATCAGCGCCGATACCGACATGATCCGATCCGATAAGATTACGAATGTGATTTATATGATCTGGACATACGGAAATCGGCGATTGTGATAAAACCATAATTAAACTATCTTAAGTGAATTTGAGCCTCTTAATCTAGTCGAATTTATACAGTCGATTTTTTAGAAGTCACTTTTAAGACTAAAAATATAATACAAGGTAAAAGAATTTTTTTGTTATCTTTCACACAAACTGGAACAATGATCTAGCTAAAAGTGAATTTAATACTGTAGTTAATTGTAATAAGCTTGCAAAGTAAAGTTTGTCTAGAGACAGATCTTTTTGTGTAAAACGTTACTTTTAAATTAAATTAAATTGTGCATGTAATACAAATGAATTCAAAGAGTAAAGTACTAATTATTTTGATCATACCAATAACATCTTGGATCGTTGCATTTCTCGAAGAGTCGCAATTTATAAAATGCGGGTAAAAGTTCACCATCACCACTCCGTTGTTCTTTTTCTGAAAGAGTATTCAAAGTTGTACAGATACAGTGTATTATTACGAAACGTCTGCACATATAAATAAAGGAACTCACAACTAAATGTAGTACGTCATCAGGAACGTTACGATAGTTCTGGCATACACTGAACGCTGATGAATGAGAAAACATAACCGGAGCTTTCGTTACTGCGAGTACTTCTCTCATAACATTGTGCGACACATGTGATAAATCGACCAACATTCCCAAGCGATTCATTTCGTGGACAATAATCTGTGTTAAAATGCAGGACATACGAATTTCCCTTTATTGTTATTTTCAATTGAAAAAGTAAAAATTTTAACGTACCACTCCAAATTCTGTCAGATTGTGAACAAAACCATCATTTATTGGCGACGCGTCAGCCCTATAAAGATAAAGAAACACATTTATTAATTGCGTAGGATTTTTGTTGTATTCATTCATCTATACTCATTGTTATTATTCATTTTCCTCAAGTTGACGTTGATAAAATAAAAACTAAACTTCATCACACTAAAGATATTTTCATTCAATTTTTATTGTTTTGTTATATTATACAGTTGTACAAAATTGGACTTTTTTTGGACTTGTAACATTCAATAGCCGTTTCTTATAGGTTTTCGTGCGCTGAAAACGAATCCTCAAAACGTTTATCGCCATCACCCTTAGTTTTTGAGAAATTTCATTTTGCAAAAAACTGCAAATTTTCAACTTTGAATATCTTTTCTGTTCAAACAGTAATAGTTATTCGGTTGATTTTCCGTCAAATTATTCTACGAATCCTCCCGAATACAGCAATATAAGTTATTAGTGCATTATGAACATTTAAATACGTTTAAACAACGATCAAAGGGAAAAGAACACCCGAAATGCACCCACTTTTGCAGATATCTTTGAATTTATTTCCAAAACTAAGGGTCTATGAGAAAATCTGACTACTCCACGCGATGCAGCAGACATTTTCCCGTCGGAAAGCATCAGCAGAAGCGGTAAGACGCGTTTTGTTTTCAATAGAGAAGCGAAACAGTTTGGCAAAACGTGCGGCGCCGACAGTGCTAGTGACGCGCGTTAAACGATTCTGAGCGGCAGTGGATGGCGCGCAGCCGTTCACTACTACTGTCGACGGCGCACGTTTTGCCAAACTATTTCGCTTCTACAGGGTGTTTCTCTACCTGTGGTCAATACTCTAAGGGATGATTATACCGGCGAAAATAAGACGAAAATCAAGAGTGACGAAATTGCGGTAAACGCTTCGTTTTCGAGAAAATTGACTTCGAATTTCACCTAAATACGCGCGCATCGTAGGCGCTTGAGGGGCACGCGGAGGTGAGCGGAACGTCCTAAGGGCAGCTGACGTGTTGATGCTTCTCGAAGGAAAAATGTCTGCTGCATCACGTGGAGTACGCAGTGGGCTAAACCATGCTTCGAGGGCGAAAAAAATATTATTATGTCTCTAGCAGTGTTATTGATTAAGTAATGAAATGTATTTGAATGATAGATATATACATGATATTAGGAGGACAAAAAAACAAATATATTAGTATGTGTATCAGTGGCAGATTTAAGGAAAAAGTCCCAGGTGACAATCGTTCTGTGACACCCAGTCTACACAACAGAATTACAAATAAAACGCGCGTGTGGTATAACAATTATGGAAATGAAAAAAAATATAGTCTTTGGATAAAATCATAATTTCTTTCGCTACTGCTCATCGGCCGCCCCTTAAATCCACCACTGATATGTATAGTTTAGTAATAATGTAACATACCATGGAGTATTGCACACATGAGTCAACGTAAGGTACCGTACACCGAGCTCGTAATAAAGCCTAAGAACCGCCAGACTGGAGTCAATGGAATGACCTCCCTCGACGCCTATCATGGAGGCGATTTTTCCATTGCGCCAGGCTGCCTCAATGTGCCCTGCTTCGGTGACGAACTGCAGGTCATTCGGGTATCTGGCGATCAGTCGTTTGATGACATCGATTTGCCGCATCGTCAACTGTACCGCGTCTTTGTACTGAGACGCGCATGAAACGTACGCGACCCAGAACTAAAATATAAAACTATTATTATAATTATTTTTGTGTGATGTAGCAGGTGTAGCAGGTTACGAATGTATATATACAACATTATAATAAAACATTTTTATACACCGGGTATACAGTGTGGAATAACTGAAATTATCACTTTGATTTACGTCAATATTATTATCAGTACAGAAAAATGAGTGAAACCGAAATTGTATGGTATTAAGGGGTGCATATGATGTAGCAAATGAAATCTTCATATAGGTAATATGTGGGGGTGATCCACATATTTGAAGGTGACTTTTTTTTTAAATGGAAACATTTTTTATAGCAGGAATGTAGCACCTACATTTTTTCAAAAAGGCCATTTCAACTGATTGCATAAATTACTTGTAAAAAGTTCGTGACTATGCCACTCGTTTCGGCCCGGTCAAGGTTGCGTAACCCCTCGGATATGATACGCCCATTGAAATATGAATAATACGCCACGGTGGCCGAAACTGCTGCGTACGCTTTATTCTTTCTTGAAACAAGTACCCGAGCCTGACATAAAACCCTATAAAATTTGTAGGTATTCTGGTGTCAGTGGTTCCGACTACTTAGAGCTGTAACGAATATTCGAACACCAGAGAGTTCGAATTTGAAATTCAAATATTCGAATAATCAGAAGTATTCGGATAGCTATTCGGGGTGATCGAATTTCGGATTGTAGCGGATAGGAATTTGAACATGCAATATTTTTTCTCACTTTATCCTGAAATTCTTTTCATATTGCCTTGAACAATATGTACGTTTCTTTTCATATTCTTAAACTATAAACTAATCCAGTAATATACAAATATATCATATATTATTTATTTTAGCATTTCCATTTTGTACGCTAGAATTCGCTACTAAATACTTTTATAGTGTTTGTGCAACTCGTCCGCACAGTAAAATAGATGATATCTGATGTGTGCCTTAATCTTGGTAGCCTTAATAATATTTCGAAAATTTGAAGTGTAGTATATAATACAATCATAATACATATTGCATATCGAATTCATTATTGATTTCAATCATGTTTTTAATCATGTATAAGCACTTTAAAAGATATATCGATCGATTTTGAATAATTAAAATTTCGATATCTTTTGAAGGAACTTCAGTAATTTTCCGGGGCATGATACGTAAGAAATAAAACAAACCGAGTTTACGTAAGACACGGAGCATAAAGCCACGAGAGACTCTACTACACGCGTTAATTAATTGTTTCACAGCGCAAAAGAGAAGACGGGATTCCCGGACATTATCAGTCTGTCAAATGTGCAAGTGTATATCTGACTCACTTGTCCGCCCACTTTTCCCTTCTTCAATCGGGGAAGGTCCGTGAAACATGAGGGGCAAGCTTTTTTCCCCCAGATGCTGTCATCGCTGAGATTTTTTTTGAAATCGAAATCCGACAACTTGTTATTCAATATTGAGTATAAGTTATACGGTAAATCGTTGTGTCTGGAACAAAAAGGGACAAAGATGTGTTACGTTTGACATTCTATTGACCATTACAAAATATATTTTTGTAATTATTTACAAAAGCACAGTCCGCACTCATTTCGATGACCTTGGAATATGTTGTCAGGCACATGATTCTAAACGACTTTTTCCTACGCATGTTGCCGTCGTACATCTTTAGGTTTTGAGATATTCCCAAAAATCTGTGATCGGTAGTTGGTGGCGGTTAAATGGTTTAACACCCCCACTCGCCGGGGCCGCTGTCGTTTGGGGGATTTACACATTTTTTATCTTAAATCTCCTAAAAGTTGGCAGCCCCCACACGGGGAGGGCGCTAATCCATCTGACCCGAACGAACTACCAATCACAGTTTTTTTTGCAAATATCTCGAAAGCTAAAGCCAAGCAGCGGTAACATGTATCGGAAAAAGTTACATATTTCAAGGTCATCGAAATCGGTGAGGACTGCCCTTTTGTAAGTAATTACCTATCTATAGTTTTGTTTCAAATTTATACACGAGTACTTGGTTTTGCATTTCATTTTCGAAATGAAACAAGTTTATTAATCACATATTAAAATACTATTATGGTAGTTTCTAAGAAACTAATAGTCTATACTATATAGCACTTTTCTACTATAACCTACCACCAGCCACAGCTATGTAAATAGGTAGTCTACTACGTTACTGAACTATAAAGTGGGAACCCACGTTAATAGTCGATCGAAGACACAAAAACAAAAAAAGTTCGTATAAATATGTGCCTTATTTGTCATTGTTTTGGAGTTATAGCCATTTTTATATTTCAGTAATTCCTATAAACTTCCACTTCCTATAAAGGTAAGTATGTAGCTGCACATTGCGGAAATACCTAAATGACTATAACTCCGAACGAAGATCAAATAGGGCACATGTTTATATAAACTTCCTTCATTGCTTCTGTGCCCCTCTGCCCGTTGCTGAAATAGGTCCTACATGTTATGAAGCACCTTGTATAAAATATAGTACACAAGCACTATCTATACAAAATACTATACTAAATTAGACAATATAACAATATTATAAACTGTAATAGAAAACTACTATATTCTATTAAGACTACTAGTATATAATAAGGTTACTATACTCTAGACCAGAGATGTCAAAAGTGAAGTTCCGATTTTACAATCTTAATATATAGAGCAGAAAGCGTTTGTGTGTTTGTCCGTTGCCTAAAAAGTTTCGAACGGTAAACTCTGAGGTCACGAAATGTGTTCCAGCTCGTTATGCCTAACTAATCCAGATGAATGTAATTATTTTCACAAAAATATATGTAACATAAAAAAAATTTTAAAAATAATTTTTTTTATATAAAATTGTAATCTTTTCTCTCCCTACCATCTCAGCTATAAAGTAGATATTTCCCCCCCGCGTCAAAAAATATCTGCTGTGATTCACATCTTTTACAACAGCAAAAATTATCTACTTCTCATAAAAGTTTCTACTTTAATCAAATCAAATATTTGTACCACCAAGCATCTTATACTAGGAACCAGAAATATAAACAAATAGAAAGACCATACTCTTCTTACCCCACTACCATTTGTTATTAAGTACTCACTCGATATCATCTCTTGACAGCGTTTCTTCACGAAATTTATTTCTTTAAGAATCGTCTTTCTTGCTATATAATGCACGAGGAATAATTCTGTTGTTATGTAAGCAATCGTGCTACTTGTCAATTTTACAAATCATTTGATTTCAGAAAGGAGAAACTTTAATACGGCGTAGGTAATTTCTGCTGCCGTAGGTACTATAAACTATAAATCACAGCAGATATTGAGAAATACAATATGAAAAAGTGCATAGAGTTATGTAACAACTGGTTGGGAAGGTAGCGAAAGCCGCGCGCCTTGCCATATGCCGGCACTTCTACTTTCCCACACAGTCATTTTCTGCAATCCATTTCATTCATCTATCTACTCTATTATAATCCACTACAATCCTTAATTACTTTCTGACTGCCTGTAACGTAGTTGACTGCAAGTTAATTTAAAATATTGTCTTAATAATCTTTCGTTTTCCTAACTTGCTCTCAAAGTACGCACCTTCTCGTTTTTCATTAATTTAGTACGCTATAAACGACAGCACTTACCCGTCAATAAGTGGCACTGAGTCAAGGACATCGCTTCCTTTGAAGGTGTTAACATTAAGCCCTACCGATAGCCCAGTTGCCAGAACCAACGCTGACAGGTATACTGCAACATTTACGTACACCATCTTCCCGGTAAAACACTGAGCTTATACTATCAGAAGAGTTTGCGGCAACTGTTATACTATGAGTACTGTTGATTATTTCTGTTGGAGTGTTTTTATATGAAAGCTTTAAAAAGATTTCGTTATCTGTACACCGTGTGCACTGATATCTCGGACACCAATCGCAATGACACAGTGAAAGAGCCAATGAAGTTAGGGGAATGCCTACAGGCGAGTATACGCGATTCACTTAGGTTGGCTCTATCACTGTTTGAGTGCGACTGGTATCCGAGATTTCAGTGTAGATGGTGTACATATCTCATCGGTTGCGATCAATCAAACACAGTGCCATACCAACCGAAACAGCATACAGATATTTTAAAGACATCTTAAGGACATATGAAACCAGACGTTTCAAAACATCTTCAAGAAACGTCGTTTTCACGTCTTATGGACGCTTCTGCACGCCTTATGTCACGAATCAAGACATCCTACAGATGTCTTAAACACGTTTTTAAGATATATTTAACACGTCCATAAGACATCTTAAAGATATCTTTATCACGAATCAGGACGTTCAGATATTCAGACGTAAAACAGACGTAAAATGGACATCTTTAAGGTGTCGTGTGCTGTCTGGGTAATACACCCCTAGCAATAAGTTTGGATATATTTTATGCATAAAATGGAATGTTACACATATGTAACGTTACATTGGGCTATTTTAAAGTTAAAACACCAAAAATAATTAAGAATTTCGTTTATTATGTAATAAAAAATATAGAACAAACAAAATGTTGCTTGGAAGTATTGAAGGATATATACATATATATATATATATGTGTGTGTATATATATATATGTGTGTATATATATATATATATATATATATATGTATATATCATTAAAATGACGCAGAATCACGTTGATACCGATAACCTTGGCGAACATTTCGGTTTGCATACTTTTAGTTTATATATAAACTAAGTAGCAAAATATACCCGCGCTTCGCTTCGAGCGTAAGAGACATTAAGGACTCCATGAAAAGAAATTTCACCTCTTTTCACCACCCCCTTAGAGGTTGATTAGGTCAAAATCCTGAAATTGATGTTTAGGAATTTGTGCGAGAAACCTTTGTAAATAGAAACCAAGTTGATATCTAATCGGGCCTAAGAAACATTAGGGAGTCCGAGAAAATACATTTTACTACTTTTCACCCCCTTGGGGATGGTATTTCCAAAAATCCTTGCTTAGTGGGTGCCTACGTCCTGAAAACAATGCACATTCCAAATTTCACGTTCCTTTGTTAAACGGTTTGAGCTGGGCGTTGATGAGTCAGACAGTCAGTCAGGACTTCTTCTTTTATATATATAGATTTATATATATTTACATATAAGTAATATATTCTAAATCCAAAAATATGTATTTATATATAAGTATGCAAACCGAAATGTTCGCCAAGGTTATCGGTATCATCGTGATTCTGTGTTATTTTCAAAAAGTAAAAAACAACGCCAAGTACATGAAAAAGTCGAGGACGAAAAAAAGTATTATCAAATAAATATCAAATAAATCACAAAAAAAAGAAAATAATATAATTACAAAATAAAAAAAAGATGTGAAATCAAAATGAGCTGCAAGTGTACATAAAGGTGCTTTCCAACTGCGCTTAAGATGACACAACTACATATACACAGCTAAAATGCTGTGTTATTCCATTACCCATATCGCGGACATTTTAATTAACCCATCAAAAAGAATCCCATTTAAAAACATTGTCGTAAATTAACTTTACAAAATTAATGATATACAAAAATTGCGCCAATTATAACAATGCCTATTTATACAAAGAAAAAAATGTATTAAATAATACCCATCAAAAAGAATCCCATTTAAAAACATTGTCGTAAATTAATAGCTTTACAAAATTAATGATATACAAAAATTGCGCCAATCATAACAATGGCTATTTATACAAAGAAAAAAATGTATTAAATAATATTAAGCAGATATATTTTTATACAAATAAATATTTTAATACGAATAAATATTTTATTCGATATTAATGAAATAAGTTTCAGGTTAGGTTGGATTAGCCGGGCGACGAGTAAATGATAGCGGTAGCGACAGGCATATACAAGGTGTCATTTCTTTCATGTACCTGGCGTCGAGACGCTACCGCGTCTCTAGATGATAACATATATATTTTACAAAGTAATCGTAAATCCAGGGCCGTTCCTGGCTTTTGGCTGTCCAGGTGCAAAAACAATATTGCCTCCCTTATTAATTTAATATTCTTTAATTAAGGATTTAATATGCAGTGTTTGCTTTTATATCTATTTAATGTATAGTGTTACTATGTAATGTGTGGTTTCCAAAATAACCGCTTAAGCTTTATAAACTTATATAACGAAAAGCATTTTGAATGTCTTGAATAGACGTCTGTAAGACGTTTATAATGACTTTACCATGACCCTGTCAATCTCCGGATTGAGAACAAAGAATCTTTTATTAATTTGGCAATCCTTCAGAGTTCTGGGATATCCATACATATTAAAAATCACACGAATCAATATACGGATACGTTAATATAGTACGTGTATTTAAATACACGTATATTAATTCTAACTTATACTTATACTAAATTAAGTTTACATTATTTACTTAAATAATTTAATTAATATCAATAACGTCAACGCTATTTGTAAATTAGATGAAAATGAAATTATGTTAGTATTATGTTATATCATTCAACATGTATTGCTCATGCGTTTAATTAGTGAAAAACAAGATGTGTGAAATATTTACAAATCTAAAAATATTATCAAATATTTGTTTAATGTTTAGTCACGTTTACTTCTATACGAAGCGATCTGAAGTCGTTGTCTGTCATTGTATATGCAGCATAATTAAATTGTGGGTAACAACTCGTAATGAATTATGATTAATAAAACTTATTAAGATAATGAAACAAGGCTTACGGTTAGTAAATATATTTATCTCCGAAAACTAATAATTTTATAAATAATATATTATTTAATTTCTAAGATAATAATCTTTTGCGGAATCACTGACTTTTCTCGAGATCAGATGTTTGGCAGAAAATGAAAGAAAACTTCAACAATCGAAGTTATTCACTGCAAGAACTGACAAAGTTTTTGTGAAAATGTCTGCCAAACCTAATAATTTCACAAAGATTATTAGTAAATTTACATAGTTGGCCAGAGAAAGAAAGAAGAAAGAAACTAGAAACGTCGTTTAAATGACTGATACCTATTACTTTTTTCTGAAAAGTGTATTATGTGATATACTGTACCTTTAATTGTATAAAATCTAAGGATTTGTAAACTAAAAACTGAATGTGTTAGAAAGTATTAATTCCCCGCTATAATTTGTACTGTTTTCTTTTCCGAATGAGTCTTATCAACCCCAAAAGCTTATATTAATAGTTTATTTACACTCTTGTATATGTTTATTAAAGACTAAAATTTTTAATTAAATTACGAACACCTCTTTTTAATCACTAAAGTCTCAAAACCCGTTCGTTATACTCCGAACGAGCTCCCGTAACCAACTGACTAGTCGGCGATCCTTTGACATTCATATCTGATGCGCCACACGCACGCACGCACAAACAGAAACACACATACACATCAATAGCCTCACACAAAACGAAGGTATAATAACATACGTTCCATGTGCTGATCGGGTTTAAATAATTTTAGAAGATGGTTATTTAAGGGGTCTATCCACTGTGATGCTCTGATAAACTACCGCTGTTTGGAACTTTTTTTTGTCACAAAATAAATGTGTTTACTAAATTGAAGTTTCTTTATTAAATTTAAATTATTTTCTTCATATTTTTTTAATGTTTGTTTGCGCCAGAATATGTGGGAGTAATATGCGCTGTAAAATAAAAGACGCCTCGATTGCGTGGTCGAATTTGGAGAAACCGTGTGTCTGAAACAAAAAAGTCAAAAAGATGTGTAATCAGTATGACTGCCGCTATGGCAGGGACTAAGATTAATTAGAGTGATGAAGAATTAACGAATTGGCGGACGTCCAAAGTTGAACTATTGAAATTAGCTAAATTTTTAAATCATTCTGCGACGCAAAAAATTAGCAAAAAAAACAACGAAATTTCTGATTCTAGTTCGGGCCATAGCGACAGTCATACCGATTACAAACCTCCCTGATACCGCCGCCCCAGATACATGGTTCGTCCAAAATCAACCACGCAGTCTTTTTTTCACAGCGCAGATTACACCCCCCCTATTTTGGCGCAAGCAAGCATTAAAAAAATTAGAAAAATTGTTTGTTGTATTCTCAAAACACATATTAATAAATAGAACAAATTCAATTTAGTAAACACATTCTTTTTGTGACAAAAAAAGTACCAAACAGCGGTACTTTTTCAGAGCGTCAGAGTGGAAAGACCCCTTGAGAATACTGGAGTCTTTCTCAAAATACTTTTAGTTGAACTGTAGGCTTTGACTTTCAAAATTGAATAATAATGTATCAAGTAGGGGGGAGACTCGGGAGGAACGTAACACGGAACGAACATAACAACTGTTATGAAACAACTGCCAATCGACCAACAATCGTCTCCTTCCATTTTTATACACCAACTAGCAAAATACCCCCGGCCGCTTCTCTTCGGACCTAAGAGATATTAAGGACTCCATGAAAACACATTTCACCCCTTTTCACCCCCTCCCCCCTTGGGGGTTGATAAGGGCAAAATCCTGAAGTTGTTTTTTTTGCATTTATGTGGGTAATTTTTGTGAGTAAGAACCAAGTTAATATCTTAATCGGGCCTATACTAATTTCATCCTAAGAAAAACTTTCCGCGCAGGGATAATTCTGAGGAGGCACTCATTGGTCCGGCTCCCCACTTAACCGCCTACGTTTTACTCCGTCTTACCGCCTGTTACCTCTCTGTCAACCGTCATAAATAAACTGCACTCCTGCAGTTTTTACATTGACATCGGTCACGTCCCGCTCCTGGACGGGTAGGGAAACTGGCAGGTAAAAAAGCGCTACGAGGTACGGTTGCGCAGATCGGCCGCAAAACGGTATAGGCGTTCGGACTCAAAAAGGCAAATTGTTACGTTTGTCCCTGGTCTTCCCTACAACAACAACTGTAACAACCAGACGCTGCTGTGCATACAACCATCGCATACATACGATTAAAAGTATTATACAGTACTATATACAATTAAAAGTATTTATACAATTGTTACGTCCGAAATCGAGATTTGTGATTGATAATGATTGATTGACTTCGCAACGTAAAGAGGGATTCATCTTCTTCTTGCCCCGTCGCCTCCGGCGTAACCGTAATCCCGAAGCCGAGGTCACGCTTTTTGGAGTACTGTGCCGGGGCAGGTGAATTGACAATTTTAAAAGATGGAGAAGGAAAAGAAGATGTGCGCGTCGTCGTTTCGTCTTGGGACTGTCAGCCAGACTCTCAAAACACAGTAGGGCTATAGCTGACGGCTCCTGCCCTAGACACACGGGGACTAAGAGGACATAAACTTGGAACTTGTATATATACGATTGAGAGTAGAGGATAGGACTTGCGAGAAGAGTAGACCTCTAGCGGCGCCGGCGGAGACTGACCGGCGCGACCCATGGTGGGGCTGGGACGTCACACAATACTATATACAATATACATATATACAATGCCATTATATTTGTGAAAACAAAACTAAGAATTCAAGTAAACGACAATTATACAATAAACTTGTTATATTTTCTGGAAATTAAATATATTGTGTTTTTATTCATCCTATACATATCTTACATTTCGTATATGTATTTAAGCTACGGCTTCCACCCTCTCAATTTAAAATACGGCTTCCACCCTCTCAATTTACCGCGGCATAACGTAGATGAGACCATCAGTGTCATCTACCAAGATAACTGACAATGAAACGAGCTCACAAGTAACAGGCGATACCCCTTCCGCCTTTTGCTTTAACTTCCGCATCGGTCTAGTGCTTCGTTCTTTAGGTCCATGGTTTTCCTCAGGGTTTCTCGGGAGGCAGAAGTGAAGTGGTCATGTATATGTTCAATTTATATGCACTCATAAGATAACATTACTAAATTTATAATGAACAAAATAATATTATATATTATTATTATATCACGAACCCACGTTTGAAATTTCCCGCCTATAGTAATTGTTTTCTACTATGGACCACTAGAGGGTACTGCCCACACTAACAAAATAATACATTGAGTGTCAATACCATGATTTCAATTTCGTGGACCACGTGATGAACATGAATGAACATAAACACTATAAAATTCACAATTGTTCACCAATTACCATTAGAAATAATTAGGATATAAGAAGATCTGATTAGCATGGCAAAAGTTTGTTGCGTATGTAATAAGACAGAGTGCTTTTACAAATGTCCTGTGTGCAAACAGTCATAGTAAGTAAATTAAAGAGGTTATGTTCCAAAGTGCCGACAGATTTTGATGCATAATAATTTTTAAATATGCTGATCACGTGATCTTTTGAGTGTAACAAATTACTTGTTAATATGTTCAAAATGTCAATTGTTAAATACATAACTTAGATATCACTAGTTTAAATTTTAATAAATGTTCATGTACAAATTTCAGTGTACTTTATTCAATCAATGTACTTTAATCAACAATAAACAATATGACTACATTGTAATTGCAAATGTAATATCTAATTCTAGTCACATATTCTTTCAAATGCTATCAAAAGACCTAAAAAATACTGGATAGTTTCTTAATTTATTCAAAATATTATTATCAAGTATTGCAATGTTTGCATGAAAAAATGATTTCATCCATTGTCTGCCATTGGCATCTTTTCACACAAAAATAATACCTTACAAATAAAGAAACTATTGATTCACATTGTGAATATTTGCTTTGAAAGTAAATACTTTAAACTATTTCATGTCATTTAAGACCATTAACAGATTTAAGCATACAGATAGACTTTATAAAGCTTTGCTGTACATATGTGAACGTACAAAAGTACCTAATATTCATAGAATAGTATTAAAGTTGCTTGGTATTACTTGGAGTGTTCACATCTTAACCCTTAGATCAGGCCTGCCCCATCGGGTGCAAATACCTCCTGAATTTCTGGGACCCGGGCAACAGCCGAGCGCGGGACTGGTTACATTGCTAACCACAGCATGGGTTGTGGGAGAACTGCATGAGTGTGCGGCTGTCCACGTAGGCTCGTACCACGAGTCTATTGCTTGAATCCGAAGACCTCTTCTACATGGACGCACACTCATGCAGTTCTCTCACAAATTTCGCAATGGGTAGCAATGGAACAGTCCCGCGCTCGGCTGTTACCCGGGTCCCAGAAATTCAGGAGGTATTTGCACCCGATGGGGCAGGCCTGCCTTAGATGGTGGGTAGTTTGACTCAGCAATAGATGCAACATCCATTTTGAGTCATAGATTCAGTTATATGTATATAGCTCGAGATCCACTTTTATATTACATTTTGATTTTATTATGATCTAAAATTCTTTATTCCTTCAAGTAAGCCATTTAATAAGTAACACATATACAGCTGTGCTTGGTTAAGATGAACATTGCACACAAACTCATATCCACGAAGCAATGTAACGCTAGCCATTAAGAAGTGAAAAATGTCAAGTCCCGCATTTCACATTGGATCTTCACGGAAGTGACACCAATCGATTCCTTGTGTTTTCCCGATCAAAATGATACCAAACACGACATAATTCGGACTATACTTAACGAAATTACATATAAAATTAATTTGCAGAATTTAAAGCCAATGTCGTTAAAAATGGTATGATTGAGGATTTATTTTCCATTATTTTTATCAGGAAACTCTAAAGAATCGATTGGTACCATTTTTATGAAAATCTAATGAAAAGTATAGGAATTTAAATATGCAGTAGTGGGTATTTCGCGCGGCGCCATTTAAATTTCGACGCGCTAGTGCCGGTCAGGCATTTAATTCTAAAAATTAAATTCTTTATTTTTCATTCTCTCCATTGAAAGGTACCAAGTACCATGTGGATCGGACTATTTTTAATGAAATTGGCTTTAAATTCTGCAAATTAATTTTATACGTAATTCCGTTAATTGTAACCCGAATTATGTCGGATGTGAGTGATATCATGTTCATCGGGAAAACTCAAGGAATCGATTTTGTCACTTTCGTAAAGATTCGATAAGAAATGCAAAACTCGAGATTTTCCCTTCATAATGACTAATGGCTGTTTTTTTGGGGCTCCTATTCTCGATCGACAAAAGCCATACAACTCAGTGGAGTTGTGAAATTCACCTACCGCCTCAAATAAAAGATAATTTTGGGAAGCTGGAATTATCAACTTAACCGGGCACAACTGTAGTTTGATATTTACAATGGGACCCTGTGTCTGCAAGACTATAATTAAAGACATTTATACTACGTGTTCTATCAGCGATTTGTTAACGTTTCTGTAATTACACGAAACGTATATTTGTTAGGAACATTTATTCACAAATATTTTTATTTCATGTGTTTTAGTTGCTCTGCAGCTTGCTGTAATGTACATAAAGCAAGTAACTGTCAACCACCAAATTTTCAGGAGAGTGAGGCCACTATCAACACAGAACCCCATATCACAAATTATGAGTTTCCTACAGAGGATACAGTTGCCATTGAAAAATTGGAACAACTATATCACAGTGAAGAGTTAAAAAACTGTTTAAAAAATGTACATCTACGTGATATTATGCGTGCGATTCTGACAGATGCAAATCCTACGAAGGCCATTGCTCTTGCCATGACTGAGCCAGTATTTGTCGAAATGGCAGATGCGTGTTTGAAACTTGTGGAACCACCAGTTGATGAGCAACCGTGTTAACATATCATGTAAAATTGAACTACAGTATGTTATAATCTGTAAAATCTGTACACTTTCGTTTAGGTCTAACTTTTGTATAAAAACTGTTGTACATTGGGTCTACTTAATTTTAAAATTGCCCTAATGGAAAATAAGTACACGTGTTTGGTTTTTCTTTTTATGAAACGTTTAATGAAAACTGTGTGCAGTATTTGCAATCATTAAGGAACATTACAATGATAAATAACGCTATGTTGTTAATAATCTCACGTATGAGACTTACAAATAGCTGCAATATTTTAATGATCGAAATGACGGTACTTTTACAAAAATAAAAATTGGTTGCAAGAATAAAAGGAGACAAATAAAATGATTTTTATGCAGCGGTTATGTGTAATTTCCGTTAAGAATTCATTAAGCAAAGTTGCGAAGTATCAAAAAAGAATATTAAGGGGGTATTCTACCCAAAAATTCGATTTTTTTCAAGAATATTCCAAATGTAGCTTCGTAAAAACAGATGTTTCAGTGTGCCCTACAGTAACAGCATTTATGATATCCTCTATAAGCCAGGTATATCGAGGAATTCGTATACTTTTCGCAAACCTACGTATATCGCGATCGTGTCTTGCCGATCGTTTCGCAGATCGATAATATACATGGAACAGGTAGTACACAATACAAGACTGCGCTGGTTCCTGGAAAAAGCATGTGGAGTCGACGTAGAAATGGGAGCCCGAACTCGCTGTCTCTAAGTAGTGACGGGTGCGATCTTCTGGCCTGCGAGAAGGAGCGCGCTCCTTCCGACGTTCCGGCGCGCCACGCCAAATGCGTGCCGCGCTGGCGTGTGGCGCGCAAAAGTGCCACGCAAGAACGTCCGTGTAAAGGCCGCAAAAGTCTGCCGACGAGTATCTTTTGATTCCTCAATTTTTAAGAAAAAAAGCTTAAATTAATTATATATAATACTAGCTTTACTACTCGGCTCCACTCGAAATTTGGATTCTGCTTTTATAAAAAAAAAATTTTTTGTGAAAATGGGCACGTTCATCTCATTAGTCAGGCATAATGAGCTGAAGCACATTTCGTGATCCCAGGGTTTATCGGTCCAAAGTTTTTAAGCGACAGACAAACACATAAACATATAGAAGCTTTCTGCTTTATGTATATATTAAGACATATGGCTGCGTATATTAAGATATATGTATAGACGGCGACAGCTAAGGTTTTTTCATCGGCCCCAAAAAGTTTGGAACGTTGGTGAATACAAACCAGGCTGTCAACAAAAAAAATTTACCAACAACACGCGGTATTCCCAAGCGGTCACCCATCCAAGTACTAACCGCGCCTAGTGTCGCTTAACTGCAGTGATCAGACGGGAACTGGTGTTTTGCAGACGCAGTATGGTCGTTGGTGAAAATACGTTTTCATTTATTCGTGAAAGAGTTATGTGTATGTGAGTCGAGGGTCTTAGGTTTATAATGAAACAAATACAATAAAAAATTAATTTTTTTAATAATAGTCGTTAGTAATAGTAATAGTCTATTTTCGTTAATAATAGTCCGATTTACATGAAATTTGGTATGATTTTCATCGGAAAATCATAAGGATCCATCGTCACTTCCATATCGATACGATAAAGAATAAAGAATTATGTTTTTCTGAAACAGGTACGAATCCTCGACCGACCGTAGCGAATTGAGGTCGGCGCCCCGCAGTCAAGGGGTGAAAATGTGAAATATCCATTTTCGCTACGGTAGGCCGCAAAATTTTTATCTTCTTTTTCAAGCAAATCTGTTATTGACTAGTATTAAACAATATTGATATTTTAAAGCCATTATATATTATAAGTAGAACTCAAACTTGTCTGAATTCCGTCGGGTTTGGTTTCATTTTTATTAGAAAAATCTCATCCATACGTTGGAAATATTCTCATTATGCTAAAACAAAAAATATAAACATTTTATTCGAGCTTGTCACGCATACTATTTTTGTAGAGTACCAGCCGGCGAATTGGTTTTATGAAGATAAACATTCGTATAAACAATCTGCGGCATAATCTATTATTGATATTAAAATAGGCAATATTCGTGAGCAGGGCCGCCCGAGGATGCCGCAAGGCGCCCTTATGCAAGAAAATTTTTGGCGCCCCCAAATTTTTGCACCTGTTTTCTATTTAATATATTTTGCCTCTACGAGGTACAATAAAAAAAAAATTACATTTACATTTTGTTTATATGGCAGTTGGATTCCTTTATTATTAAGTCTGCAATATATTTTTTAGCGCCCCCTTCGGCTGGCGCCCTTATGCAACGCATTACTTGCGTAATCGGTTCCACCGGCCCTGTTGGTTTAGATCAGATTTTGCGTCAAAAGTTGATTTATTATATGCAATATTATCTAAGTGATGTTGAAAATAATTTTTATGCAATAGCTGCTTTATTAGATCCTCGTTTCAAAACTGCAAGTTTTTCTACAAATGAAAACATTGCTTGTGCACGCGATGCTTTAATCGAAGAAGCAGCTAAGTGTGTTTTGAATGACGATGTATCAACAAGTACGGATATTTCTCAAGACTTAAATGATTCGAACAAAAATGACGCTCATATTTCATTATGGTCATCCTTTGATACCGAAGTTGCCAATATAAACGAGCACGTGTCTAGTTCATCCGCTATTACTATAGTGATACACAATTATTTAAAATCACAGTACGTGAATCGTAAAGCTGATCCTTTATTATTTTGGTCTATAAATAGTAATCAGTACCCCATTTTAATGAAACTAGCTCGTGATTACCTGTGCACCATGTGAACGTCCGTCCCATCAGAAAGAATATTTTCGAAGGCAGGAAATTTCGTTAGTAAAAAACGAAATAGATTGAAGCCAAAAATTGTCGATCAAATACTATTCCTCAATACTTACAAATGTTAAGAGTGTTTTGTGTATTGGCCAAGTAAATTAATTGTTAATGATAATAAAGTTAAATAAATGTAATGTGAACTACTTGTATTTTTCACCGATAACAAATCACACATTTGCACAGAATAGGAAACTTCTGGTACTCATAAAAGCTTCGAATGGTAGCCAGCATAACAAAAGAAATTATGAACCGATTCCAGAAATCTTGGTGGCATTTTCTTTATAATTGAATTCACTATCGTATCAGCCTTCGATCATAAATTTTAGGTGTCATTGGTTTTCGTTATTTACATTTTTAGGCTTAAAAATTACTCCTTTTTTAACATGTTTGTATTCAAACGTGCATCAAACATCGTCATTTTGCTTTCTTTACCTTCTTATAGGCTGATACGATAGCGATTGATGTAACATATAACAATATCTTTGGTTTTATTATTTGCGACAATCCTACGTCGAGTTATACTGCCTACCGTCAACGCTGGTTTTTACTGTAGCAGAGCACGGAGCGCCACGTAGAAATCGAACCACTACAGGAAAATTATTTTTTTTTTCATATCCTTGAATAACGAATAAATAAAAGCCATAAATTTTTTTACTGTAAGTTGTATACTTTTTTACAAAAAAAATCCTAAACATCACCTATTTTTTTAGCGATTTGATGAGAATGTTCCCTTAAAAGTATTGGTTTTTGTTCGAAGCACTCATGAGTCGCGAACTGTTCGAAACTATCCGGTCATCAAACTATCCCATAAGTCGTACCTCATCAATTTCTCAATAATTAATGAGTAGAACCCACATGTAATGGTAAAAACATCAAGTACACGCAAAATTAGAAACATAAATAAAACCTTCAAGCTTACACCCTACTTACAAGTAGTTAGTTTGTGCGTGCTATAAATATAAACATTTAAAAGAATCAGGTATGATTAATGACATGTTACCAGATTATTTTAGCTAATAATAATCAAACAATGCAGTTTTATCCTGCATTTTTTTATTTTTCTAAAAGCGGGTTTATTGTAGAATATTTCACACTCATTTTATGTATATATTACATTTATTATGAAGTTTAAATCGATATGTATAAATAAATTGATCAATCATGTTTCCTTAAATTATACCACTGCAATCGTACCAGTACGATTTAAAAACTTAAGTCAAATGTTATATGTATAGGTTATGTACAATTTTTTTAACTAAAAACTATGCCTAAAATATCAAGGTACAATATCCAATATTAACTTGCGTTCAATTTAGTACCAAATACGAAATACGACGAAAAATATCTTAAGTGGTACGATATTGGTAATTCTCAGCAATGTAGATTTTTGTCTTTCAGGGTTCGAATACTACTTTTACGAGATTCGATTCTTTCAAACGTCGAAGTACTTAGAAGTACATTTCGAAGTCTTCAGGTACTCTTTCTGAGGTTCGAAACCAGCTTATATAATCCAAGTACTTTGAAAGTACATAGAATGAAACGTCACCTCTTATGAGTAGTATTCGAATCCCATGAAGTGAAACTTTTGTATTGGAATTGACTCGGATTCATGAGCGGCACTAGCCCATTTTCACGATGAGCGATGGGAGAAAGTGGGGGACGAGGGTAGACCATAGTGGGAGGCGACGGTAGGGGGTAAGCAATTGTCCCACGCAGGGATCGACGGGCTTAAGCTACGCTGATGGAGGGGGAAACACCTACAGGAGCGGTGGTTATACGAGCGTGACTAACGCAGGCGCAGTTCATGCGCGCATAACCACCGCTCCTTTAGGTGTTCCCCCTCCATCAATGTAGCTTAAGCCCGCCGATCCCTGGTCCCACGATTCTGGCATCATTGCTTGTATACGCTACCGCGCGCTTAAATGACTCGGCTTAAAACCTCACGGCTCGGGAATATCTGTCCGCGCCCTGAAAAGGGAGAGTTGGGCATGCCTGTTCTAGAGGTCAAAGCCAAACGTGGAGATGTTACGTTGCTAACCACAGCAAAGGGTGCGAATAACTGCAAGACTATATGGGTGAGACTCGTACCCCGCACACTATTGTAGTTTTCCCACAACCTATTAGCAACATGATAATTCCGCGCTCGGTTGTTACCCCGGTCCCAGAACTTAAGGAGGTCTTTGGCTCCTGTCCTGGCAGGCCTGTAGTAGAGAGTAGTACGGGGGGGGGGGGGGTTAAGTTGGAACTCAAGTACATATTATTAAATATTAAATAATTCAACCATTTCCAGCAACCAGAACCAACGAGCGTGAGAATAGATAGTTTTGGAATGGGTAAGTCTACTGCACAAGATCATCTATATTTTCTCATTTTCACTTGATTTATATTTCATTTAGCAATTTAAGCCAAAGTCCATGTTTATCATTAAGATTTTTAATAATATTTTTGCCATAAATGCCAAATATGGATTAGAAAAATATTAAGAGGGTAAACTTCCAGTATTTTATCAAGAAATAGGAGGTATCCAATGAATAAGAATATAACAAAGTTGTTCTGTTTCATAGATGATTACTGTAAAATAATACATGAAAATTTTGCAAATAAACTATTGCCTAATAGCAGAAAACCCACAAGAGTCCCAGAAATAACGTATTGTGAGGGTATAACAATGATTCTATTATATCAGCATTCTAGGTATGAAAATTTTCTTATTACAGGTTTATTCCTTTGAAACCACGGGTTTTATAGTATTTAGTAGTGTTGTTACACTAGTTATGTGAGCAAGCAAAAATACAGGTATTCCTTATATTGATTCAACCTTTATTGCAGTATGCCATGCAAAAAGAATTTTCAAAAATAAGGTTTTCGGTGACATTGCAAAATTACGCAAAAGTACTTATGGTTGGTTTTTCTGTTTCAAATTACATATGGTAAACAATGCAATGAGTGAAATTCAAGAAGTAATTTTGACAAAGGGTAATATTGATGATAGGAAGTCAGTTTCAGATCCGAGTAAAAACCTACTTAGCAGGTTTATTATTTGGCGATAAACGTTATATTAAAAAACATCTATTTCTAAAATTACTTGATAGAAATCTAAAGGTTGTTACCAAGATAAAGAAGGTATGAAAAACGCATTAAAGCCTCTAAAAAAGGACGATTTTGCTGAGAAAAAGATCAATAATTGAAACAGTTTTTTGTTACCGGAAGAACTATTTTAAGATTGATCATAAGTACTCTGCATAGAACTCCTGTTAACTTCCTACTTCAAATTTTTTTACCTCTATTTCATATTCTCTAAAAACAAAAAAATCTATTCCCCCACTTTCTTTATTGACTAATCCATAGTTAGCGTCATAAGTTTACCCCTCATTTCTCTTTACTATATCCTCAAATAAATGAATGTTAACTTACAAGACACAGTGTGGTAGACCCCGATTTTGAGAAGTCTTGACATGATGGATCTATATCGCAAATAATTCAACACGTGTCTGATCGTTTATTCGAATATGCCTTAATAATAGAGATGATATACAATGTTATAATAAGAGTAATAATAATAATTGCTTACAATGATGATCGTAGCGAGACGATCCGTGTACGAGGAGTTGCACTGAATTTACGTGCGTTTAATGATAATGATTAGCACTTTGCGTAAGATAAGAATGTCCTTGTTGCAGAAATGATAATGATACTCAACGCCCTGGCCTCTGGGCCCTTGTATTTATACTATTTGGAAGATTGTTAGGGGTGAAGGGTGAGCGCGGTATGCACCATGGCACGTACGCCAGGCATGCGTCGCAGTATTATTTCCGCGGTTTTTATAGATACGAAAGGTTATTCTAAAGTTAATCTTATAGACAATAGAATATTAGATTTCCGGGGTTTTTATATGTACGAAACGTTTCTGGGCTTTTGCTGTGGGGAATAATCGACCTATTTGATGGGTTTTGAGGGTTTTGATTTGGGAAGGGGTGTGTGTGGCTTTAACTTCTTTGGTCATAAAGAGGGGATGAGACATAGTCTTGATTTAAGAGTGGGTTTGGGACGAGGGACTTGTTTATAATCGATATAAAGGGCATAATGCTTCATAGGGCGAAGAGGGGAAGGGGATTTTAGTGGCTGACCGTCTTGAGATGGGGACCACTAAGGTACATCGCCAAGGCGATCAGTGGTCGGGAAAAAGGTATGAGTTGAGGCTTCATTGGAGTTGTGGAGCGATTTAGGAGAGAGACTTGTTATAATACCGGGCGGAAAAAATAGTGGGACGTCACATCAGCATTAATACGAAATGATACACCACCTCCTACATAAGCATTAGTTCCAAAGTCATATAACTGAACTCTAGATAATTCTTGACCACTAGCTGTTATAAGACCAAGCTCCTTATTTTGCTCTGCTAGAAATTGACGTCTTGTTTTAATTTCTCTTGTTAAAACTTGTTTATCTTCACTAGATAGTAGATTATTAGCTCTAGCAACATCAAAGTGTTCAACAAGATGGGCCTCTATCTTCTACTTTATAACCAGCAAGCTTCACTGATTTTTCTACAATTTGCATAAGCTGATCAACACTTTTTAAACCAGAAACAAACCCAGAATATTACTATCAAAATAAGCATAATTATCATCTGCTCTGTAAATCGCAACAGCATGATTACTTGTCACTAAATGAATAGCAAAACCATCTTCAATTCCAGCTATGTACTTTGATAAATCACCGAATGTCTTGTGGCCCTTAGTATGAATTAAGCATGAAGGTAGTCTATTCGTAGAAGAACCTAGCTGTTGCTCAAAACCATCAAATGATTTACTTAAAGCAAAAACTTCTCTATCTTCTCTTCTAGATACCTGCTTACCTTGAGCTATACGGGGAATGTCATAATCATTTAATCTTGCAACCCGTGCTCGAGGGAACAGGTAAAATGGCAAAGCGCCTCACGGACGCATTCAACTGCAATCATGCAGCTGGCGTTCGGAGAGCTGCCAGCGACCGCGGGGCAGCAGTGATGCCCGAGAATTTGAGCTTCAAGAATTTTAGCATGGTCTCTTTTCTCTCATGGGAACTAGAAATGCTTTGTTGTGGACTAATTTTTTGCTTTTTGCTACTTTTATCCTGACTACCTGAACCCATATGCTCTTCCTTACTATCTAAGTCCAGATACTTTTCTTCATCATCTAAAATCTACAGAGATAGAAGGAGCTCTAACTGCTTTACGCAATATCTTGCATAACTCATTTTTCTTATGACCTTTATTAAAAAGATCGCTTAAATATTTTGTTTTGTTTCCTGCCTTATCAAAACACAGATCGTGCAATTTTTCAAAAATAAGACAAATATTGATTCCTACTCCATCTAATATCTTAGATAGACTTTTCGGCGTAAAAAGTTTTTTCTCTGCTAAGAAGTGATTTAAATAATTTCCTTTCTTAAAGCAAAATTTATGAAAACTTTTTAAAATAGAAGTGGCTCTATTTCCTGCCAAAGACAATATATTGGAAAAATCACACGGCCTAAAACCTGCATTATAGAAATCATCTAAAAGCTGTGATTTGTTTCCTTTTGCATCAAAACAAACATCGTGAAAACCTTTTAAAGCAGAACAAATATTAGCTCTAGCCCCATGCAATATCATAGATAAACCACTCGGCGTGAAACCTTCTTTCTCGTTTAAGAAATGACTTAAGTACTTTTGTGTCTCTCCTATAAAACAAAAATCATAAAATTCTTCTAAACTATCTGCTGTCCCACTTAATATACTGCATAAAGCACCAGGGCTAAACTCTGCCTTGTAGAAATCATCTAAAAGTTTTGTTTTTTCTCCTTCCTCATTAAAACAAACACTATGCAATCTTTTCAAAACAGAAGAAGCATGAACTCCTGTTCCACATAATAGAGCGGATAAGTTACTTGGCACAAACCCTACCTTATAGAAATCATCTAAAAGTTCTGTTCTTTCTCCTTTGTCATTAAAAAAAACATCATGCAATTTTCCAAAAGCATCATTAACACTAGCTCCTGCCCCACTTAATATACCAGATAAGTTATGCATCGTAAAACCTTTTTTTGTAATAAAATGCTTTAAATGCTGTTTTTTATTTCCTTCATCATCACAAAAAGTATTATATAGTTCTTTAAAAGCTTTTGCAGCATTAAATCCTGCTCCATTCAAAATACTGGATATATTAGTTACATTTATTCCGTTTTCTTCTAGAGCTTTTAAATACTGTGTTTTATTTCCTTCTTCATCCAACCAGAGATCATATAAGCCTTTAAAAGCTTTTGCAGCATTAGACCCTGCTCTATGCAAAATACTGGACATACTAGCTAGATTTATTCCGTTTTCTTCTAGAGCTTCTAAATATTGCATTTTATTTCGTTCTTCTTCAAACCAAAGATCACATAAGCCTTTAAAAGCTTTTGTAGCATTAGCTCCTGCGCCACCTAAGATACTAGACATATTAGTTAGATTCATTCCTTTTTCTTCTATCACTTTTAAATGTTGTGTTTTATTCCCTTCTTCGTCAAACCAAAGATCATATAAGCCTTTAAAAGCTTTAGCAGCATTAGCTCCTGCCCTACTTAAAATACTGGACATATTAGTTAGATTTATTCCTTCTTCTTCTACAGTTTTTAAATATTGTGTTTTATTTCCTTCTTCATCAAACCAAAGCTCATATAAATTTTTAAAAGCTTTTGCAGCGTTAGCTCCTGCTCCACTTAAAATACTAGACATATTAGCTAGCTTTATTCCTTCTTCTTCTAGAGTTTTTAAATATTGGGTTTTATTTCCTTCTTTATCAAACCAAAGATCATATAAGTCTTTAAAAGCCTTTGCAGCATTAGCTCCTGCTCTACTTAAAATACTCGACATATTAGTTAGATTTATTCCTTCTTTTTCTAGTGATTTTAAATATTGTGCTTTGTTTCCTTTCACATCAAACCAAAGATCATACAAGTCTTTAAAAGCTTCTGCAGCATGATCCCCTGCTCCACCTAAAATACTAGACACATTTGTTAGATTTATTCCCCCGTCTTCCAGAGTTTTTAAATAATGTGTTTTATTTCCTTCCTTATCAAACCAAAGATCGTGTAAGCCTTTAAAAGCTTTAGGAGCGTTAGCTCCAGCTCCATGCAAAATATTAGACACATTAGTCAGATTTATTCCGTTTTCTTCTAGAGTTTTTAAATATTGTGTTTTATTTCCTCCTTCATCGAACCAAAGATCATACAAGTCTTTAAAAACATTTGCACCATTAGCCCCTGCTCTACTTATAATACTGGACATATTAGGTAGATTTATTCCTTCTTCTTCTAGAGTATTTAAATATTGTGTTTTGTTTCCTTTTACATCAAACCAGAGATCATACAAGTCTTTAAAAGCTTTTGCAGAATTAATTCCTGCTCCACTTAAAATACTAGACATATTAGCTAGCTTTATTCCTTTTTCTTCTAGAGTTTTTAAATATTGTGTTTTGTTTCCTTTTTCATCAAACCAAAGATTATATAAATCTTTAAAGGCTTTTATAGCATTAGTTCTTGCTCTATCCAAAATACTGGACATACTGGCTAGCCATATTCCTTTTCTTTTCAGAACTTCTAGACATTTTCTTCCTTCTCCTTTAATTAGAAAATCTAAGAACTGATCAAATGCAGGTGTTCCTTCTCTACCAACCACACTTTTAGCAAATTTAATTTCTTCATGAATGTTTTTATTTTGAATTTTCTGATAAGTAAATCTATTATTTTTTATATCTTCAAAAAGCTTTTCCATTATTCCTTTTGTAATAGGGCCAAATTCACGAGATTCTGACCAACGTAACGCTACTTCATGTAATTTTTCGTAATTATATGGAACATCAGACTTATCTATCTCATTTCTAGTAACACTATTCAAATGTTCCCTATTACGTTGGTTGACTGCTAGTATTAGCTTATCTAAAAACTTCTCTTTTATTTGTTTCTCATTCTCGCCAGAAAGTCTCCCCTCTTCTTTTTCTTTTTGCAAAGAAGGGGGAAGCTTCAATAGACTCAATAATTTCTCTCTTATTGTTTCTTCTCGTGCGAATTGATAAAGGTTATTCTCATTTATACACGAACAATTTCTTAGAATTTTGTACTTTTTCTTGCGAATATCGATGCAATTGAATTTTAAAGGATAAAAATCTTTAGAATGGCCCTTTCTTAATACATTTTCTTCTGTAAGATCTATGCCTGCATCAGTGTAGATAATAAAATATCTTATATCATTTTTTAGTCCTTCAATGAAAAGAGTAAAGTGCTTATTAATAGATAACATATCTGTCTTCCCCGGTCGTTTTAATGGAAATAACTGACTATATCCAATACTACTTTTTGTAGTATGAGCCATTACCTTAGTGATTCTACCTCTGTAATTGATAGTAATGTCATTAGATATACCATCTCTGTTTCCTTCAAAATGTACAGAAAACATGTTTTTATGCAAGAACATGGAATGCAAGAAGGACATTAATAGATTGAATTGATATGTAATTCCCAATATATAATTGCCAAGTCTTTTATGCTTTTCTCGAGCTGTTAATTCACGTAATACTTTTTCTTGTAATGTGATATAATCATCTTGAACTGCACTGTTTTTTTCTATTTCACTTCTAACAATGCTGCTCATTTCCTCTCTACTAGGCTGATTAACTGCAAATACTAATCTATCTAAAAATGCTCTTTTCATTTCTTTTTCAAATTCTTGAGAAAGTTTTCTTCCTTTCATTACTTTCTGCATAGCAGGCGAAAATTCTAATCGCTTTAGCAGTTCTCCTGTTGTTGTTTCATCCTGAAAAAATTGATAAAAACCACGTCCATGTACAATATCACCTGTAAACAAGAAGTTCTTTAAAATGTCACATTTTTCTATATTTATTCTACCAAATTTAAAAGGATAAAAATTTCTGAATCGATCTTGTTTTAATTTCTCTTCTACTGTAAGATCCAATCCTGAATTAGTATAGATAATAAGATATTCAATATCATTTAATAAATTATCTGACTCGGATATTAAATTTTTAACAAAACTATTAAAGTAATCATTAATAAAAAAAAGATTACGTCTTTCTTTAGTAAATAATTTAGCATAACTAATATCATTATCTATATAATAGTTGTCTACATTTTCAATTTGTATATGAATGGACTTCTCTTTACAGCGAAGAAAAATATTATTAAATTTATCAATTTCAGAAGCTTCAAATGCTAATGACAATGAAGGATATTTATGTTCATATGTCAACTTTCTAAGTGAGCAAAGCACTGACAAGTCTAATTGGTACATAAGTTTAATCAAAGCACGAGGGAGATTACTCCTGTATTGATTGGTTTGACAAGGATTAAGCAATTCGCCAGGCAAATCCTGCCTAGATTCATCTTGTAAACCACTAGGCAATTCTGAATCTTTGCATAGTCTCTTTGATACTCCATCATTTGTGTCAGTAACAGAACGTCTCCGTTTTCTAGAGCTAGAAACAGTTTCAGGATATTCCTTAGCTGAACTCCTTGAAAGACTACGTTGTTCGGATGGAGTGGTTATGGCATCTCGCAGTGCCTTTGAAGAACCTTTGCCTAGCACAAAAATTATTACCCATGGTTTTCATTATCATTGTCTTCTTATTACATGGTAATACAAAAAAGGAAGTTATTTTTGATGATTCACTGTATGAGTTCAGGAGTATTAAATATAACATGTCAAAAGATAGTTCCTACTTCATATTTTTTTTTACCTCTATTTCATATTCTCTAAACTCAAAAAAATCTATTCCCCCACTTTCTTTATTGACTAAACCATAGTTAGCGTCATAAGTTTACCCCTCATTTCTCTTTACTATTTCCTCAAATAAATGAATTTTTACTTACAAGACACAGTGTGGTAGACCCCGATTTTGAGAAGTCTTGACATGATGGATCTATATCGCAAATAATTCAACACGTGTCTGATCGTTTATTCGAATATGCCTTAATAATAGAGATATTTATATGTAAATTAGCACATTTCGTAGTATCCGTATAAGACATAAAAGCTAACCTTATATTCAGGATCTGCTATGCTATATAGCGTCCGGATGTCGGAGTTGGTCGGAGCAGTGTTCACAGGAAATATCTTTCCGAGTCCGGAGTATGCTCCGTAACGCATGCGCGATGACGTCAAACCAATCAACCCCAAGATGGCAAACGAAACGGCGTCACCGTCAAGTCAATCCAAGCTAGCCAAGCCAATCATGTCACTTGGCTAACTTGACGGTGGCGCCGTTTCGTTTGCCATCTACCTAGGCGTTAATTGATTTGACGTCATCGCGCATGCGTTACGGAGCGTAGTACGAACTCGGGAAGATATTTCCCGTGAACACTGGGTCGGAGTGGCATCGTGGGACGTGGGACAAATGCTTACCCCCACTATGACCTACCGTCGTCCCCCATTTTCTTCCCATTGCTCTAAACACAAGCATATCCCTACCCCTGTCCGTGTGTGCATGGCAACCCACAGACAGCTCACACAACACTGACAGGAGTAAAAATATGCTTGAATGCCAGGCGATGGGAAGAAAGTGGAGGACGACGATAAGCCATGGTTGGGAGACGACGGTAGGTAATAGTGGGGGGTAAGCATTTGTCCCACGTCCCATGATTCTGGCATCACTGAGGTCAATGTTGCCAGGTTGTTGATAACAGTCTCGCAAACCGAGTTGTCTAAAGTCGCTCAAGGGCGCTATTCACAGTCGTTGCTCATTCTTGAGATCGTCTTAACCCTCGTACAACGAATGCAGGGTCATTTTGATCCAACTCTGACAAAGTCTATCACGATGTTATATTTGTGTTGGCAATGGCAAAATATAGTATAAGATGCCTAAATTACAGTATCATTACTTGTAAAAATCATACAGGAGATACATCTATTTTATGTATCAAATGTACATAAATAATGTTTTTTTTATGTATTTCTTTATTAATAAATTTTAGTTAGTTTTAAAAATTTGAATTATTAAATTCATTTTATATTCAATTTTTTCGTGCAACCTGTGTACCATAGAAATGTTGCTATGGGTCAAATTGACCCTGCATTCGTCTCACGCGACCATATCCACCATTCGTCTTCCGAGGGTTAAGCATGCGGCATCCTCTACTAGTATACGAGGTTAGTAGAGGATGCCGCATGCTTAAGATGATCTTAAGACTGAGCAACAGCTGAAAATACCGCCCTATGATTTCAATCCGATGTTAGGGCGGATGGAATTTAACCATCACGATTTCATGACTTTTGGATCGCACGAGAGCTAGTCTTCTTGGAATCAATTTTAGTAGTCTACTGTGCAAGGTCATCTATATGTTCTTATTTTATTTTCCTCTATCCCACTAATATTCTGTTGTTGAAGTAACGTATGATCTAAAAAAGTAGCAGGAGCTTTTCTAACTTTTTCATATACTATATCAAGTATTTTGTTCGACGGTTTATTTTTTATAAGATTGTTTAAGTAATTTGTTTTGTTTCCTGTTTTGTCAAAACAAAGGTCATGCAATTTTTTAAAAGTAGGACAAATATTGATTCCTACTCCATGTAATATCTTAGATAAATTTTTCTGTGTAAAAAGCTCTTCCTCGGCTAAGAAGTGATTTAAATGATTTTCTTTATTAAAACATAATTTATGGAAATGTATTAAAATAGAAGTGGCATTAGTCCCTGCCATGGATAACACACGAGATAAATCACTCGGCCTAAAACCAGCCTTATAGAAATCATCTAAAAGTTTCGTTCTGTTTCCTTTGTCGTTAAAACAAACGACATAAAATTCTTTTAAAACAGAACAAACATTATCTCTTGCTCCATGAAATATATTACATAAGTTTTTCGGCGTAAAACGTTCTCTCGAAAAATGATTTAAATAACTTTTTTTCTCTCCCGTAAAACAAAAATTATGAAATTTTCCTATACTATCCGCTGCTCCACTTAGTATACTGCATAAGTAACATGGTGTAAAACCAGCCTTATAGAAGTCATCTAAAAGTTTCGTTCTCTTTCCCTTGTCATCAAAACAAACACTATGCAATCTTTTTAAAATAGAAGAAGCACGAACTCCTGCTTTACATAAAATACAGGATAAATTACTTGGTCTAAAGCCAGCCTTATAAAAGTCATCTAAAAGTTTCGTTCCCTTTCCCTTGTCATTAAAACAAACATTATGCAATTTTTCAAAAGCATCTTGAAATTTAGCCCCTGCTCCACCTAATATACTGGATAAGTTATACAGCGTGAAACTTTTTTCCCCCTCATTTTTCTTAATGAAATGTTCTAAATGCGGTTTTTTATTTCCTTGCTCATCAAACCACAGATCATATAAGTCTTTAAAAGCTTTTGCAGCATCATATCCTGTTCTACCTAATATACTGGATATATTAGCTAGATATATTCCTTCTTTTTCTAGAGTTTTTAAATATTGTGTTTTATTTCCTTCTGCATTAAACCACAGACCATGTAAGTCTTTAAAAGCTTTTGCAGCATTAGCTCTTGCTCCATGTAAAATACTTGATACATTAGCTAGAACTATTCCTTCTTCTTCTAGAGTTTTTAAATAGTGTGTTTTATTTCCTTCTGCATTAAACCACAGATCATGTAAGTCTTTAAAGGCTTTTGCAGCATTAGCTCCTGTTCCATGCAAAATACTGGACACGTTAGCTAGATTTATTCCTTCTTTTTCTAGAGTTTTTAAATATTGTGTTTTATTTCCTCCTGCATCAAACCAAAGATCATATAAATCTCTAAAGGCTTTTGTAGCATTAACTCCTGCTCCACCTAAAATACTGGACATGTTAGCCAAATTTATTCCTTCTTCTTCAAGAGTTTTTAAATATTGTGTTCTATTTCCTTCTGCATTAAACCACAGATCATATAAGTCTTTAAAAGCTTTTGCGGCATTAGTTCCTGCTCCACCTAATATACTGGATATATTAGCTAGATTTATTCCTGCTTCTGCTAGAGTCTTTAAATATTGTGTTTTATTCTCATCTGTATTAAACCACAGATTATATAAGTCTTTAAAAGCTTTTACAGCATTACCTCTTGCTCGATGCAAGACACTAGACATACTAGCCAGATTTATTCCTTCTTTTTCTAGAATTTTTAAATATTGCGTTTTATTTCCTTCTGCATCAAACCAAAGGTCATATAAGTCTTTAAAGACTTTGGCAGCATTAGTTCCTACTGCATGCAATATACTGGATATATTAGCTAGATTTATTCCTTCGTCTTCTAGGGTCTTTAAATATTGTGTTTTATTTCCTTCTGCATTAAACCACAGACCATGTAAGTCTTTAAAAGCTTTTACAACATTAGCTCCTGTTCCAGTTAAAATACTGGACATATTAGGTAGACTTATTCCTTCTCTTTCTAGAGCTTTTAAAAATTGTTTTTTAATTCCGTTTTCGTCAAACCAAAGATCATATAAGTCTTTAAAAGCTTTTGCAGCATTAGCTCTCGCTCCATGTAAAATACTTGATACATTAGCTAGACTTATTCCCTCTTCTTCTAGAGATTTCAAATGTTGTGTTTTATTTCCTTCTGCATCAAACCAAAGATCATACAAGTCTTTAAAAGCTTTTGTAGCATTAGTTCCTGCTCCATGCAAAATACTGGACGTACTAGTTAGGCTTATTCCTTTTTTTCTCAGGACATCTAGATATTTTTTTCCTTCTCCATTAATTAAAAAATCTAAGAACTGATCAAATGCAGATGTTCCCCCTCTACCAACCACACTTGCAGCAAATTTAATTTCTTCATCAATGTTTTTGTTTTGAATTTCCTGGTAACTAGATCTATTATTTTTTATATCTGCCAAAAGCTTTTCCATTATTCCTTTTGTAATAAGGCTAAATTCATGAGATTCTGACCAACGTAACGCTATTTCATGCAATTTGTCGTAATTATATGGAACATTAGACTTACCTATCTCATTTCTAATAACACTATTCAAATGTTCCCTATTAGGTTGGTTGACTGCAAGTATTAGCTTATCTAAAAACTTCTCTTTTATTTCTTTCTCATTCTCACCAGAAAGTCTCCCCCCTTCTTTTTCTTTTTGCAAAAAAGGGGGAAGCTTCAATAGACTCAATAGTTTTCCTCTTATTGTTTCTTCTCGTGTGAATTGATAAAGGTTGTTCTCATTTATACACGAACAATTTCTTAGAATTTTGTACTTTTTCTTGCGAATATCGATGCAATTGAATTTTAAAGGATAAAAATCTTTAGAATGGCCTTTTTTTAATACATTTTCTTCTGTAAGATCTAAACCTGCATCAGTGTAGATAATGAAATATCTTATATCATTTTTTAGTCCTTCTATGAAAAGAGTAAAGTGCTTATTAATAGATAATGTATCTCTCTTTCCCTGTCGTTTTAATGGAAATAACTGACTATAACCAATACTACTATTTGTAGTATGAGTCGTTACGTAAGTGATTCTACCTTTGTAATTGATAGTAATGTCATTAGATATACCATCGCTTTTTCCTTCAAAATGTACAGAAAACATGTTTTTATGAAGGAACATGGAATGCAAGAAGGACATTAATAAATTGAATTGATATGTCATTCCCAATATATAACCACCAAGTTTTTTATGCTTTTCTGGAGCTGTTAAGTCACGTAATACTTTTTCATGTAATGCTATATAATCATCTCGAGTTTCACCGTTTTTCTCTATTTCACTTCTAACAATGCTGCTCATTTCCTCTCTACTAGGCTGATTAATTGCAAATACTAATCTATCTAAAAATGCTCCTTTCATTTCTTTTTCAAATTCTGGAGAAAGTTTTCTTCCTTTCATTACTTTCTGCATAGCAGGCGAAAATTCTAATCGCTTTAGCAGTTCTCCTGTTGTTGTTTCATCCTGAAAAAATTGATAAAAACCACGCCCTTGTACACTATCACCAGTAAACAAAATGTTTTGTAAAATGTCACATTTTTCTACATTTATTCTATCAAATTTAAACGGATAAAAATTTCTGCATCGTTCTTGTTTTAATTTCTCTTCTGCTGTAAGATCCAAACCTGAATTAGTATAGATAATAAGATATTCAATATCATTTAATAAATTAGCTGACTCAGAAATTAAATGTTTAACAAAACTATTGAAGTAATTATTAATAAAAAAAAGATTTCGTCTTTCTTTAGTAAATAATTTAGCATAACTAATATCATTATCTATATAATAGTTGTCTACATTTTCAATTTGTATATGAATGGACTTCTCTTTACAGCGAAGAACAATATTATTAAATTTATCAATTTCAGAAGCTTCAAATGCTAATGACATTGAAGGATATTTATGTTCATATGTCAACTTCCTAAGTGAGCAAAGCACCGACATGTCTAATTGGTACATAAGTCTAATCAAAGTACAAGGGAGATTACTCTTGTATTGATTGGTTTGACAAGGATTAAGCAATTCACCAGGCAAATCCTGTCTAGATTCAGTTTGTAAACCACTAGACAATTCTGAATCTTTGCACAGTCTCTTTGATACTACATCATTTGTGTCAGTAACAGAACGTCTCCGTTTGCTAGAGCTAGAACCAGTTTCAGGATTTTCCTTAGCTGAACTCCTTGAAAAACAACGTTGTTCGGATGGAGTGGTTATGGCATCTCGCAGTGTCTTCGAAGACCCTTTGCCTAGCACAAAAATTACCCATGGTTTTCATTATCATTGTCTTCTTATTACATGGTAGTACAAAAAGCGAAGTTATTTTTTATAATTCACTGTATGAGTTCAGAGTATTAGATGTAATATGTGAAGAGATTGCAATAATTGCTACAAATCATCAATTAGTATAACCCGATAATTTAATGCTATTAATAGCCTGTTATCATGTTAAGAGATATAAATTTGTTTCATAGTTTTTAAAATGCATATTGTACTTCAGTTTAAGCAATTTAAGCCTATTCCATGTTTCTCAAAAAGATTTTGAATAATATTTTTGCCATATATGTTAAATATGGATTTTGAAAAAATGTAAAATACAGGGTAACCTCCAGTATTTTATAAAGACATAGGAGATACCCAATAAGTAATAGCGAATTTGGTAGCTCGCAATGACTGTGTGTTAGTGGCAGAAAATGATTTGGGTTGCATGATTCTTATAGAGCTATCATCGCTTAAGGCTGGTTCAGACACGTCCAGTAGTTTAGTCGAGTAGTAAATAATTTAGTAATTTTTCGTGTGTGGACACTAAAATTTAGTCAAGTAGCTTAATAAAACAATGGTAAATTACTAAATTACTCGCTACTTAACTAAATTACTGGACGTGTCTGTTCCAGCCTTTAGCGTCATAAGTTTACCCTGATTTTTCTTTACTACCCTCAAATAAATTAGTGGTAACTTACAAGACACACCGTGGTAGACACCGATTTTGACAAGCTTTGACATGATGGATCTATATCGAAACCAAGTCGACAAGTATCTGAGCGCTTATTCGAATAGACCTTAATAATAGAGATATTTACATATAAATTATCATGTTTCGTAGTATTCATATAAGACAAAAAAGCTAACCTTATATTCAGCATGTGCTATTCATGGACATAGGAATTGATAGGAATATAGGGACGTAGGAATAGTTGCAGGGGTTGATATCCTTGCGGGAGGGGCCACGAGGTAACATACGCCTGCTTTCTATTGGCTGCTGCTTCGCACAAGCGCAGTGATGTGTAGTGTTGTACGTTTGTCGCGTCGCAAGCTTAGAGCATATAGACATGGAGCTCTGATTGAAAGCTTGAAACTGTTGCCAACATGGTGCGAGAGAGAAAGACATGTGCGAGTGAGAGAAGTATAGAGTCCCAATCGAACGTAATGCGCATGCGCCGATATCGTGCGAGAGAGAATGACATGTGCGAACTGGTGCGAGCGAGAGACATATTGAGAATTTATACTTCTCTCGCTCGCACCAGTTCGCACATGTCTTTCTCTCTCGCGTGATGTTGGCGACAGTTTCGAGGACAGGAAACATAAGGCAATGAGACCAGTGTCCACGGGAAAAGGCCCCGTAGCTAAGGATTACGCTCCGTTACGCATGCGCGATGACGTCAAACCAATCAACACCAAGGTGGTAAACGAAACGGCGCCACCGTCAAGTCAAGCCAAGCCAGCCAAGCCAATCACGTCGCTTAGCTTGACTTGACGGTGGCGCCGTTTCGTTTACTACCTTGGCGTTGATTGGTTTGACGTCATCGCGCATGCGTAACGGAGCGTAGTCCTTAGCTACGGGGCCTTTTTCCGTGGACACTGAATGAGACCTCCAGTAGTATATGCTCTAAGGTCGCAAGCAGGAATAGTGGCAACCATATTTGAACAAGAGGGCTAACTACCACTGCGGGAGGGACCCGTTGCGTGACGGGGACGAGGTAAAAGGGTGCTTCATTTTCATTGGCCGCTGTCCGTCGCAAGCGCAGTAGTTAGAAAATTCTGGAGTGTCAATGTTTTCAAATTTTTTATTTCTACAGTACTTGAGTTCCTCCATTCCCGATGTCTGGAATTTTTATTTTTGTGTTGAATAAATTACGTAGAAAGAGACAAACATTTTGCTTTGATCTTGAAGATTAAAGTGATTTTAATATTTTGTTTTTATAGGGGGTTGAATGAAATTTCTAATTTTTATAAATGAATGTAATTTATCGAACTTTTAACTTTTAAATCATTTCTTTTCTGTTTTAAGTTAACTTTGTACATTAACACTTTCACTCTGTTGTAAGAGTTCAGTTTTAACAGTTATTTTATATTCGATTAATAAAAGTTCTGGAAGATCATATACTTTTGGACAGATATTTAACAGTAAAATATAAAAGTTAGAAATATATTTTTAATTGGTAGGTATTATTTAGGAATTGTAAGCTGGGTAAATATCGAAGCGAAAGCACAATGTGATTTTTATATAATTATTTTCACTGAACGGTTTAAGGTTTCAATTTCAGATCTATATACCCCACAACATTTTCAGGAAATTTGCTTGTCACAACTTTACCTTTTTTAGAACAGAATAAATGTTCCTGTTTAAGTAGAACTTTTTTCTACTTTCAAGAAAATAAGTTTCTTATTTCCACAAAAATGTACGGAATAAATGTTCAGTTAATACACTGCGTTTTATTAACAGTTTTCTCGGTACAGAAAATATATAATAGTCATAAAATTTATCATTTCAGAATCAATTGGAAATTTTAACACTTTCATTTGACCCCTGGTTTCTATATCTCGAACGAACCAAATGCGTAGATTCATCCGCAAAAACAATAAAAAAAAATACAATTTTACACTCTGTATATAATTAAATATTGACTCCACAACAATGCAATAACATACAACAACGGAATCGATCAATTGTGATCTGGCTATCAGGCTCCATGTTCGTGTGTTGTTGATTGTCTGATAATGAAATTGATAATGTTGGGTTATCGGGTGCTGCCTACTTTTACGACTGTTACAATGGGCAAAGATACAGTGCAAGCAACTTGAGGACAGGCGTTCCATTGCTGTTAAGCCATGTGCGTCAATTTCATTCATGTGATTATCGGTGGAAACTGAATCAACTCCCTATAAACGAATTCACTATTGCGAAAATTAAAACAAAGCTAATCGTTTTCCAAAGATAAAGGTTAGTACCTAATGATTTGTACATAACAGAATCGTACAAATACGATGAACACTAACAAGGAGAGTATTTTAGGTGTCCGCCTCCGATCATTTTGATTTTTGGATATGTTATAGAGGACCGAAAAATAAGAAATACGTGTTTGTTTATTTTTCCCCGTTTTCATATTTGGGGGGGGGGGGGGGGGGGTGAAAACTGCGTTCAAAGTTAGGGTTGAAAAATCATTTTTGTGGAAAAAATGGACTTTTTGAAAATCTGGTGAGTCAGTCATATTTCGCATTCAAAGACACAAAATTCGGCCATTGACACTATTCCCCTATCTCTAATAGTTCTCGAGATATTCCACAAAAATGATTTTTCAACCCTAACTTTGAACGCAGTTTTCACCCCCCCAAATATGAAAACGGGGAAAAATAAAAAAACACGTATTTCTTATTTTTCGGTCCTCTATAACATATCCAAAAATCGAAATGATCGGAGGCGGACACCTAAAATACTCTCCTTGTAAGAAGTATTTCTTGTTGAAGTAATTATACAGTATTCGAATCGACTTGTGGGTAAGAGAATTATTCAAGGCAGCAAGGCGCAAGATAAACACCATAAAAACGTCTTTCCCTAAACGACCATCATTATGACAATTAATCAATCTGTGCAGTCGATAAGATAAAAGTGACTATAATTAGTTCTAACAGCGTTTTTAATCGCGGCCATTCGGCTGCAAGACGGGAGCCGAGAGAACCACGTGTAGTGTAACCATTTGACTAACTTCGTGCGTTCGACGAAGTCGAATTAAAGACGACAATAACGATCGGTACCGCGGACATTTCAGAGTTCAAAAGCCATTACCGTGCACCGGATGTTCGCAACTAACTCTCTGATGGGCCCCCCTCACATTTAGTACACGCACTCGGGACGCGTTCATTCACATTTTAAACGTGTTGTGGTCTTGCTCGTACATGCGTGTCGCTGCGCCTGAACTGGTGAGGAACACGTTCAATTTAAACGAGCTACGAATCAAACGTTTGATGCAGGGTGTGAATGTTTGTAACGTTCAACTGCACCTGTCGCTGTAGGATAGTCTATAAATAAAGTTGGCCAAATTAATGGATAGACTTATTGCGCTACTTTGGATTTATAAGCTTTTCATTCACTTAACAATATACTTCTACTTATGCTGGGTTTCTAAAAATTGTTTGAGGCTTTAGAGCTTCACCAACATGGATCCTAAAATCAATCATTTCGGTGTGAAACCTACTTCTGTGTTTACAAGTGTTGAGTAATGTAAGTGAGTCTTCGTGACATGTTGAATGTGAACAGAAAAATCAGTCGGAGTAATTGTAGGAGACCGATGTCTAGCCCCAGTTTTTCTACTAAACAAATAACAGATGCAAGTGGTTTTATTCATTAATAAAATCATTCCTTTGAATGATTGACGCGAATGCTTGATTGCTTGTACGACGTTCTATATTCGGAGGGATTATGCACGCGGCTTTAACACGACGAGGCTCCACCACGTTTTTCAATTAACGTGAGACAAATCGAACCTTCACCGAACAAGGTTCTAACAAAATCTTAATTATTGGATTACACTGAGTATCTTTTTGCGGGATACTTAAAGAATCTAGTGTACTCACGAATAATAAATAATGTAGAGGACTTGCGACAAGAAAATGCATGCCAGTAAAATAGATCTGTTCTAATTGATCTATGATCCACAGATGTGAATATGTATCGTCTTCAAATGCAAGAAACTTTTGTATCTTATAGGAAAGAATTGACTTTAGAATCTATGTTGATGAAGCATTTTTTTATTTTTCCCCGCGAATACTATAAATACCTGAAGTCTTAGACCGTTTGTTTTAACAAGCTGTATATTTGCAATCATTTTCTTAGCCAACGTTCTAGACACTTCTCAGTCACTCGTACGATTTTATACTGTCACTTATGCCTATTATTTGTAATTTACTTTTAAATCGTAATCTCAAACCTGATTCTAATTTATTTCTTCATCCCCCTTCTCCCTCTACTGCTCTTGTTCTGAAGAGTCTCTTGGTTCAAAAGGATCCCCAGACGTTACGATTTATTTCATGATCTATCACACAATTATGTAAATTGGGCACGACTGTCTGTGGATTATAAATTGTAAGCTCGGTGAGGCCGGTTGGGCCGAAAAATAGGTAATTCTTTGTGAATTTTTGGTACAAAAACAGTTCGACAAATTAATTCAAGGTTTGGCAGGCTGTTTTATTGTATCTTTAACTATTGTTCTGAATTTTTGTGTGACAGTGAAAATAAAACACGGCAGATACAGAGAGATCGTTGAAAAACAATCGGGTGGTCCTGGCGTTGACGGAAAGTATTTTAAGGGTTATCTAAAACACAAAAAGGAAAATAGATTCTTAATCTATATGAATGTGGCTATCTTTGGTTGTAGATGCATTGAGAAAAATAAAATAATGTTAAAATGGCAGCCTTTTGAAGAAGATGAAGCGTTCTAATTTTTGTGAGTCTGAAAAAGGTTTTGCCCCAAAATTGAGGAAACTTCTTTAAATAAAAAAGGAACGGTAACAGATACGACAATAAATCTACTACCACAGATAGTCCCATTCATATAGATTAAGAAATCTCTTTTCCTCTTTGTGTTTCAGGTAACCCTTATAGTACCTATTTTCCGTCAACGCCAGGACCACTCGATTTTTTTTCAACGCTCTCAGTCAGCACTCTATATCTGTCATGCTTTTTCTTTCATCGTCACACAAAAATTCTGAGCAATGGCTCAGGATACAATAAAACAACCTGCCGAACCTCAAATTAATTTGTCGCGCCGTTTTTGTACAAAAAATTCACAAATAATTACCTATTTTACGGCCCACCAAGGCACAATCCCCCTCTGAGGTAAATATTGAGGCGCCTTCGTTTCACTGTTTACCTAACATATGTATTTTTCTTCTACCTCTCTGTCATCCAAAATTCCGTCTTATTGCTGTTTACTGCCCCCACATATCCAGTATTTACGAGTTGCACGGTTCTTCTATTAATTGACTGGAATAGAATAAATCTGATTGTTTTCTTTGCGGCGAACAATCCAGCTCGTCTTCTTACGACAATCTTGCATTTTTACATTTCCCTGAAATGCCCTACGTGCTACGCTTACACCTATTCCCGTTCCCCCATTTTAGTCAACCTCGCACACTCTTAGATACTTCTGTACATTTAACTCTAACTTCCGTTTCCGAATCTCCAAATTGAACTAGAATTTGAACTGCACTTTTATCAAGCTTTCCCTAGTATCTAAGCCGGGAAAGCCGCGAATCCACCTGGAAGCTAAGCTAAGCTATACTATGGTATACTATGCTATGTTTCGCTATGCTATGCAATGTTACGTTTTAAATAATTAATTTCAATACACTCCATTAATTCCAATTTATTTAATATTTTTGGTTAGTTTATTAATTGAGCTAAATCGGACACCTTTCGATTTAGTGGAGGGAGAATCAGAATTAGTGTACGGATTTAATACTGAATATTTTAGAGGTGGATTTGCATTCATTTTTATAGCTGAATATTTAAGTATTATTTTTATAAGATTTTTTATTTCGTTAATATTTATAAATTTTTATTTAATTAGTTTAAAATTTTTAATTGTATGATTATTCCATATTTTTTTATTTCAATTCGAGGGGTTATACCACGTATTCGATATGATGAATTAATATATATATGTTGAAAAAAATTTCTTTCTTGTGCATTAATTTATTTAGTTTTTATTTTTAGATTGAACCGTAAGGAACCGTTTCCACGAAAAGCTAAGCCAAGCTGTGCTATGCTATGCTATGTTTTAAAAAACAGCTTCAATACATCCTTTTCCACCAAAAGCTACATTTCTGTAGCTGTTTCTTATGCCTTGCTATGTTTCCGAACAATCGCTCCCGGGTTAAATATCCTGCTACGTCGAGCTAACCCGAAAAATAGCACAGAAATGTAGCTTTTGTTCGAAAAGTATGTATTGAAACTGTTGTTTTAAAACATAGCATAGCATGGCACAGCTTAGCTTAGTTTGTGGTGGAAGCGGTTCCATAAAGCCGGGAATCCACCGAGAAGCTAAGCTAAGCTATGCTATGCTATGTTTTAGCTTTTGGTGGAAACGGTCCATGAATGTTTTCAAGCTAATTTTTTAAAACGTAGCATAGCACAGCCAAACTATGGATGCAAAATCGAAAAAATTCTTACAGACACTATACAGATTAGAGCTTCTCTCTTAGTTTTATACTCCTATTTTACTCTGTCGGTTTGTAAATCCGACAAGGTCAAAAGTCGTACTTAAAAGTCTATATAGTTACTCATTCTTTTAACGAGCCTACCGTGTTTGTTCGATCGCGAAAACCGTAATTTGGCGCGAAAGTGTAAGTATAGATACACGGACGGAACGATTACTCGGCAGTCGAAGGTCTGTGGAAATCCTTTACGTTGTCCTCGAGGACTTTGGAGAAATAATTTCCACCACAAATATTCTTCTTCAAACGTCTCAATGTACATGTACAGTCAAGAACTCATCTTATCTCTATGTTTCAAAATTAAAAGCACAATACGAATTACTGTAATAATAATTTGATTGAAATTAAAACGCACAGGTAGCATACATATAATTATTCCGATCTTTAATATTCTGAAATAGAATCTACATACATATGTAACGTTAGGGAAAGTTACACACAGTACCGTTTCTAATTATTTGTATTAATCTGTTTATTACTATAATTTCGTTATACTTACATACATATGTATACATACCTATGCATTCCTCCTACAAAAGCACTTTTTCTTCCTTGCAAGGAAATATAATAGAGGATGTACAGTATATTTGGAATACCAGTTTGTTTACGACGAATAAACAATTACGGCAGAGGAGGGGAACAAATAAAACTGCATAATATCATAGGGAAACTAATAAACATTTTTATTTCAAACTCTCAGTTAATAATAAAAAACACAAAGTAGCTGGAACTTTGGTTTAAATGAAAAATGACAGGAAGTATCGAATTCGTTAAGGTGCAGGTAATTTGGAATATATATATATATATATATATATATATATTTCTGATATAATTATTTCATTAATATAAATTATTTATTGTAAAAATCAATATATTAAAGACAACCTATATCTATTATTACTATACAAAAACTAATGTATAGTATATTATATATATTATATATATAAAATATGCATGCAAATTTATATTTCTCTGGGTGATTATATAGTTCAATTAACCCTCTAATTTGTTATATGACGCAAAAATGATTAATAAAATATTGCAATTTACCTCCACTTTATAAACTTAAAAAAACATGTAGATACTAAATTTATTTTCTTTTATGATCTAATCAGGTTAAGAAAGCACAATATAGGAACAATCTTACAATTAGTTAAATATAAATGAACAGCGCTGGCCCAAACCGACGCGGCGCCATAGGGTATTTTGTCAATCTGGGCAGCCAAAATTATTTTTCCACTTCTGTCGATTCCAAACATGCTGTTAGGCCAATCCAATTAATATAAGGCGTAAAAAACAGTATTATTAAGCCTCGTTCACATTAGTTAAGTTTACTGGCTTCAAGTCGCTTTGTGATTTTAAGTTCACACTTGTACGTACGTTCACACTGTTCAAGTTGTATTATTTCAAGGCAAGAAAAGTTGGAACACTCTCTACTTCGCTTGAAACTTGAAAGGATATTTCAAGTGAAGTGAATAACAGGTTAGTTTACTGATTTCAAGGGACCTGAAACCAGTAAACTTAACTAATGTGAACGAGGCTTTAGGGATAAAAAATTCTTTTTTCTTTCAGTCCATCGTCGTTTCATTTCGGACTTGAAACGCGAGAAATTATGATACATTTCCTTCGTATGCTCGTCAGAGAAATTATCCAATTGTAGTAAGTATTTTTCCATAAATTCAACGAAAAAAAAAACAAATACCTGGTTAATTTTTCCTTTTCATCTACACTCATTTTCAAAGAGGGTTATTTGAAAAACGCAAAACTTCGCAAAAAAAAAATTCAAGTATCCTAAAGATTAAGACCTCAGCTTTTCTATTAAGCCTAAATTCAATGCCAGGAAATGTCGGGAAGTACAACTATTGAGTTCAAATTTGAAAAAGAAAATAGGAAACAATACCTACTAGAAAATTGTATTTATTTGAAACGCTATATTTTAGTTAATATGAGAGCTATTGCAACAAAAAGCCATGGAATGTAGACGCACTTACATGTTTCATCAGAATCAATGACTTACGTACGTCGAAAACGAATTGTGCACTCACATTCACGACCAAGTTTCGATTTCGACTGCTCGAACGGGCATTAGGGAGCGGGGGATGTGTTGTCCGTCATTAGCGCATGAATCAGCTTTATATAGCAACCTTTTATTTTTATCTGCGTTGAAGTTTTTAATCGGTTCATCCACAAATGTCATTAGTTAAAAGGTCATTAGCTCCTATTATCTACGGTGTTACAAAATAGATAACATTGGTAGTTTATTAGATATTTCGGTATTCCAAATTACCAACAGCATTCCGAATATGCTGCACTTCTTCTAAAATAAAGCAATACGACTAGGGCTGGGACTATTTGTCGAATTTTTCAGTATTCGAATATTCGAATACTTCAGCTACTCAGTTATTTGGCGAATATAGGTAATGCGAATATCCAAGTATCCAAATACTATTCGAATATTTCAGTATTCGAATACTAATCGATTATTTCAGTATTCGAATACTGTTCGAATATTTCAGTATTCGAATACTTTTAAAAGCTTGTAAAAAAATGAACCTAAAGAACTTGATTTATAATTCACACCATACTATTCGAATACATCGAATACTTAAATATTCGAATAATTAACATTCGAATACTCAAATATTCGAATTGTATTCGAATACTTTAATATTCGAATAATTAACATTCGAATACTCAAATATTCGTAGCATTCGAATACTTGTAAAATATTCGAATACTAAATTAATCGAATAGTCCAGTGGTCGGCAAACTGCGGCTCGCAAGCCGCATGCGGCTCTTTGGCCCCTTGAATGCGGCTCTGCCACAAATGATTACAATTTAATTTTTATCAATAAATAAGATCATTATTAAGTATGATATCAAGTTTTATTCAGTGTACCTATAATTTAATTAAGACTTAAAACTATAATTAAAGTTTATTAAGTTAATAAACAGTGTACCTACCTATATAGTTTAAGTTTAAGAAATTTGGCTCTCAAAAGAAATCTCAATCGTTGTACTGTGGATATTTGGCTCTGTTGACTAATGAGTTTGCCGACCACTGGAATAGTCCAATTCAAACTCGGTGGTTTGAAATTTATGAACACAAAATTTGTACTGTTTTCATGGTTTGCACGTTTATACATATGTATATTATTGCCGTTCGTCCCTTAAAGTGTAAACTTTACAACGAGCAATAATTAAAATTACAAATGACAGTCCTTTTTTAACACAATGAAGGTGTAAAATGCTTTTACTCACAAGTCACACGTGCAGTTGCTCAAATGATTAGGGGCGGTTGGTATGTGACTTGAAAAACGTGAGAAGTAGGATGTGTATTGTGTAATGGCAAAAATGAATTTAACAAAATATTCTTTCGACTAATTGTAAGAAGTACATAGTACTCTATAGTGTATTTCGGTATTATAGAATCGGCATGCAACTGAACTGAAGTGTATTGAAACTGGAACAAGACGTTGCAGTAGAGAGTAGATCTTTAAGATCTTTTGGGACAGTAGCGAGGGTGAGAAAAGTTCTGGACAGAGAAAAGTTCAAGAACTTGTTCTTCATTACTGATTCATAAGTGATTCACAATTGAGGCTCCATAAGTCCGTGGGCAAGGTAACGAGGGTTCAGAGAATGAAAAGCTTTGGGTGGACAGGAAATACCCTGATCAAGACAATTAAAATAATTAACGGATTATATATCCCTGGCAATTGAAGAAGAATAATTAAATTCCGGAAATAAAAAAAATTAGTTGATTTATTATAATAATATTTTTACTGATAGTAGATAAATATTACCCATACATTGGAGTTTTTAATCTAATGGATATCACATTAAAGAGTCGTTTGCGTAGGTGATATTTTAAGCAGTATACGGGGTATTTCATCAAATATGAACATAACTATAGGGACGAACATCGCCTGCAGAAATAATGAAAAGAATTTATCTAAACATTTGCCTCCTTTTTCTTTGCTTGCAAATCTTTTTATGCTTCCATAATTGTCATACTACAGTACATACCTGTGGAAATATTTACAGTTATATAAGTAGTTCACTTCGTAAGGAAAATAATTAAAGTACAGAAAGGCTTGTAACTCTGGGAAAAGATCAAACAGCAAAAACGTTTATACGAACTTTTTTCGTTATTGGACTATGTTAGATTCATCCCTGAAGTTATGCTCACAATTATGAAACACCGTGCATTTCCATGGGAAAAAGGAAGATATTCTGTCCAATTTATTTACACATAGAAACTCATTGTCAGTTTGGGGATTATTATCTAAAAAGTAACTATTAAATTGCCAGGAAACATTGTTTGCATAGAATAAAAAATCACTAAGGCTGAGAGTTTGGCGCATCGTAGCGGATAATAGATCTTTGCGTATCAATTATCAAATTCTATCTTCCAGAAAAAGTGACATATTCATACATGATTAGCAAAATTTCAAAAGGAAGTAATATAAGAAATAATTTTCTTAAACATGTATGTTAGCCATATCTTTCCGGCTGTTTCATCGAGAAAATTTTTAACATATTTAACAACATATACTTTTTACATAAACTCAGAATATTTGTAATAAACTAATCTAAGAATATTTTCCATAAAGCCAATTTTGCTGTTAGCAATAGTAGGGTTTTCGATATCATACGACTTTACAGCATCCTCGCCACTTTCAGAATTAGTCTCAATAGGTCTAAAACACATGTTCATTCAGAAGAGGAATGTTCTATAAGTCATGATCGGTATGAAGAATAAAATGTTTAAATAATTGAGCTTCAGATAAGAGAACCTTCAAATAATAATAGGGGTTCCGTTAACCGAGATTTTACTGTATTTTTAAGTGAAAATTATGAAAAATTATAAACCCCGCTGCCATAATTATTCTGTAATTGCTATTAAAAAAAAAGTCACACAGAGATATAGTAACGAAAATCACGCAATGACAAGCCAATTGATAAAGAATGGCACGGTGAGCAAAAAGAAAATGAAGTATTCTATTTCAAGCATGCCGATCCCACTCGACGGTCGTGCAGGTATACGGAGACAGCGAATAATTTCACTAATCGGGTTATGCAGATGGACACGTCACGGTATAGTGGCCAAGAAATTATTATCTGGATGACTCGTGTCACCTTTGGGTAGTATACTTTTCGAAAATTCTTTCTCGAGAATTTCTCGAGAAATTTTATAATTTCTTATTTCTCATTTCTCGAGAAACTGAAGTGTAGGGAAGTTATTATAAATCCCATTTGTTTTTAGAAATGAATTTTCAGTTAGTTCAAATTGAGTGTTACTAGTTAATCGTGAATATATAAACACATCTACAATCTGTAATAAATGTTAGCAATACATACGAAGAATTGCGCGATTGTTTATAAACTTTTCACTCTGTATCGCCGATGCTCTATATACAATTAAACCAACATCCACTCAAAATGACAGAAATTTTTCTACAGCCGCAGATTTTGACACAAAGAAAAAGGAAGTAGATTGGCTGGAGCGACATTAGACCTATTGTGCTTTTTAAAAAACTATTTTAAAACAAAAAAGTAATGTTTCACCTTGATCACATTTTGTATTAAATAAATAAATTGATCAATTATATGTAATATCTGTTTGTTTCATTTACACAAGTTTTGTCTAAGTTAGACTCGAATAAAAATTTAGATAAATATTGCCAACATTATTCCAAAAATATAAATTTTGCAATATTTTTTTAAATTCTTGAGAATTCTCGGAAATTCTCGAGAAATATAGTCTGATTTCTCATTTCTCTAGATGCAAAAAAAAATCGAGAAATCAGGAACACTACCTTTGGGGCAAATGATCGTTAGAAGTTAAATCAAAGGAACCGAAGCTGTTCCACGTGCTCACTTTGCGGCGTATTTCTTAAAAATTTACACAATGTAAGAATTCCTTATTTCAACCAAAAATGATTACTTATCATTTATTTATTCATTTGAGAGAATTTTCGACTATTTTACATTACTATGTATTGACGTATTAGTAGCCTTGGGAACCCTTTAGGTATACAGTGAGGAATAAAAAGTTGGGTATTTTTAAACGATTTTATTTTTCAACATCGATTCTATATGTCAAAATAATAAAAAGGTTCATGTGTACCTACGTTCGCATATACAGGATCATCCGTTAAAACTGCAACCTACGCGCAAGCGACAGACGAAAATGGCAACACCGCCGCACGGACGTATTCCACTACAATCATGCACCGTCCCGGCCTTCGGAGGGTTGCCAGCGACCGCTGGACAGCAGTGATGCCCGAGCTTCGAAAATTTTAGGATGGTCTCTTTCAAATTAACGTCGCAAAGAGCTGTGCGAAACTTCCCGGCCCAGGTAAGCGAGCCGCGTGCTCCGCTTTTATGATGGGTTTACCACTCGCACCCCAGATTATTATAATGAGGTTTGAAAACAATATTGACCCCTGTACGGAAAGATTTGTCGCCGCCTGCGTGTAAAAGACACAATAATGGCGCATCGTTAAAAAAATGACATTAACGGAAGCCGGTATAGGCGTGGCGTTGAGTAGCTAAAAGGTTAAAACATTCAGACACAAAAATTGTAGGACAAAAATTCGAACATTGCTACAATCAAAAACACGTCCCATTAGTTACCCCTTACGTCCGATCTATGCATGCACTGCATTAAGGATAAAATCATAAAAAAGACAACCAGAACAATAGATTCTGAGATCTGCAGAACTAACACATAATTGGATAAAAATTTAATTTCTCAATTTATCAAAGTAATGATACAGAATCAACTAGCCAATTGTTTATTAACACCATGAATTTTAAAAAGAGCATTAAATACAATATCAAATAAACAGTTTGCAAAAGCTTTTCACAACAATTATGGTTAAAACATTGATAAAAGAAAAATTAAGTAAACGTAAAATATTTTAAATTATCAATCATTAAGAGGGAATAATTTTTCCTCAATTTTCGGCGCAAATTGCATTCCGATATCTTTTATAGTTCAAAAGTTATACGAAAAAGTATAACCCAAATTCTTCAACCCGGGCCGGGAAATTTAAAATAGTTCTTTGCGTCGTTAATTTGAAAGAGACTAACCTACAATTTTCGAAGCTCGGGCATCACCGCTGTCCAGCGGTCGCTGACAACCCTCCGAACGCCGGGCCGGTGAATGATTGTAGTGGAATGCGTCCGTGAGGCGGTGTTGCCATTTTCGTCTGTTCGCGCGCGCGTTGGTTGCAGTTTTAACGGATGACCCTGTATATCTCGTATTAAAAATTGCAACCAGGGAAAAAAACCGACTCGATTATGATCCGTGGAGTGAAAATAATACGTAATGCGATTAACAGAAATAAAGCTGCATTGATTCCAAAGGATTAACGCAAGCGTCTGGAAAGTGTCATTAATCAAAGTGGCTATCCAAATGAAAAGCAAAACTACAATTTCACTGGGACATACAAAAACATTTCGGGCACTTTTACAAGATGCCCGAATAATTCTGTAACGTGAAAGCATTACCACCACACAAGCCATCAAACATTTCAGGGCCATTTGTTTAAACTCACACTAAATTCGGAACTACATAACGCAGCGCAGTGCGACGATGTAGTGACTGATAGTCCGACGATTGTGTTGACATTAAGAATCATCGAAAACTTTCGAGCGTGGCATTGTATTGTCCGTAGCGTAGACCAGCTATCACGACGATGACGAGCTCGCCGAGTTCAGCGCCTAAACACACAAGCCCGCCAGTAGGAATCACCATCCACCTCGTCAATATCATTTTGCCCGTTGAACCGTTCCGTTCGTTAGCCGCCGATCCGCCGCGCCGCGTGTCCTCTTCGTCCTGTCTTTGGCGGCCGTGCGTCGGCTAAAACTAGTAAACAGTGCTTCTCTCCATTCGACGCTGTTATCGGCTGCTTGCAGCGTGCACGATGGATTGAAACGTGCTCAGAGACATCGAGACGTTGTTCGTGGACGGTTCCAGCTCGCGAAGCTCCGTAAAGTTTACTCAGTGAGCGCGCCTGTTAACAATCCGCCAACCCCGAGCCACTGACGCGAACGACCGTTCGCGTTTGTTCCGTCTATCGGCGTGCCTCCTATATCGTCCGAACGACGAGCACATCCGCCGGCTGAATCGCGGCCGCCTGTTGCTCCAATAGACAAGAGCCTCTGCTGCCGAACGCTCAACGGGAGGTTCAACTGTGATTCCGAAGTGTCCAGTGGCCATCACCTTCCGCGCGGCTCTTGGGGATGTGTTATCAAGCAGACACGTGCGTACGTTAATCCCCTCGCGATTCCGCGCTACGCGGTGCTATTAATATCGTGGAAATTATGTATCTCGCGCGCTGGAGTCTTGGAGTAGTGAATTTCTTCACGAAGGTACTCTTCATTTTTAGTAATATTTTGCGACGGAAATTTCGCTCGTTAATGAACATGAATGTAATTTTCAAATGATACTGAATGAATTGCAGGCCTTCGCGCTGCCTAATCGAGACTTCTCGCTTCGTAAGTACCATAGATCGCTTGGACGGTGTTTTCGTGTGCAGCATTATCGCAACCATCGGTAACATCCTCTAATGCGAGCTTGTTACGTCAGCGTACTCTGTTTCTATCGTTCATTTCAGCTTTAAGGGAGATATGTAAATAAGTTCTTTGGGTTTCTAAGTGGTTTTGTTTTTTATTACTGCTGCTCAGAGGCACTTGCACTCTAACCTGGCGGATTTAAGAAAAGGGGCCCAGGTGGCAAAAAAAAAATATAGTGTTTGGATAGAATCATAATTTTTTCTCAACCCTTAGTGGTCACACTTCTGTAAAGTTCCGCGGTGGTCAATCGGTTCAATGGACCCGGCCGATATTTAAAGAGTTACCGTACGAACTGTATCAGTCCAATCGAGTCCCAAAAATTATAATACACACTTTGAACATTGTAGAATATGGAATAGTCGCGATTTAGTAAGATATGAAATGACAACATGTACCAAAAAAATCGGAAAGGTGCGATGTCCAGAAAAATGATTTTTTTTTATTAAAACAATCATAGTTTTTTTATTTTTCAATTAATTTTCGTACAGATTGTGGCTGGTACTAATAGGATATAGTCCTATTAGAAAATATACAGTTTCATACGGTACGTTTCACAAAAGGTATTTATTTTCTTTATTCATAAGAAAGTAATTTAACAATGAAAAGAATTGAATCTAGTCTCCTCCCGCGCATTCGGCACACATATACATTTCGTACAGTTCGTACTCATTATACATACATACATATAACTTGGGGAAAAAATCAATGTGTGGAACTCTCACGCGTTAGAAGTGAAACTTCTTATTAAATATCAAAACCGTTAATTTTTCTTAATGTGAATAAGTTTTATTCCTCTGCATGTTCATCGAAAAGTAGACTGTGTGGTATATTTTATACTTTTCATCATTCCATAAGAGTGCTGTTGTGCAGTGAGACTATCTTCGATTGGGATGTCTTCACTAATTTCATCTATAGGAATTTGATTAACATTCTCATTATGAAACAAAGATTCATAAGCTCTAATGCCGTACAGCCTGTAGAGAGGAGTTTCAAATAGACATTGCAGCCAATTTTTAACGTTTCGTTTTTTCACCAAACCAACTAAATAACGTGATTTATGTATTTTTTTTGCTCTTAATATGAACATTAACATAATACGTGTCATCAATGTTTCACCATCGCATTTACAGTCACTGGAACATTAATAACACTGTCCAACACGATTTTTGGTCCGCAATATCCGCTGGGTGATTCTTGTATAGTTTTTCGCCCTGAACACGAATCCGCAAGCAGAATTGCACTATCATCCTCAGTTTTTGAGAAAATCGATTTTGAAAAAAACTGCAAATTTTTAACTTTGAACATCTTTTGTGCCGAGACGGTAATAGTTATTCGGTTGCTCGTTGCGTCAAATTATTCTATGAACCCTCCCGAATACAACGATACAAGTTATTATTGCATTATAATCATTTAAATGTGTTTAAACAACGATCAAATGGGAAATGACACCCGAAATGCATCCATTTTTGAAGATATCTTTCAATTTATTTCCAAAACTAAGGATCTAGGAGAAAATCTGACCATTCCACGCGATGCAACAGACATTTTTCCTTCGGAAAGCATCAGTAGAAGTGGTAAATCACATTTTGTTTTGAATGCAGAAGCAAAATAGTTTGGCAAAACGTGCGGCGCCCACAGTGGTAGTCAACGGCGGCGTGCGATCTACTGCCGCTCAACGTAACACAATTGCTTAACGCGCCTGACTACCACTGTTGGCACCGCGCGTTTTGCCAAACTATTTCGCTTCTGTATTGAAAACAAAACGTGACTTACCACTTTTGTTGATGCTTTCCGAAGGAAAAATGTCTGCTGCGTCCCGTGGAATGCTCAGATTTTATCCTAGATCCTTAGTTTTGGAAATAAATTGAAAGATATCTTCAAAAATGTGTGCATTTTGGGTATCCTATTCCCTTTGAACGTTGTTTAAACATATTCAAATCTTCATAATGCAATAATAACTTATATCGTTGTATTCGGGAGGGTTTATAGAATAATTTGACGCAACGAGCAACCAAATAACTATTATCGTTTCGACACAAAAGATGTTCAAATTTGAAAATTTGCAGTTTTTTTTTTCAAAATCGAGTTTCTCAAAAACTGAGGGTGATGGCGACAAACGGTTTGCGGATTCATGTTCAGGGCGATATACTCTACAAGAATCACCCAGTGGATATTGCGGAACAGAAAAAAAGTTTCATTTTGTTGGACTGTGTAATTTGCCCGAAGATCCCATGCTGTCCATGTACATGTCGCAAGTGTCGAATTTGAATGAACAGTATCCTGGGTGAAATTAAACTGACAACAAATCTAATGTAGGTAGATGAGAAGGTATTTGTGAATATACGAAACCATTTGACTTGGATGACGTTGGAATGTTATTATTTTGAGTCATACAATTTCTGCATGTGTTGCAGTTGCACGTTACCGCATGTTGAATGCTAATGGCTGGGAAAGCAGTATGTAAGAGTTGTTGATGCTTGGTATCAACTGGTTTCACGTCGTTCTTAAGCCATATTCGAACACAAATGAAGCAAACTTTACCAAGCTTATTGTGCAGAAATTGTGTTTGAAATTCTCGATGGGCAGTTTTAAAGAAATTAAAGTTTGTCTATGGTAGCGTAGCAACAGTGGGTGCATCGGTTTTTGTTGATGGCACAGCTCAATCATATTCATTAGGATTATCCGAGGCAGCAGGTGAATCCTTACTTGTAGAATGTAAAGGGTACCCTTGTTGACGCGACGCTACAGCTGGATTGCGCGTACTTGATCTGCGCAAACGCGTGACGTGTAGGAGGCGGCTTGCCAAAAGTAACGGGCACATGACGTAGAAAGGAGTAGTAGAGGGGGAATAGCTATTGGAAGTGGGAACTCGTGACGTAGTAGGGAGTAATAGATGGGGACTCCTCGCATATATATATATATAAATTCTTACATCTGATCACACTGAAAAATGACAACTTAAAAGTTATCGGGTACCCGAGACCCGAATACTTTTAAGTTGTGATTTTTCAGTGTGATAAGATGTAAGAATTTTTAAGCAAGAAAATCGGCTCCCGAATCGCAAATCGGGTCCCGTAATTTCGGGTACCCGCACACCCCTAGTCACAGCCATACACATTACATTATATTGAAGTAAATTTCTCGAATTAGAGTAGAATAAAATTTTTTCATTTTTCGATGAAATTGACGCGTTGGTCACACACGGGTCGAACGACTTACGCTCAAAAACGATGTTTTTGTAACGGTTGCCACTCACTAACGGACATTTTGATTCAAAAACAGTTTTATTTAATTTTCGAAATCGGTGACAGATTTTTTATGTCGTTTTTCTTAATAAACAAAGGCCCGTATGCAGAAACTTCGTTTTGCACCTTCAACTTATATTTTCATGAAGAATCGTCCCCTTTTACATTGCACTGCCAACAATGATGCAAAATTGCTCGTCAATTGTTTGGGGGGAAACCAAAATGAGCACATCTAATTGGGAAAATGTGAGTTATGGAAAAGCATTCACATAAAAAACAGCTGTTAGTAATTTATCAGCTAAAAATTTTCGACGCTAAATCGAGTGTTGTAGAAATATATTTTCCAAAAAAATTTGATTGACATTTTGAAAACAAATTTTAATAGGCATTTTGAAAAAAAATCTAGACACAAAAAGCGGGTTATAAAATTTATATTCTTATTTTCTCAATATCGCTCAAACATTATAAAAAATTTCTAATCTGAAAGCTCCGTTTTTGTTGGGGTTATTAAGTTTCTACTGAAAATGCATTTCCTTTTTTTCAAGATTCTTATGTTTTACATAAAATACTCGTAACTTGTGACGAAAAATATATTTGCAGGACTTAACTTAGGAGGGCTTCAAGTAATGAGTATTGATTACCTAATTACAATATTTTTGTCTTATAATAAAATTTTTTAATTATTTTATTTAAATGGTCACGCATTGTACGTTGGTCTTTCTTTTTTATGTAAAACTGATTCCTTCAATCTGTTAAAACTACGCAGTTTGTGTTATCTTTTAACATGTTTCTACCTTAACGATTTTCTCTCGACTCAACCGGAAAATTCTTCTTATTCCTGATTTCGTTAATTTTTTACTGATTGCGTATTTGTCATCACCTGCACACCTTCGCAGTAAATACAACGTAAGTTGTACAAAAATGACAATAAATTCTTTCAATGTTGCAGATTTGATCTTATGATCCGATTATTCTTTCTGGAAATTCATTTCCAAATAGGAGAAATAATTTGTTCCAAAATTTATTTTCACACTGTTTAATTAGCCACCGATAATTAAATAAATATCTACTTACGCCGCAGATTAACCTAATACAATTATTTTCTTACATTAGTAAAGCCAATTTTCCTTGACTATGCAATTGAGTGCATGCTGTCACTCCCATTAAAAACGATAAAGTGGTAGAATATAATTATGCTGAAGCGATAGATATGCACCATTTCCTTTGGTTTAATTGAGCTTGAACAATGAGACCAGGGTAACGTACACTTATATAATACTTTTTGCTTGTTTTACAATGTAAAACCTCCACAGGTATTGTCATGTAATTAGAATTTCATTTATACACACCACGGGATGAACTTTTATATTAAATTCTAATCTTGGTATGACCTAAGCGCTTTACCTTTGAAAGAAGTAATGCTACTTCGTAGAAACACATGTAGGGGAGAGTAGGGTAAAGCGGAACGGGTGGGTAAAACATCAATGTTTCTCTTAGATAAGAGCTGCGAATGAGTTGGTATCGCGTGACATGGGACCAAAGGGTCCTCACAGCATTTCGTGACAGACCATAGACCCGTGCACACGTTACTTTTCCGTTAAGAGAGTTGGAAACATTTCCGGTATCGATGTTTCAATATTGTGTTGTAGTTTCGACCACTTTTCTTCACTTGGATTTAGAAAATTTATAACGGCAAGAACACCGTTGGATTCTATAGTCCTTACGCTGCATTTCGACGTTTTACCCAGTTCTTTACCTCACGCTGAAGTGTAAATATTAAATGTTTACTAAATTACCGCGTGTGGGGCAGAGCGCAACACTTTTCGTGGGGTAAAACGGAACACCTATTTAACCCACTTGCACCAATCCAATTGTCTTAAAACTTTGCAGGAGTACGTAGTTATGATGACGATAAAAAATGTATGAAAAAAAACGGGAGGGGTGAAAAAATTACACAGTCATCAATAAATATAACCAATAACCACAAATCCAAACGAGTTGAAATCAGCCTGTAGCCACAAATCAAATCAATTCAATCGACAAGAAATCAGCATGTAACCACAAATCAAAACTTAGACACTAAAAAGTAAATAATAGAAAAATTTTCAAAACATTTTTTAAGTTGAACAATTTTATTTAAAATGCACGAAAAACTAAAAAATTATCCATGCACGTGTTGATATTCATTATTTATGTAAAAATCCATGTGTATTTGATTATTTTCAGTAATTTTTATGTTATTTGGTAAAATATTTTTGCTATATTTTATTTGTAGTAGTTATACCTAAAACATATATTTATAGTTTTTTACATAAATGAATACTTTTTAAATCATAAAAATAAAGATTTTGTACGGTTACATGGTCTTCAAGTGGGTGTTTCGCTTTACCCTACCACTTGAGCGAGGCGAAGATTTCAATACCTCCGGTAAATCTCGTTTTTCTTTGTTGTAAAATATTTTTCATAACAAACTCTTTGATTTTCTTATAGTTTAAGGTCCACTCAAGACTCCTGTTGAAGTCCCGTGTCTTTCTTTCCTTCCGATTTTATGTTACCATCCCCCAAAGTTAAGTCTTCCATTTTACCCTACTCACCCTTATTATTTAGGTCGGCGCAAAATGGCGTTCGCTCACTGTTAGGTAATGTTAGGTGTAGGTACGGAAATGTGTTCTTTTACTACACCTACTCGTACTTTTACCAGAAAAGTGGCAGAAGATCATAGATAGCCAAGAAAAATACTTCGACTAAAAAACATGTAAATATATTTTTACTTTTAATAAGGACTTTGCTTCAATAAAGCGAACGAACATTTGCACCGATCTAATAAATAACATGTGTAGTTTGATATATTCGACATGGGTCAAAATAGACCCCGCATCCGCCAGGTGAGGGTTTAGTTTTCCTTCACTTTAACCATTAACCCTCCAGTGATGTGTTGAAAAATAGTTGCATAAATGGGGTCGTAGGTTCACTCATCACTGGACTCACTCGAAGGATGAAAATATAAGATACTTACGCGAACCACACATCCTCCTGCTAGCGCGTTCGTCGCTGGACTGCAGGATGGTGGTTTACTGAAATATGTAGACTGGCCGGCGCACAGTGGGGTATTTGCACTGGAAAGCCGGAAAACGCCCATTTAAAAATTTTGCGTAAACTGTAAAATTTTTACTATTCGACGTTGTTGAATGTGTGGGGAACAATGTACCAAATTTTGTTTTCCGTTGTATGTACACTCATGTAGCGGCCTTCTTCATCGATTGTTAAGAAATTTTATGGCACGCGTTTCTTTCTTCACAATTCTCTGAAACATCGTTCGCTTATTAGCGATTTTTAACTGTTTTAAGAAAATTGTGTAACTTTTTGCATTACGCAGGCTTTTTAGGTAGGTATATAGTGCACCGTCGAAAAGTTTTTACATCTTCATCGTAATATATTTGTGTAGTTATTATTAATATTTGAAAATAATCGAGAAATTATAAGATTTCGTTAACAATTCTGTTATACTTCAAGGTGAATCCCGATGCTTCTCTTGGATGCATTACATTTGATAAAGCTTTCCGAACACAATGCAAAAAGAATTGGTTCCGGATTCGTCCGCTTTGAAGTTTTGTAGCTAATTTGGGTAGAAATGACAATCGATAGGAACATTCGAAGGAATTGTTTAAATTATGGACATACCTATGAGATGTTTATGCCAATCCTAAAAGAAACAATAGATTTACTTCTTTCTCTTGACGTCAGAATTTTTGTAAACGAAGACAAAGACGGAGACGTATCTTTGTTAAAAACAACATCCGTTTTCGATGAAATGTGACTTACTATGTTAAAGACAAATGTCCATAATTTTCGATAGTATACATTAAAATTGTAAAAAAAAATTGTTTGCACTCCGTAGTACTTGACAAACATCAAGTTTGTACAGTTTGGTATACTCCTCTTTAAGGATGCATCGGACGTACAATATTAGACAAAAGTATATGAAATTTGAAATACTTGAATATCTACGTCTTAGGCATAGTAAATCTAGATGTAAGGAACTCGAATGACAGTTGGAGTCGTATTTTTACTCCTAGGAAGGTATTTTTCAATTTGCAAATGCTTTCTGAAGCATTATTTGCTAAACTTTTGACAATGAAAATGCCCTGAATTCACAATTTTCTTAAGTTATAATTTATTTCTTTAAAACGATGCAGTGAAAACAATTGAAACTCTGCAGATATTTTCACCTACCCATATACTACATGTAAAAAAAAAATTGATAACATTGGTACCATTTCTTCAACATTTTTTCAGTTGTTTTATCTATCAAGATCGTCTCTTTCCATAAGAGTACGTGTAAAATCAGTGAAAATTAAAATCGTTATAACTCAGCAACCGTTCAGTGAATTCGTTTAAAATTTTTAGAGCACATCAGGAAGATTGGAAAGAACAATCTTACAAATTTTGATTAACTTGGTACCATTTTGAAGATAGGTCCAACACATCCTTAAGGGCGGATTTTATACCCCCGGACACCCATTTCGATGAAAGTGATTTAAAGGATCGAAAAGTAGAAAGTTTAAACTTGAAACTGGCCTCTGTTTCACCAACTTTGGATGAATTTTAGAATTTTTAAATATTTTGTTCTGATTTTTCGGTGCAAATATCCACAAATCCACTGTGCGGTGCGATTTTCACAGCGTTTGTGTTCGCGGTCTAGAACTGTTAACTGGATCCACTGGACTCCTGATGTGGTTCGATTTAAAATAGAAACACTAACAACTTCGAAAACGTTACATTTCATCCTCCTCTTCTTCAGATAATGATGTTTTCAAACTAGTACCTAATATAGGGACATGGTTACTGTGACTGTTTTTGCACTTTTTAATTAAATAATAGGGGGTTTAATTTATTAAATATTAAGTTATAAAAGATTGATTTTATTCCCATTCTATAATAGTTTTCAATGAATAACATTTGGTCATTGCTCTCATGCAGCAACAATCTTATAGTATTTCGTTTTTGCTCGATACTAATGTTCGAACTGATTTACCTGCGGATGCTTTTCTAATTTCTTTAGAGATGGGTCATTATCTGAAGAAGAGGAGGATGAAGCGTAACACTCACGTGAGTTAAATTACTGTCACATTTTCATATTTCCACTCATGTTGTATAACTTCCCCATCACGTTCCGAGTAAATGATTATGCTTTCCTTATTTTATGGGTTGTACCCTTTAATGCCTTGCAAGACTATTTCACCATAATAGAGCTGCGATAGAGCAACGGTAACTGATAGGTGTGCAGGTGGGCTAGGATAGAAGAAAAGCATTCAGCGCGTGGCTTTGCTGGAGTGTCATGGCTGTGAAAGAGTGGTTCAGAAGACTGCAGCCAGTCCAGCTGTACTTGGTCCTCTTCTTCACCTCTGCCTTCTTCCTTGTGGAGATCGTTGCCAGCCATGTGACTCATTCGCTAACGTTGCTGCTCAACGCCTATCACATGCTCTGCAACATCATCGCTCTTGTCGGCTGTATAGCATCGATCAAGGTAAATTTCACTGTATTCACAAACGTTTCTCCGTGAAATCTGAAACGAATCGAATTTCCTCGAGCATCGAGTTTGAAATCATTTTACTTGTAGGTAAAATTGTATGTTCACGCGTTGGCGCACGTTCCGTTCTGTAAATGTGGGAAATGTCTTATCTCCTTATCGATGCAAAAATAAAATACATACTATCAAATAGACTGATGGATCTTAGGTGTATACTAAATAACTCCAAGGATGCGCGGTGTGATCAATATTATCACCAACCTTGTCGCTTATATAGCAGTGGTTTTCAGACGTGATCGAATTTTAGATCCTTCCAGAAGTTAAACTTATTTGGTATGCTCGAATGTGGGTTTCTCTACGCTACGGAAACGCCGCGCCGGTGAGCTACTGATTTGTATATAGGTACATATGATAATAAAGGATACCTAATAAAGTATAGAGATCATGATATTTTTACAAGTTCACTTTTATTCATAGGGTAATTCCGGGTGAGATGGCTCGATCACGTTTATGTTCTAGAACGTTGCGATTGTTTTTAATGGTATATTGCGCGTCGCTTACACGCCGCATTAGTCGTGTTTTCTGTTTGCTTTTAACTGTGAAATCAAATAAATTATTCGTAATGTAAAAATTGATTCCCGAAAATTTTCTACGTGTTCTTTAAATTATAATTTATTGACGTTTTACGAAAAAGTAATGACTTTTTCTGAATGCAGTGCGTTAATATAATGTTTAGAGATCATATTTACGTTCTTGTGATGAGATATTGTCGCAGCATTCTTGAAAAAACAAGCGAATAAGCGCTCCTTGACTTTCGTGTTAGTTGGCCTGATTTTTTCGGGGATAGTTGGCCCATCATAAAATCATGCAAATTCTTTTAATACTTTCAAACAATGATCTTTCATTTGCAACAAACCCCATCTTTCTAGCTGTTCATTTTAATATAGAAAAAACTTCATAAAGAATGCTTAATTTTCGGGCAAAGAAAGTACTATGCCCCCTTAAAAGAATTAAGAAATCATCCACATGAATGGTTCTATTGCTTAATAAACCGATTAAAATAAACGAATTACAAAAATCTGTCCCTCTAATTATATCTTAAGCAATACATTTAATTGTAAAATTATAAAAAAAGGTAAAGTTTGATTTATTATTATAGTATATTTAATTTTATTCGTTATTAGATTAGGAAATTCTCCCTCTTTTCTGTTACTTGAATTATCAGTATGCATTTTAATATGAGATGTATTTAATTAAAAATATTCGGCTGAGAAAGGCGCGTATTACGAATATAAACAAAAGATACCTAAGAAATATTTGGAATAATTTTACTATCTTGTCCAGTCATAACGCATAATTATTTCAAGTATTACTAAGTTCATTTTTTGTAGTATAGTCATCGCCAAACCAGTAGCAGCCACACTGGCAACAGTACCAGCAGCTCGTTACAAAATTCCGTAATTTGTATAAACAATGAAGAACGAGGTTCCGTGGTATCCCTCTCGACGAAGACCAAGGTAAGAACTTAAAGACTCAATACTGCTTTGTTTTCCCATCCCAAGCTTTTTTAAGTATATACACATATATAGCTGAACACTATTTTTTGCCGATTGGTCACGCAAAAAGTTAAACAAAATTTATGTAAAGTAAACATAGATGACACTGTTTTAAATTATCAATTATTAGTTAGAAGAAGATGGCGTATTGTTTCTATGAATCATTAAACATGTGATTATTCAAAGCGACAAGCTTCATCGTCAAAAAAATATGTCATAATAAATTAGCTTTCGTTATGTGTTTTCTAAAGTTGTATGTAAATTTCGTGTATTCAAATTGTTTTCTCTGTCTTATTTACTTCTTACACGATGTATACATGATCATATATTTGGCAAAAAATAATGTCGAGCAGAGTATGTATAATTTTTGTTATTCAGAACAAATGATACATTCCGCAATGAAAACAAGACAGCAGGAGTTATAAATTTGCTATGAGAAAACAATGAGAAATATGTAATTAAACTAGGTTTTGCTCACCAGCAATCACGATCGGACAGGAGGATGAAGAACACTTTCGGATGGGCAAGGATAGACATTGTTACCATGCTCGTCTGTTGCGTTTTCCTCGCCTCATTCTGTTTTTCCCTGTTGATGGAAGCACTGCAGACCCTGGTACACATAGATCACTTGGACGAAATGCATCATCCGATGCCCGTATTGGCGATCGGTGCATCCGGCATCCTCCTCAACGCCTTTTGTTACATACTAATAGGAGGATATACCTTCAACCAGGGTATCTTTCTTCACGTTACTACGAATGGTGACGTGATATTACGGAGGTAAGTTATTAGTCTTGAAAAACAATGTTTTTTATCTCATTATGATGCACGTTATAATTTATATTAGTGGGTTGTCAGTTGTAATATACGCACACTTATTGTAATATCCACACAGGGGCGGATTTGAAGGTTTGGCCCCCCTAGGCTAACAAGCGTCTGCTTCCCTTTTCGCGAAATATCATCAAATATTTTAATTTAAAATATTCTCAAAATACTCCCATATGAGTCATTGCTAATTCGCTACATGACGGAAGTGAATTGTTTTTGAAGTTGTCTCAAGCCTCTGTGTTTAAAACTTTTACAATTTGTTTCGTTCAACATTTGTAGATCCCCCAAATTTACAGCTCCTCAAAATTGGATGCTCTCCAAAATTTGTCGCACCCGCACATTTACCGCTTCCTCAAATTTGCCACTCCCCAAAATTTGTCGCTCTCCAAAATTGCCGCTCCCCCAAATTTGTACCTCCCCAAAATTTATCGCTTCCCAAAATTTGTCGCTCCCCAAAGTTTGCCGCTCCCCAAAATTGATCAGTCCCCAAAGTTTGTCGCTCCCCCAAATTTGCCGCTCCCCAAAATGTATCAGTCCCTAAAATTTCCCCCCCCCCCCCTAAAATTTGCCGCTCCTCAAAATTTGATGCTCCCCAAAATTTGTAGTTCCTTCAAATTTGCCGCTCCCCCAAATGTGTCGCTCCCCAAAATTTGCCGCTCCCCCAAATTTATCAGTCTCCAAAATTTGCAAAGTTTAGAATTCATCAATGGTTTGAATTTGAAGAATTTTTCAAAAATGGTAAGCCCTATCGAAATTTTGTTCAAATAATATTAAAAGAGCATTAAATTTTCTACAATTACTGTATATATAATGTTTTCGTGCTTCCAACCGTTTTTTAGATAATGGCGTTTGAATATAGAGAATTCCGTACATCGCGCGTCCCACCTGTACGCCGTGACGTATTGTCTAAACGCGCGTAGTGCGGAACTCTCTATATTCAAACGCTATTATCTAAAACATGGTTGGAAGCACGAAAAAATTATATACACAGTAATTGTAGAAAATTTAATGCTCTTTTAACATTATTTGAACAAAATTTCGATAGGGCTTACCATTTTTTGGAAATTCTTCAAATCCAAGCTATTGATGAATTTTAAACTTTAAGGCCTGGTCGGCGCCCTTTCCTGTTGTCCGATTGCAATAAACTTCTTCAGGGATTATTATTTTTTTTATCATATAACGCCGTTCCAGAGGGTGAGAGCAAAGAAATACAAAAATAAATTTCGACACGTATAAATAATGACCACCCTAATGTACATATGTATGCAGCTGGATATGTATTATAGTATATACATACTAATTTTCTTGAATGTCGAATTTGAACAGAATGTTAAATCTGTCGAGACTGAAATCGAGTATAAATAAATAAAGTGCAGCGCGTATTTAGAAAAAAAGTAGCTTCAAACAGTGACATTCGAATATTCTCATATCAAGATAGCTCTTTTGTTTTAAATTGAAAGCTTACGAGGAAACGGGAAAACATTCTTATATATTGTTATTCTAGCATCAGTACCTATCTATTTCCCTGAACGACAAAGTTGTTCAAGTAGACGATCCTCCGACTATTTTAAAAAGTTTATCATGGTTTTCCCACATCCTTCGACCGAATCGTAACTGTACGACGTTCGTAAGATCTGCAGTGCTAAGATACGCATTATCTGTTTCTAGAAATGTCAGTTCGCAGCAAACAGGGGAAGGTGAGCAACAGCTATCGTCACAAACCAGGCGAAGTCCATTGGGAATACCAAAGAGCCAAGGTTTTCGGGAAACTTGCCGTGACGTGCTTGGCTGCGTTTTCGTAATGTTGGTGTCGATTTTGGTGTACTTCACTGACTCCGGTGTGGCCAAGTTCATTGATCCCCTTTTTGCCATCATTGCCGCCATTTCTCTTCTCGTTCTTAGTTACCGTTACAGTAAGTTTCAATGCACGAATACAAAAATATTGTTATATCCCAATATTCTAATAACACTTTTAACTTTGTCTTTTCTTTTACAGTGAAAGAATCTGGACTGATACTTCTTCAAACGATACCAAATCACATAAACATAGACTCCCTTAAGAGGGAATTACTCGAAGCTTTTCCTGGTATCGTAAATGTTCATGATTTACACGTATGGCAACTGACGGGGCAGAAGATAATATCTACTGCTCATATTATATTTTTGGACCCAATGGTAAGTTCTCTTTCGATAAATATTTAGAGGATGGCTGCATGGAAGAAATATTACGATATTTCAATGATTATCTTTTATAGGTTTATGCCAGTATTACTAATCAGGTTACGGAATTCTTCATACAAATGGGCATCACGCAGGTGACGATACAACCGGAGTTCCACAAGATACCAAAAGTATGAAAACTATTCAGTAAATGCGGTAAAAGCAGAGTTGGGCAAAATGTAATCTAATTACAAATTACAAATTACGATTAAAATGTGATTGTGTAATTGATTCCGCATTATTATTCTGTAATTGTTAATTTAGGTAGTTGACCACAATTTTGTCAACTACCTAAATTAACCATTACAGAAAATATCGTGTAATTAATTATACAATTACATTTTAATCGTAATTTGTAATTTGTAATTAGATTACATTTTGCCTAACTCTGGGTAAAAGCACAGTAGATCCTTGATTATGTGGGCGCTGGAAAACTGAACATTAAATTATACCAGACTAGTTTAACCAAATATTCTATTATCTAAACCGTGTTACCACGTAAAGTAACTGTCTTAAGGGGTTACGCCACCCTGAGACGCTCAAACCAGCACCAAATTTCACGATTTTTTTTTATGATACTATGAGATTGAAAATTATTTCTATAATTTTTATGTTTAGGGCATGTATTAATGAATGTATTGTATAAATATTGTACAGAAATATTAAAAAACGGCCGGGTTATGCGTTGTCCCGCGAAGCTCCTCCACGTGAGCGGTGTATCAAATTATGACGCCCAGGTTCGTCTGAAATTAGAAAAACCATGATTTTACTGTTCACTGATAAAATATATAAAATGCAGCATACAATTTTTTTGATGCGATTATCCATTTATTTATAATAAATCGCCTTGTTACGTGAAGAATTTTCATCTTGCTCTCATTTTTAGAATAAATTTTTTTTCCTCAAATCGGTATGCTACATCGTAGATATTTTATCAATGACCAATAAGTTCATGGTCTTCCTGATTTCAGATGAACGTGGAAATCGTCATTTGACACACCGTTCATGTGCGTAACGCAGGGGCGGATTTGGGATTTTCGGAAGGGGGGTGGTTCGCTGGAGCGAATCCAAGATTTTCTTAAGGAGGGGGGGGGGGGGCGTAGGTATGAGAAATAAACCAGGGACCTTTCCCAATAATATTTTCCTGCTAAATGAAAAAGTGTTCTTTTTTTTGTATCAATTTATCATATTTTCTCTCATATTACTAAGTTAAAATAAGTATTTTTCCTTTGAGGGAGGGCCCCCCCCGCCCCCTCTGAATCCGCCACTGGCGTAACGGCGGAGGAGCTTCGTGAGACAACAAATATCTCGGCCGTTTTTTAATGTTTCTGTACAATATTTATACAATATATTCGTTAATACATGCTCTAAACGGCTTAAACATCAGGAGTAAAAAAATAATTTTCAACCTATCATAAAAAAAAAAGGTGAAATTTGGTGTTGTTTTGAGCGTCTCCTTGTGGACACCAGCAACCAAGTTGCCACTTTTATTGCACAATAAACTTACCTACATGAGTGTTTACTACAGCCACTTTTCCCGTAAATCATTGCCTGCAAGTAGTTGCGAGAGAAATCTCAATTACTCTTGTGGAAAATATGTCACGTGTGTCTACACTGCAGTGTTGTTCCTGACAGTTGACATTAAATATTTAATACGTGAAATATCTAGTAAACTGTCGATCCAACAAACTAAGTAGATATGCTGCTGCAAGTACAATGTTACTTCTGTTAAAAAAACGAGACTCCGGATGACCTCCTGCAGTCCGAATGTAGGCAATAGAGTCGTAGAGCTGATAGATCTGGAAACAACCATGGGTAAATATTCATAAAAAAGGACCCACCCCCGATTTCGATAATTTTTTAATATGTTGTTAAGATCATCACGCTGACTAATATTGTAAAGGTTTTGGTTGGGGGTTACTGTTTATAAAAAAGGTATAAGTTAGCTTCACTGTAGCCCCTTCCCCCTGTGAGAGGGTACCGCCAACTTTTATGAGATTTAAAATAAAAAAAAGAATTTCAGAAACATACTCCCAAAACACGAATTGCTGCTTCAAATCCCCGTGTTTCATTTCTGAAACACATTTTTTTATTTTAAATTTCTCAAAAGGTAGTGGCTCCCCTCGCGGGGGAGATAAAAAAGATTTCACACTTCACAGAGATAAAAAGGGTTTCAGTGAAAAAGGTAAACAAGAGCCGATTTCGAAAGGTAAACAAGAGTTCGATTTATTATATAGTTTTCACTAAACTTTTTTTTAAGAGCCGATTTCGAAAGGTAAACAAGAGTTCGATTTTTTATATAGTTTTCACTAAACTTTTTTTTATAACTTCTTAATAAACGGCGATCTCCAATTAAAACCTTCGCAACATTACTCAGTATCTTGAGAATATATTAAAAAAATATTGAAATCGGGAGTGGCTCCTTTTTTGTGAATATTTCGGAAGTGAAAGTTTTCTTTTACAGTAAATCCCCGTTATGAGTCCGACGAACGGGGCTGGCGGCGGGCTCATAGTGGGTTGCCGACATGATTCTCTCTTTCGTACGCGACGCCAACTTCGTGTCTGACTCTTTCGTTTCCTCTCGCTCGTTGTCCGGTTCTCTCACTCTCGTCCGCAGGCTTCCAAGAAATAGTGGGGATACCGAGCTGTTAACGCGAGGTAAAAACGGGCTCATAACGGGGATTTACTGTATCAAAGGAGCTGGTGTGCACTTGAAGCAAGTTGAGTGATGGTATATAATATAATATGATGATATCTATTAGCCTTATGAGTTTATTCCTGCTACGTGTTTTTCTAAAATCTTTGACAAAAGATGAGGTCAAAGGAACTGCACGTAGATTCGAAACCGAACGCTATGGTCCACCTGTTTGCATTTTACTTTCGCCAAAAATGTTTAGTAAAACGTTTGTAAATAAAACCTTTCTCTCCGAGAGAATATCATCGAATGTTTACGCTACGAGAAAATTCACTTGCCGAGACCAACTGCAGCAAACAAACTGAACTTGCTGGCGTTACTCCCAAACGTGTCTACAGTTCTACACAGACGCCCACATAAACTGTCGCGATAAATGTCACGATTTGTAGCTGGTGACCACAAAGCTTTTTATATCTAGCAGAAATACAACGGATTTGAAAATTTGGCGCCCGTATGGATTACTCATTAGAGCGTCTGCCGCCCTTTTCGCAAAATATCATCAAATATTTTAATTTATAAGAGTCGAGACAATTTCAAAATGAATTGAATATGGCAACTCACATATGAGTCATTGCTAATTCGCTATATGAAAAAAAGTAAATTGTTCGTAAAGCTGTCTCGAGCCTCCGAATTTACCTATATGTTTTGCAATTTCTTTCGCTCAAAATTTGCTGCTCTTCAAAATTTGCGGCTTCTCAAAATTTGTTTCCCAAAATTTTCCTCTCCTCCAAATTTACCGCCCCTCAAAATTTTCCGCTCCACAGAATTTGCCCCCCCCCCTCCAAAATTTTCCCCATCCCCAAATTTGCTGCTCCTCAAAATTTATCGCTCTCAAAATTTGTCGCTTCCCAAAGTTTGTCGCTCCCCCAAATTTGCCGCTCCCCAAAATTTGCCCCGCCCCAAAATATGCCGCTCCTCAAAATTTGATGCTCCCCGCCGCTCTCAAAATTTGTCGCTCCCCAAAATTTATCCGTCCCCAAAATTTGTCGCTCCCCCAAATTTGCCAGTTTCCAAAATTAGAAAATAAGAAAATAATAAAACTAGAAAATAAAAAAATATATAAGAAAAAAATTTATGCTAAACGATTTTATTAAAAAAAATAATAAAAAAATGCACTAAAAATAAAAAATAATTCTTTCTTGTACTACAATTTGGATGATGTTATAAATCCAAAACTAATTCCCCTCTTGCACTACAATTTCGATGGTGTTAATATTACTTTAAATAATTCATTTTAAATAAAATCGTGGGGCACCATGTGCAACCAGAAGTTGAAAAATCGGTTGGCAAGTGGAACATCATCAACTACAGTTTATCAATTTTATGCCACATTACAGTCTGTATCCCGCAATTAAAATATTTTGTTTCATTAATGCGAATGAAAACTTTCTAACAACAAATTCATTTCGACGTTTGCTTCTGTATTAAGGGGATTCATATCCTGTTATGAAATATCGTGCCCCACGATTTTATTTAAAGTGAATTATTTAAAGTGATATTAACACCATCGAAATTGTAGTGCAAGAGGGGAATTAGTTTTGGGTTTATAACATCATCCAAATTGTAGTACAAGAGAGAATAATTTTTTATATTTCTTTAATAAAATCGTTTAACATAAAATCTTTTTTATTATATATTTTTTTATTTGAGTATATTTTACTTCAAAGGACAATATTCACAATCCTGCTCCAATGAAAGTGTTACTCATTTCATCAATAGGAATCAAGCGAATGCATGGAAACCTCTTATCTTTCAAAGTTGCGTATCATAAAGATTAGTTAAATCTTTAAATTCATTTGAAAAAACGTGAAAAACAAGAATATAACCCATGAATTGTGTACTACTTAGTTTCGTATTTCCTGTATTTTTACATAATCATCTGATCTCCGGACATATCAATTCCGCCACAAAATTTTGACTCAAGGCTATCAGCTAATGACAAAAGTAATATTCCATTCTATATTCGATACATATTCCTCGATCATCTACTACCAAAAACACAGAAATAGTCCCTTACTGTGTTTCTAATTAAACGACTACATATATAGTTAATTTGAGCAGATAAGACCGAACATGGAAAGGACTGGCTGCTTGATTCGTTGCCACGGGGATCACTGCAGTGATTCGCAATGCTGCTCCAAAGAAAAGTTTGTAGAGGATTCGACCACGGATGTATCGATGAAGCAGGTGCAATCTTTAAACAAGAGGCTCGAGGAAAAGGAAATAATCCTGGCTGAAACTGGCGTCGATCTGAAGAGATTTACAGTCCACGATGACGAGAATCTACGGTGCTATCAGCCTGGAGACAGTCCAACAGACGGAAGCGCGTGTCAGTTAAATGATGGAGAAAATAACAAAGATAACACTGTTGACAGTAGTTCCTATGCGATAAACGTAGACATTAACGACGAACGAGACGCAACCAGCCATAGTGACCCAGATCAAAATACCACATTTTAATTTTATTATATCTCTACGTATCTCGACGGACGACAGGGACATTAAATAAAAGAACCAAGTGGTCAATTTTTTACAAATAGAAGGCAAGCAAGAAGGGATGAACATTTGGATTGAAAACCTGAACCGTGAATCTTAGATAATTATCTACTCTTCCATTTTATTGTAGACCTTTTTTTCTAATTTTATTTTTGTGACGATTATTGAGCTATTGTTGGGACTTAGCGTTAATAAGATGTCTGATATGCAGAACGTCTGAAATTTGCTAGTGGAAAGTTAATGTCTACTACTTACAATTAGTTCCTAGAGACGTTTATATTTCATCGATTCTAGCGAAGACAGAGTCGGAAGATTGTTCATGAGACTTTCCTATTTTTAGTCGAAACTACAGCTACTTCTTACGATTTTATTCATGTTTTATTTAAACCGACTGAGTACAGCGAAGAAAACCATAAACTCTTCGAGTGGAGCATATTTTGTTATGTTTCGGCGCACGCGATTTGCGCTCGAAATATTTTAAATCATCAAATCTTTATACACGAAGCTACGTTTTAAGCTAAGGACTGAAAGTTAGTAATAAATCTAACAGTAACCTGTACATGTATACCGTCTGTTTAAAAACTTCCCGGACTGGTGCAATAAAAAATCAAAAACTTAAGATAAAATTTTCTTATTAATGACATCTTTCAGTATAACCTCTACCCAACTCTACACACTTTTGTTTGAGCTCGATCAAAAAGCCATCTTTTGCATCATTCTATGCTGAATTCATCCTAAGAAAAATCCCGTTCTGCGCAGGGATGATTCTGAGGAGGCGCTGGTTGGTCCGACTCCCCACTTAACCGCCTACGATTTTTTCCGTCTTACCGCCTGTTACCTCCCTGTCAAATCGCCTGCGTCGGGCCCGTAGGCGGTAGTGAGGGCTGCGCAGAACGGTCACAAAACGGTCTGGGCGTAGGATTTTTCTTAGGATGAATTCAGTATAGAGCTGTTGATTCCCGGGAGATCGGGTACCCGGGTACCCGTGAGATACCCGGGAAGAAAAAAATTTCCCGGGTGGGCGCTTCCCGGGTAAACTACCCGAGATACTCGAGACACCTGAGATCTCATAGAGTACCGTTCCAGAATTGAAGTCACACTGAGCGTCGTGGCCTTTGGGTCAAAGGCTTCAACCCCCGGGGGGACAGGAATACCCACTAAGAACTGAGAAATCTCCAGTTCCGAATTTCTCATCAGATCTTTGCGAAAACAACGCCATTCGATTCCTTATGTTTCTCCGATGAAAATAACACCAAGGACAACGTAATTCGGACCATAATGAAAGAAATTCCATGAACAAATGATTTGCATAATTTCAAATTTACTTCGTTAACAATAGTCCGATTTACATGAAATTTGGTATGATTTTCATCGGAAAAATATAAGGAATCCATCGGTGTCACTTCGAGAGCGGTGTATCAAATATCTCCAAAACTAGTTAGTGAAGTTGTTATTATTAATTATATCGTTACGCTTTGCGAGACACATTTAACGACGTACAACCGGGCATTTATCAAATAATCCCACACATACACAAAGTAATTATAAGCGGACGCTAAATTTGATGTTTACTGTAAATATTCATAAAAGTATTTGTCATGTAATTAAATTGGAAGAACATTAAATCGATTTGAAAAAAAAATGAAAGTGACGTTCTACAAATAATAATGTCGCAAAAAGTTTTCAAGAAACCAATATCATATAATAGCTTTTTCATAGAGTGGAATCAGAACTTGTTATAGAGTATGACAAAATAAAATGGCCTTTGAAAATTTGATTTCGGAACTTCTAGCAACAGACAATCCCCTGCTCATCTGCTGCTCACGAACGCACGTTGTTTCGACTGTGTATAATAATTGAAATGCTTTATACTGTAAAATTCCAATCTGTTGCCCATCCCAAGTTTTTTTTATCGAAACAGCTGCGCAACAGATAAAGGATAACGGGGAGTTGAAGCAGTGCGCATATGTACACGTAGGCAGTAGATGAGTGGATACTTGCCTATGGACAAGCAATTAAGAACTTGAGAACCTAATTTTCAAAGGCCTGTAATTGCGTTACATGACATCATATGGGAAAAATAGTACTACGGAAATAAGTTTATTGTATCATTCTCTATAACGCCCCAAATTGGTGACACCGAAATCTGAATTGGCCTCTACTTTATTACTTTGACAAACACTTGTGTGCATGTAAACGAAGCATACATAAAAGCGTAACTGATGTGTATAGGGCATTTCAAAAACTAATAACTAATTTCACTGTCCAATAGCCATTTTGGTCTGTAACATTCAATAGCCGTTTCTTATAGACTTTCGTGCGCTGAAAACGAATCCGTAAACCGTTTGTCGCCATCACCCTCAGTTTTCGAGAAATTCGATTTTGAAAAAAAAAATACAAATTTTCAACTTTGATCATCTTTTGCGTTCAAAAATTAATAGTTGTTTAGTTGCTTGTTGCGTCAAATTATTCTATGAACCTTCACGAATACAACGATATAAGTTATTATTGAATTATAACCATTTAAATATATTTAAACAGCGATCAAAAGGAAAAGGACACCTGAAATGCACCAACTTTTACAGATATCTTTCTATACATTTCAAAAACTAAGGGTTTAGGAGAAAATCTAACTACTCCACGCGATGCAGCAGGCATTTTTCCTCCGGAAACCATGAACAGAAGTGGTAAAACATCCTTTGTTCACAATACAAAAACAAACGAGTTTGGCAAATCGTACAGCGCCGACAGTTGTAGTCAATGGCGCTTGGGCCGCTCAGCGTCACAGAATCGCGTAATGAGCGTGCCTACCACTGTCCGCGCCGCACGTTTTGCCAAACTCGTTCGTTTCTGTATTGAATACAAAAAGTGTTTTACCAATTCTGCTGATTGTTTTCGGAGGAAAAATGTCTACTGCATCGCGTGGAGTAGTTAGATTTTCTCGTACACCCTTAGTTTTTGAAATATATAGAAAGATATCTGCAAAAATTAATGCATTTCTGGTGCCCTTTTTCATTTATTCGCTGTTTAAACATGTTTAAATGTTTATAAATCAATAATAACTTATATCATTGTGTTGGCGAGAGTTCATAGAATAATTTGACGGAACAAGCAACCGAATAACTATTAACGTTTGAACACAATAGATGATCAAAGTTGAAAATTTGAATTTTTTTACAAAATCGAATTTCTCGAAAACTGAGAGTGATGGCGACAAACAGTTCGCGGATTCGTCTCCATCGCACAAAAGTCTATAAGAAACGGGTATTGAATGTTACAGAACAGAAAAAAAGGTCAATTTTGTTGGACAGTGTTTTTAAAGGACATCCTTAGCTTGGTCATAGGAAGATATTGTACAAACTCATAAAAGAGACAAATAATATTTGCTTTTGTAATACGTTATACAATACATGTTTCCATCGTGTTTAATTGTAATTATACGAAAATGTCCAAGTAACGGAAGTGGATGTATTAAAGCGTCATTTAATGTAAAAACATCTTTCTTCAAATAAACAAGAAGGCATCGAATAATATTTCGAAACTGACGTCACCCTGTGCAAAAACTACTCGATCGAATAACTAATAATCCTGATCGCACCTTATCCTACTATACATAAATAAATTCCTTGGATATCATTTATTTAAACCTAAACCAGGCATGAATCAGCTTACTTTCGAATCTTCAGCACTAACGATCTTGATTCATGCACAACTAGATCGTGCTAATTAGCCTTAGTGTCACGTCAACCTCTAGATGTGTACCACTTTCGAGCATGTTTGCTCCCTTTAACAGATATTTAAATAATTTTCGTCATGAACAAGGCATTTTGTAGAGAAAAAGTCAACAATGCAAAAAATGAAATAAATACTGTAAATGATTCATTTCTGCAGGCAAACATCTGAGCTTCGAAATTAGAAATTGTAAAATTACAAAAAAGTATAAATTATTGCACTGTGCAACGCACTCTAATTATGTGATCAAGGGAACCATCCAGTTTGCCGAAACTAATAAATAATGTCATAGAGTTAAGAACTTCAGTGATTTTCTCACGCAGAATTAAAAATTCGGGCAAAATTAAACCAAGTGAACAACAATTCTAATAAAACAAAGATTCAAAACGACAGGATACAATCGCAAATTTGCAGTTCAGTAACTACTTTTGAACCACGAAATAAGATGAAATAGCCGATTAGAACGTTGTATAATAAAGGATATTGAAGATACTTGAAGAAAATGTAATGCTATATTCAGATTACCGCTGGCTCAAAATAATTTTGCCTCGCGACAAAGCAATCATTCAAAATGTGTTTCCAGCTCTTGCAGGGATAAGATAAAGGAGAAAGAAGCGGAAATAGTTCTGTCACCACTGATTTGGTTACCATAACAACTGGATCTTAATCACCGAATTGTTACAGGCTGAACTAACGAATGATACCAGAAATCGGTATCGAAAATCAAAAAAGCATTTGTGCCAGCAACTGTGGAATAACTATTAAGAACAATTAGAAAAAAATTTTGTCTTACAAAAATTTCTTCCGCACTGACTTTTAATTTGAGAAAATTAATGACGGCCCGCGCGATAGATGCCTAAGTGTTGATAGTCGTTACTAAAAGAATTTTGATTCCGATTGAATCGTTTGGGTTACAGAACGCCATATTTTGCCCAAAGTTGATTTTGAAGACGCGTTTGTGAAGCAGTAAATACTCATTCAATTTATTTTTGCTTTTTTACTATACTCATTCAATTTATTTTACAAACTGATTGCGTTGCTATTCCAACTGCAGAATGTGTGTAGAATTCAGTTTTTATGGGCGACGAGGGTTCGAGGACCCCTTACTTACTACATTATGTAGTAAACGTCTTACTAAATAACTCGTGCATCCAAACTTTTGAATGTTAGTGTACGTCACGATATGTGACGTGTGAATGCCTGTCCATGGCGAGAAGGCGTTGGATTTGAGATGAATGGCAGTTTCGCGTTACAAACGTACGCACAGTTCGCGAATATCGTTCTTCCGCGCCTTGGGCACGTGGAAGTCAGCAAGTGTTTCCTTCCAAAAATATCAAGTTTGTTTTATTTCCCAAGAACCTTGCGCGATAGTATTAAACGATGACAGAGAGTGTTTCCACATTTGTTGTTTTATGCAAGTTATTTATAACGCCCGCACGCGTTAACATCCGTCTTCGAAGTGCAATGGAGGCTTGCGGCATCAAAGTAACTTAATTTTATGAACACAGAAATTTGAATACGTTAATATACATTACAGTATCTGATGTATGAATTGTATATTAAATATTAAAAAGTGAAGACAAAATGTTCATTGGAGAGAAAGAGAATATTTTTATCCGTCGAGTAAATTTGTTTCGTATACATCAGTTTAACTATGAAGACCTTCCGGACTAACTTTTGTTCAAAACATTTTTTTTATCAAATTATTTTTATCGCGTGCTTTTGAAGTTAGAATTTTGTCATTAAAATATGTATATTTTAAATATATAATAAGTTTTTTTGGACTAAAAGAGAGGACTCTAATTACGTTAACGTAATTGATTGTAATTATAATCTTCAAGTAATAATATATAAAAAAACGTAAACGTAATAATTCATATAAAACATAATATAAAGGTACTCCATTTTTTAATCAAATTCGTCCTAACTTTACATTTCAGCATCACTTTCAATATTGACAGCAGAACATGTTAAATCAGATGATGAACATGAATTGTCTGATTATATTTAAAAGTACCAAAATGTGGTCATATATTCCATTTTTTTTTTTTTTTGATTTGGTCTAAAGAAATCCACTTTTCAGATATTAGCATTCTTGATCAGCACACTTCTTCTTAAAAAAATTTATTTCTCAAATAATCGCAGGTAGTAGCAGCAAAGGACATCATTTTTATACAGTATAAAATTAGGTGAACCAATTATAAAAAAATCACGCATACGTTTTGTTACATATTTTTTAAAAAGTCGGATGAAATAAAATTTTCATTCTGGGGACTTGGAAGTTTTCTAATGATAAGTAAGGTCATAAGCCAAAACAATAATTTTGAAGCACACAAACCCATAATACTAGAATCCATGGTTAATAAAGTGAACCAAGATTAATAAATATTCGTAAGGTTTAAATAAAAAAAGAGAAAGTAACTCTACCGCGTATGAATTTCGAGTGGCGCTCGAAGTACTTACTTTCCAGGTTAAGATGATAACTAACATCGTAAACAACTACGGTAACTTAGTAACCATAACCAAACTCGATTCCTGAACATCTTGATGTAAATATTAGATGATAGGTAAATATCACCCTGCAAAATATTTAATTTTTCAATTTTTGTCTACGTATCAACGCACTGTGCAAACAAACGAATGCTAGTTCACCCCACCCCCCCCCCCCCCACACTTCGACGAAATTCAACTCTCTTTTGCAACTCTTCATCACTTGGATTTTGTCGAAGTGGGGAGCGAACGAGCATTCATTCGTTTCTTCTAAACGCACCTTAATATGTACTTACAATTAGAACATCTTCTCGGGACATGAATCTAAGCATACTGTATTTAGAAGTGTAGACTGTAGAGCAGGCACATCTAACCGCGAGTTTTGCGAGAAAGAGCAGCATTCGGTGCTTGCGAGCGAAGGCAAAAGCAACGGCAAGAGCAGTAGCCGTAAAAGAGTAGGGATAATGACATAGTGCATAGTATGAGTGACTGTATAGGCAAGAAGGGACCGCCAGCCTCTACATTCACAGATTACCCCACCACGAGTCTTTTGCTCTTGGGGAGACGAGTTGCATTGTTTGGTAGCTCCAAGAGCAAGAGTAAGCGCAGCTCGAGGCTCATGTGTACTTGATGCATACCTGCGCACGTCCTGAAGACCTCCTTAGGTTCTGGGATCCGGGTAACAACCGAGCGTGGAACTGTTGCCTTGCTAACCGTTGCGTGGGTTGCGGGAGAACTACAAGAGCGTACGTTAGGGTGGAACGAAATACAGTAAAGTCTCTCTATGGGCTCGGTTTTGTGCACACGATGAGGGCTTGTCACCTATCCCCACCACTTCTGTCTCACTCTTGTCCGGCGAAGGCGAGAGCGAGATGGAACGAGAGCGAGCGAAAGGCGCTGAAAGCGAGCGAGGACGGTACGAGACAGACGACGCGTTGATGTTTTGTCTCGCTCCGTCTCTCGGAGGCCTGATACTCCGTCCTTTGCATGCGCGGCGGGCGTGCGCGATGGTCGCTAAATTTTGACGCAGGCCCGGCTCAAGTCTTTTTTGCGCTCTGGGCGGAAAGTCGACAATAGGTGCAAAATGGTATTTTCATTGCTGGTATTGTTCAAAATAAACTTTAAAATTAAATATTACAAGTTGTACTATAAGTGGTTTAATACTACGAATAAAAATTCAGAGTAAGGTCATCAATAAACTCAAATAAATATATTATAATAAATGGCGGAATTTGGCAAGTTCGCCTAGGGCCCAAAAAAGACTCGTGCCGTGCCTGGCTATCTGACCGTCGCCCGCATGCGTCGAGCAGTCACGATTCCATCTGAGCGCTCGCACCCGTCGCGCACGCCTGCCGCGCACGCAAAGCATTCCATCTCGCTCCCCCTTCGACCAGAAAGAAGCGAGAAACGAACACTCGGAATTAGGACTCGGGTCTCCATGAGGGCTCATCGCCGGTCCCGACCAGCGAGCCCATAGGGAGACTTTACTGTATAGGGGCAAAATATTTTTTTATTATTCATAACTTCTAATAGTGGGCAAAAGTTGCCTTTTATAATGGTATTTAAGCTGCCAAAGTTTGAACATGATCAACAAACTTTTTGAGGTGCCGCAAACCTTTCAAAAATTAATATTTCAGTAAATATTCCTAAGAAAAATCCCGTTCTGCGCAGGGATGATTCTGAGGAGGTGCTGGTTGGTCCGACTCCCCACTTAACCGCCTACGATTTTCTCCGTCTTACCGCCTGTTACCTCTCTGTCAATTGCCTGCGTCGGGCCCGTAGGCGGTAGTGGGGGCTGCGCAGAACGGTCACAAAACGGTCTGGGCGTAGGATTTTTCTTAGGATGGATTCAGTATAAAAAAAATGGCTTTTCGATTAAGATAAGATAAGATAAGATAAGATGAGTGGAGAATGTAAAGGGAGATTATAACCCCTAGGGCAGGCCTGCCCCATCGGGTGCAAATACCTCCTGAAGTTCTGGGACCCGGATAACAGCCGAGCGCGGGACTGTTACGTTGCTAACCACAGCATGGGTTGCGGGAGAACTGCATGAGTGTGCGGCCGTCCATGCAGGCTCGTACCACTCGCACACTCATGCAGTTCTCTCACAAATCTCGCAACGGGTAGCAATGGAACAATCCCGCGCTCGGCTATTACCCGGGTCCCAGATCTTCAGGAGGTATTTGCACCCGATGGGGCAGGCCTGCCCTAGGGGAATAATATAGGATACTACTAACTAAGCATTGAAAAAAGTGTACACAGTGTGCCCCGTTTATAACGAACATCTAAATTATTTTCGCTGCTATTAAAAGTAAGAAAAAAATGACTAACAAGGGGCGTTCGGCAACCCGGAAATTCAGAAAATTATGAATCTCGGTGTGCAAGTAGAGTAGTTCATCCGTAACACAACCCTATTTTTCGTTGGTGCCATAAAGCATTTTTTAGGGGTGAAATCACCCCTTGAAAAAATGCAGAATTTTCTTTTCCGTGGAATATCTCGAGAACGGTGAGAGATATCGAAAAGAAGTTTAAACAAAAGTTGCAGCCTTCTTTTATATCTACAAAACAGCGTAAAAATAATTTTCGAAAAATCCATATTTTTCAAGTTACCCCCACCACCAACTCTTAAAATTACCTCTGGATAATCTCTTTTCATACATATAAATAGTTTATGTGTTATATTTTTTTTGCAAACAAATAAAACCTCTATTATCGAATTTGAAGTCCATTTTGGCAGTTTCCATTAATAACATGGTTTCCTAAAGCCATATTTAAATTCTTATTTATGTAAGGTTCAGATAGCTTTCAATTATTTAAGCAAGGCAGTACGTACGTAAAATTGCATCCAAGGTAAAACTCATTAAAACTAATCAGTGACGTGCATGAATCAGTATGATAACAGCACATTCGTACATGCATTACTTGAAGTGTAATCTTATTAAGCTATTTTGGAAACCACACGATAAATAAATAATGCGTGAAGATTCACAATGACTTTGCAAAATATATATGTTACCACTGAAATGACGCAGAATCGCATTGATGCGGATAACCTTGTCGAACCTTCAGATTTTCCGAATTTTTGGTAAACATGTTTTTGTACTCGCGTCTTTGAGTGATATAAATATTCCCGAGGATGTAGCCAACGGCAGTTACATTTTTGGCAGCAGTCAGTTACCATCCAATTGAAAAAAGTGAGTGATCATTGTTTGAAAGACTATTTTCTTTAAAATGCAGACGATTAATGTTGCTAACGTAATACACATGTTAGCCACTACATTTCAAATTGCAAGTATAACACAGACACCTATAATCCCGGTAGAAACGGAACTGCACAATGAAATTCGGGACATTATAAAAAAGTTTCAAAACATACATTCGCTACCATTAATTGAACATGATTATATGCTCGATTATGCCGATCCATCAGAACCACATGGTGCACAAGTTGTAGAGTACATTATGCCTGCAGAAGAAGAAGAATACAGTTTTGAACCTGCAGAATGTACTGTTGATGATGAAGGTAGACAAGTTGACTTAAGTTATAAGAAAAAAGCTGTAACGTTTTGGAAAAGCGCAAAAAAGGCACGTCGAACGCTTACCAGTGTACAGAAAAATTATCGCATGGTTAAATCTTTGCAGCAGCTATACAGGTGGGAGGCGAGTGTAGAGAGAGGTGGAACAAATGCAGATAAACTTGCATTTATTGCAGAATATGTACAGCAAAAGTTTGAAGAAGCTTGTGACAGAAGATCTATTGTTCATGACATGAATTTAAGATTGTGGGCCTTGGAGGCAAAAAACCAGGTGGACCTACCCCAATTCGTGGCAGGTAAATGGTGGATTTGGAACTTTAAGACTGCGCATAGAATTGTGTCCCGCAAGATAACAACATTCAAGACGCAATTTACATTTGAAGATATTGACAACATCAAAAATATTGCAGAATCGTTTGTTTCTCGTGTAAAGTCTAACATCTCAGCTGTCGGAGTTTAAGAAATTTATAATGCAGACGAGAGTGGTTTCAACCTGGAAATACATACAAAAACTTAATTTTAAGAGTTGGTGGTGGGGGTAACTTGAAAAATCCATATTTTTCGAAAATTATTTTTACGCTGTTTTGTAGATATAAAAGAAGACTGCAACTTTTGTTTAAACTTCTTTTCGATATCTCTCACCGTTCTCGAGATATTCCAAGGAAAAGAAAATTCTGCATTTTTTTCAAGGGGTGATTTCACCCCTAAAAAATGCTTTATGGCACCAACGAAAAATAGGGTTGTGTTACGGATGAACTACTCTACTTGCACACCGAGTTTCATAATTTTCTGAATTTCCGGGTTGCCGAACGTCCCTTGTAAGTAAGATGAGTTTTTTATATGGTTTGAAGACGCGCATGTGGTGACGGTAAAAAATGTCCCTCCCAGATCATCTTGGAAGTCATACCAAGATCATCGACATTTTTTTTATTTCTATAAAAAACCATTATCAAATAACATATTTATAAGTCAGAATTGGGACGATATTAAACGTTTTGCGTTTTTAGTACCCCCCCCCCCCAACTTCCACGAGCCCACACTTTGCATTGCATACACTGGATCGTACATTTTATAGCTGCTCTATTGTAGAGAAAGCAAGACCAGTCAGCTGCATCAATAGAAATATGCAATGCGTGCTAAGCACGAATTTTTAAATTGTACTGTTACGATTTAAGAATTCATGATCAATTTATAAAAATCGATTTAAGCTTTGTAAAAATTCAAATATGTGCATAAAATGAATGTAAAATATTCCACAATAAACCTACTTTTAGAAAAATACAAATATGTAAAATGAAACGTAGTCAAAAGTTACATCGAAATAAGTCGAAATAAGTTATGTATAATCTGAAAATTGTTTATTTATGTTTCTCGTAAAACTTAAATTATCATAAAATGTTAGGGGGGGGGGGGTGAAATCGGGGGGCAGGTGTGGGGTGTCCAGGTATAATGGTAGCCTATATTTTCCGCAGTGTTCTAAAGAGTAACTACGCAAAATTCGGTTCAGAACAGTCAAAGGGTGTACGAGTTAATCCCATCGGGGGATCCCATCAACAGACATTCTATTTTATATTACGTAGGTATATGTATAGGCGATAGATTGCTCATTTATGTATTTCATAATTTTACCGTCAGATGTCGCCCGTATTCAATAATAGCAAAGAAATTGATGAGGCCCGGATTATATGAATGCAAGGGAAAACATGGTGGAGCAGCTGATGGAATGCAAATGAATCCCCCATATTCTGCCAGCACATTCCTAAAAGAACCAAGGATCAAAGAACTGTTAATCATTGACAACTTTCTTAAAACTAACGACCTCTGTATATAATTATAGTTGTAAGATTAAGAAATGTGTATTTGAGATGCAGCTATGCTAGTTTTAGATTGACACAAGACTGTCCAGAAACTAATAGATTTCGAAAAAACTGTATAGAGATGTTGGGATATGTATGTACTAACTTTATATTTGTAAACTTCAATGTAACTATATACTGCTAGTAATTGAATAAAGCCACATATAGGCCTGTGTCAGGCCTGACGTTTCTTATAAAAAAATATATAAAAAATTGATGAGATATGATTTCGGTAACTCTCTCCTACATGTACATAAATATATTACGTACCTGCAAAAAATACTTTGCGCTTTATTGCTGAAGAACGTGTAAGAAATTATTAATATTATTAATATAACACTTATTATTTCGACAATTCACAAACAATCTTCTTTAATAATATCAAGAGGTCCAAAGCTCGTTACACATTCGCTCCGTATCACGTCTAACGAATGAATGTCACGGCGGTTTGTTTTCTGATCCTCAATCAACGTTTAAAAAACTGCCCGGGGACTGTTTAGCTACTGCTATCTGGCCGTGTCATAACCTATCTTCGTTCCTTACATTTTTGGTTACGCTTTAGCCTTATTTATTCTGCCTCGATCTTACAATTGTTTACACTAACCATATACAAAATTTGTGCGAAAACGGTGATTCAAGCCTCGTGCCATTCACTTATAAAAAAATTTTCGCTTCTTTCTACGAGCTCTATTAATCGGTTAAGTGGGCACCTGTTGTTCTGGAACACCCTTTAGAACCGCTGAGAGTCGAAATTCTCACGATTAAGTGTAGATTCCAAGCACGAGGCAAATCAAGTAGAACGACGTTAAGATGACGTCGTCGCCGATAACTCGTTGTCGTTGGAACGTAGAGAACGGTCGGGGTGGGGCCTGCTCTTGGAATCGCGGCCGTAACTCGTTCGTTCAGTGAGAAAGTACGCATGGAACGGTCGTGATCGGTGCTGAGGAGCGTCACTCTGCTCGAGGCATTCCGCGTGGAATCCAGTCGCTTTCCGTTTACCTCTGTCAAAAATGTGAAAAAGTGAATAGACCCGCGACAGTGCAATAAAAGAGAACAACGATGTACCCAACAAGAGGATTCATCTTAGCCATTGTCATTCTTCTGCGCTGCCAAGGTAATTGCAGTTCGACGGTTACCTGTCACCGACCCACCTGTAGCCTACAAATGATGATCGTCGGTGTGTCGTCACGATCACGTGGTCATCATTGAGTCATAGTGGATCAGAGGATCGTGAAACGCTCTCTACTCTCTGACTTTTCCGTAGAATGAGTGTCACGTTGAAATTGGTACGGTAGTCATGGAGATTTTTGCTCATTAAATGTTTTAATTGAAACATTTAACATTTCGTCGACGGGTCAAGGACGGACCTCATGTTTTCTTGGCGCCGATAATTGTCCCCTGCTTTATTTGATATCTCCTGTTTCGGTAGTGTATTGCATTATGCTTTGCGATTAATTGGAGCAACAATTTATACTGAATTCGTCTCAATCGTATAATTATATTTTAAGTCGATTTTTTATTTCCAAAAGATGAATGTGAGTTTCAGTATCCCCGTGCCATTGAAATACAAAATAAAACAAGATCCATTAAAAAAACCTTCGTTTACATTATTCGGAATGTGCGAATTCATTGCTCGCCCGAAATTATTATTGGAAGCGTTTTTATTACTCCCAAAATTTGGAAAGAACCTGCATTGTGATAAATAACGCCGTTGTTATAAATATTGAAATTAGACTTTGAAGGTTTTATTGTACTGATATTTTTTTATGGCAGAAGGAGTAATATTCCTTTTTCTTAGTTGGTAAAAACTGACCACAGCGTGAGATGAATGCATGCATAAAGCATCTGACCTTAAGGCTCAAAGTGTTAAGGTGAAAGTGATTTGGGGATGTGTAAGTACCTACATGTTCTGGAACATTGATTATCCGAAAAAGTCGGTAAACGCGATGTTTGCTAGCTTGCAATACTTTTATTAGTTTTGCTTTACTGATGAAAAGAGCTGTAATATAAGCTTTCGAAAACGCTTGCTATCAAATCAGAGAAGAGGAGAAAATCGTCCTTAATTTATTAGCTTCGATACAGATAGCTGTGTGTTATATAAACCAATATATAAAAATTTAATAATAATAATTTAATAATCTATTGCAAACAAAGTTTCTGTTATGCATATCATCGTCAGAGGTTGGCTCAAAACACCTTAAACGTTTGAGTAGAATATTTTACGAGTAAACATTTTGTATAATTGGTCCGTAATATTTTACGTGATAGTTATCATTCGTTATATCGTTGATGTAATTTCGATCGTACGCTTCTTTGGATATTAATGTTTCCTGAAAGGTATAGGTACTCCATTTTTCCTGTTTTCTACAGTTTCATGTATACTTGCATTCCGTTTTCTTTGTCGAAACAGCAGTATAACAAATATATCGTAGACCTTGACATTCTTATTTAATACCGTACTCAATGATTTATTCGAACTCGAAGTAAAGTAGAACAAATTGGAAAATATTGCGCCAGTACGTGTGCGAAAAGCTGAAAATGACTTCCTCAGTGAGAGAGAGAGAGAGCTATTGGATGGACTAAAGAGAAGAGCATGGACAGCAATTATCCAACTAAAAATTGGGTCTAATAAATTTACAGATTATCACTTTTTAATCACAAATAACACAGTCCAACAAAATTGAACTTTTTTTCTGTTCTATAACATTCAATAGCCGTTTTTTTTTATAGATTTTTGTACACTGAAAACGAATCGGCAAACCGTTTGCCGCCATCACCCTCAGTTTTCGAGAAATTCGATTTTGTAAAAAAATTCAAATTTTCAACTTTGATCATCTATTGTGTTCAAACGTTAATAGTTATTCGGTTGCTTGTTCCGTCAAATTATTCTATGAACTCTCGCCAACACAATGATATAAGTTATTATTGATTTATAAACATTTAAACATGTTTAAACAGCGAATAAATGAAAAAGGGCACCAGAAATGCATTAATTTTTGCAGATATCTTTCTATATATTTGAAAAACTAAGATTCTAGGAGAAAATTTAACTACTCCACGCGATGCAGCAGACATTTTTCCTCCGAAAACCATCAGCAAAAGTGGTAAAACACCTTCTGTTTTCAATACAGAAACGAAAGAGTTTGGCAAAACGTGCGGCGCGGACAATCGTAGTCACGCGCGTTACGCGATTCTGTAACGCTGAGCGGCCCACGCGCCATTGTTTTGCCAAACTCTTTCGTTTCTTTATTGAAAATAAAAGGTGTTTTACCACTTCTGCTGATGTTTTTCGGAAGAAAAATGTCTGCTGCATCGCGTGGAGTAGTTAGATTTTCTCCTAGAACCTTAATTTTTGAATTATATAGAAAGATATCTGCAAAAGTTGGTGCATTACGGTGTGTTCTTTTCCCTTTGATCATTGTTTAAACATATTTAACTGTTATAGTTCAATAATAAGTTATATCGTTGTGTTCGAGAACACACGTTCTGACGGAACCAGCAACCGAATAACTATTATTGTTTGCACACAAATGATGATCAAATTTTCAAATTTGCATTTTTTTAAACGATTTTATTCAGCTTCGATCCTCTGTTTGTTTGTATGTATGGTTCAATTCTGGCAACTCAAATTTAACCCACATCCAACTATCCAATTGCCTTGAAACTTTGCAGGCGTGCGCAGTTTGGATGACAATACAATATTTAAAAAAAAAAATTAACCCCGAGCGGGTGAAAAAAATACCCAGTCATCAATAAATATAACCCATAACCACAAATCCAAACGACTTGAAATCAGTCACTCACGTTCTTTACGAAAACGACAAAAAACTGCTGCGTTCGGGTCGCTAGTCGCATCGCGATTTGAAATTAAATACAAGTTATTTCTAAAGAAGTCTGAGCTGCGAAATGTAAATCCATAAACATTAAAAACTAGAAAATAAAAAATATATATAAAACAAATTTTATGTTAACCGATTTTATTAAAAATGCACTAAAAACTAAAAAATAATTTTTTTCTTGTACTGCAATTTCGATGGTGTTTTTTCACTTTAAATAAAATCGTGGAGCAGGATTTTTCATAACAGAATATGAATCAATTTAATACAACATCAAGCGTCGAAATGAATTTTTTGTGAGATACCCTACTCCACGATTTTATTTAAAGTGAAAAAACACCATCCAAATTGCAGTACATGAAAAGAATTATTTTTTAGTTTTTAGTGCATTTTAAATAAAATCGTTTAACATACATTTTTTTAAAAAATATTTTCAAAATCGAATTTCTCCAAAACTGCGGGTGATAGCAACGAACAGTTTGCGGATTCATTTTCAGCGCACAAAAGTCTATAAGAAACGGCTATTGAATGTTACAGACCAAAATGGCTGTTACACAGTGTAATCCACCACACTGATTGTAAATTTACTACTTATTGCTAAGTATACCATAGTTTAGTAGCAAGAACAAAACATGGAGGATAATTTTGAAAAAATTAAGAAAATTTCTTTAATCTACTGATCCTCTAAGAGAAACACAACTACATACTTGATAAGCTAATGTAAAATCAAATATAATGACCGAATTAAACATGTCGTGAGATTAGTAATCACTATCAGCATCAGCATGTGTTTGAACAGTAAAAAAATATGCTTTATCAATTGAAAATGATTGAAATTCCAATTTAACGTCAACATTTCAAGCTACTACAATGTAATTCGTTTCCTCATAATATGAAATAATAACAGTACGATGCAGCACACAATCGCCCCATTTTTCTCCGATTATTTGCTTACAATAACACGACTATCGGGCATAGAATGACAGAAATACAAAATCATGCGCATTAGCCTCTCCACTACAACCCATATTAACTTTTCAAGGAAAATTATTAATTTCTAAAAATACGTATTCTTCTGCGGATTAAGAACTCCGTGTAAAGTGTGAATGAAGTATTCCAGTAGAATGGAGAAACTGAAAAGAGAAAAAAATTCTAAACTAAACACTGAAATTAAGTGAAATCCCTACTTGTATGGTGTTCACTCACTAATGTCTGTTATCATTTATCTACAGAGGCCATTTAGTGCCGAAATAGAACGTACGTAAAAAAAAAACTAAATATATACAAAAAGAAAAATAAACCACAGGAAAGTATACATTTTCTGAACGTTATACACATCGGAATATACTAGAACCGTTTAATTTCTAAATAAGGGTTTTATATAAAAAGTTTGATTAAAATCAAAATAGTGCAATGCAGGTGCCTACTTATAGATGCTTTTTTTCTGTCGCGGTAAGTGTTTCAAGCGAATTTCGTGTGAATCATTCTTAGGAATGCAATGTACCCGCTTGCACGTCTGCTGATTTCACGATATTCTCGCGTAGCTATGACACGAATAACATAGGTGTATGCAGTTAACGCGCTGCGATTATGTAATGTACGGGAATCAATCGAACGTTGACTGCTTCTTAATGAGCCATCATCCAGTTGCTATAGTTCGAACAGTAAGTAGGTACCGTAAATGACAAATTGCCATAGTAGAATACCTCGGTTATCTGAACACCCCACTGTCCTAACATTCTATTATAAGGGGACTACTTAGGCAGTCGAATCCCTCGAAAATTAACTACTTTTTTGCGAATTAATTGCAAGGAGATGAACACAAATTGTGTCTCGTACTTTTGGGTAATGTTTATTAATACCGTAAGCTGTAAAAAAAATTTTTTTTGGTAGTATATATAGATACATGTCGGCGCTATAGTCATCTGATGTGTACGTGTTTTTTTTCTGCCGTTTTGCAGGTTCGGATCGACTTGAAAAAATTACAGGATATGTAAAACATGTGCCATTTTCCGCGAGACCTCTGATACGATCCGCAAAAAATCGAGATTTTCAGAAAAAAAAATTTAGAAATTCGCGGGGTTTTAGTAGCGCACAAACGCGACCGAATTGTTCTTCAAATAATCGTCATTTCTCGGTCACCAATTTCATAATTTTGTTTTAATTTTAGTTTTTATTGGTTCCGCGGGAAACTACGGATGTAACAAATAAGAATCACACTTTGAAATTGCCTTACCTCATTTTTTAAGACGAATATTAGCTACGGCAAAACTACAGGAGAATGTTAACATGTTTACCAGTCAGCACCCTCATCTCTGAAGTACATGTATATTTCATACCAACTTTTTAGCAATCTCTATGATAATAATAAACATTGGGTAAAAGGATACGTCTGGATTTGCTTTAATTTTTTTTTGCAAATACATTATAAAGAAATTGTTTCTTTCACGGAAAAAAAACTGTAGAAGCAGTCCCCTTAATCTTTAATTAGGAAACGTTAGTTCAAATAGCTTTTTTATAGCTACCAGCAATAAGTTATAAGAGTAGTTATATCTATTAGAAAGTTCGAGAGACTGTATAATATGAAAACTGTATTAAGCTCCCTTTCTTTTTAATCATTTTTCAGTTACTAAAATTATGAACGTCGCCATTGAGAATCTTCAAAGTATTTATGGCATTGAAAGAGTTTGTGTGACATGTGAGTTTTAATTACAAGAAGACAGTATAGGCCACTTAAAAAAAATGTACCAAATCTGTAGTCCAAGAACAAAATTGAAAAAGAAATCGTTCCGTTGCATTGCTTTCCATTATTTCTGTGCCTCTTGCAAATCTTATTTTTCGTGAAAAGGACAAATAGATTATTTCTCGAAGAGTCCCTTTTCAAAACAACCATATTTCCCTACCAGTTCCGATAATGCAGGTAACAGAAGATAATATATAAAAACTGGACCTAAACGCAATATTTATTAAAAAAAATTGTTTTTTCGGATCTATAATCGTCCACACTGAAAGTTTGATGGCAAGTGTAATTTTAATTCTTCGACATTTTAACAGTATGTCTTACAACATATACTGCAACTTCTGTTTATGATTCTTGCAATTTTACGTTGATGTTCTCCTCGAATATGGAGGACTTTTGTTCTTTCCCTTCATGGAAGAAGCGGTACAATGAAGTAATAAAACTAACACGATGCTTAATCAACTAGAAATATTGCAAATAATTGATTATACACAGACATTGTGGTTGAGCGCTTCCCCAAACTTCATAAATAGGCAATCCTTGGTAGCAGCAACACTTTTATGTAGATATCGTTCCATTCATCGATATAATTAATTGATATTTTACAAAATGTGATGATATCCTTTACATTTGGACAAGTAACGGTATGAAGTATATTTATATTTATGTTTTATATTCTGTAAGGAAAGATAAGAAGGTAAATACAGTAGATAATTTTAAATGTCAGTCCTTGAGCATCAAATTCACATAATGCAGATTGCGGCTCAAGAATGAAACCAATTCTGTGCGCCTGTTAAACGACAAAACACTCAGGATTTATTTCACTAATAAGTAATTTATAAACCATTGACTCCAGAAACTTCAAATATCTTGGCAATGAAGCATATTTTAGAAACAATACAAATAATAGGGCGAAGTAATTGTTATTAACTCAATAGATGATGATAAAAAGAGAAAGAAAAATCTATATTCTATAGTATGTATTTATATGAATAAAGAATGCAGTAACATAGCTGCAGTAGGAAAGCAGGGATTATTCATTTTTTGCAAAATGTATTAATTATTTTTTTTTATTTCTAGTTAAAACATTAGACATTTAAAGAATTATTAATAATTGCAGTTAAAATCAATTGCAGCTTTGAGTGAGCCATAGGTATGTTATAAAATTCATAGAGACTCATTCATTCATAGAATTCATAGAAACGATTAATTAAGTAGGTCTTCGAATAAACTTAAATAGATTTTGCATAGTGTTATATTTCTATGACACGAGCGTATACATTCGTCTACTAGCATACTATTTAGAAAATACGCCCATCTTTCGGGAATGAAGTTGTTAATTTATATGTATAATTAATTCCACGCTTCAATTGAAGTCAGCACACGGTGTTGTTTGAATAATCAAAACAGTCGTATCTGTATAAAGTATACACGTATACATTATTTGGTGGTAGTGCTTATAACAACATAGGTACTTCGAGGAGAACAAAATCGATTCCACGTGGATGGTGTCCCTTGTATTTGTATCGGACCTAAGTGGACGTAATAGTTGATCGCTTCACAGCGGTATATTAATTACGAAACTCGGCTAAAGTCTATCCATCATAAATTGTTCTAATAAGAAACGATGAATTAATTAGATTTATTTAATACATTGATACAAAACGATTATGTGCAGCGTTTTTAATCAAGTTGCCAGTTCCAAAGCGTGCTTACAACGTGCAACGGTGAAAAGTTCGACAAGGCGGGATCCCTTGACACAAATAGATGAAACAGTTTACGGCCTTGTTTGTCGATGCAGCGAGCCTTAGCGTTTCTATTGCAATTCTTAAAACTTATTTGATTACAACGTGTATAAAATGTTTATAATTAGCACATACGGTTACGTTAAAACACTAACAATCAAGAGTGTGCACAGAAATGCAAATAAGAACAATTGTGTGTAAATAATAATGATTGCCCGTCGAGACTCTTTTATCCACTTTTCAGGGCCCAAGTATCCAAACAAACACTGGGTACAGCTTTCATATTATCGAATACACATTGGCGGCGAACCATTTTTTTCTCTTTATTTATTTAAACTTACAAAATATGTATTGGGCATATGTATACGGAATTTAATTTGCATTAGGTTAATATCAGATAATTCAATTGGCTTTTATATGCACCCTCCCCTAATACTATTCGAATAATTCAGTATTTGAATACTGATGTATTAGAGTAGTATGATGTGAATTATAAACCAAGTTCTTTAAGTTCATTTTTTCACAAGCTTTTATTTCATTTCAGTTGTGAGTTCGTTAGTTTGTCAGGCTGGAATCTTGTAAGCTAATTTTCACGCACGTCAACATATCCGATCGGCTTGAAACTTTGCACACATAGGTAGTTCCGATGACAGTACAATATTTTCTCCCAGTATTTCTTTCATCAGTATTCGAATACTTAAATATTCAAATAGTATTTTGGTACTTGGATATTCGAATTATATTCGCCAAATAATTGAACAACTGAAGCATTCGAATATTCGAATACCGAAAAATTCGACAAATAGTCCCAACCCTATTATGTATGGGTTGAAACGGTTCCAAAAATAACTGCTTCAAACTGTTATACATAAATCGGTTCTGACTGAAACAGTTATGAAGAACTAATATTCTGAATAGCTGTTATAAGGAACAAGAATTTCTGTCTATATCGATTTCAATTACGGTTCTACAGAACCAATATAATATCAGTAATGTATCTATCGTCACAAGTTTCAAAATATTTACGAACAGCACCACATCTTTTTAATTAAAAATTCGATTTGTTTATAAGTTTTTTTTATTGCTGAGCCTCCCTATCTGGAGTCTCCCCTTTCAAAACTTCATTCGATGCACAAAACAACCGAAATGAAAGACACTATCTGTAAATTAATTATTGAAAAGGAGACTCCAGTTAAAGAGGCTTTTTTTTTTTATATCCACTCAGTAGGGGGGAGGAGGTTTGTCCTCCTTAGTCCTCCCTGTGGGCCGTCCCTCAGAGCTGGAGCCCTGTTACCGGCAAGAAACTAGTAGCTGGTGTTACCATCAGTATGTGTTTAACATTTTTCCTTGAGTAAGCAGTGGAGAATTTTCAAAAAACCACTGTACTTGAGGGCTGAAAAGGAAAGTTTGGTATAAGCTGCAAGCTAAGTGACCAAAAGAATTCAGAATTCACAGCATGAGATCCAGGTAGGCTCAACGAGCTGAAGCGGAGATAAGAGACTCCAGTTAAAGAGGCTCAGCAATGAAAGAACTTATAAACAAACGCGCAGGGCGACTCTTTGGGTCAGAGGATTTAAGATGAATGGGCTAGAGTCACTTGTATTCCTGAGCCAGTGGCGAGATTTTCGAATTTAATGCAAACAGAAGTATATTTCACAATAAAATAAAAAATAAATAAATAGTTAATAATCTTCATAATTATTAATACAAAATTAGTAGTGAGTTTGTACATATTGGGAAAGTTATTGCAGTCAGTGCTGGCAATACTTTAAATTAAGTGTTAGATTAATATTAGTCGTAGTGTATAATAGTTATTAGTGATACTTAAAACATAATGGGCCAAAAGAAATGCCACATTGTTCGTAAATATTTAGAAACTTGCGATGACAGAATGAAAATGCGATGTATAGTTGGAAGTTGCTCTGCAACAATTTCGGTATGTATATACAATTTACTTTGTTTAAATTTTTAGACACTTAGGAGGGCACGCTTGATAGGGTTTAAGTTGAGCCTAAATTAAAAATATCTTTTACTCGACACTACTTTTCAGAATCCATTTATTCTTTAGAGATATATTATTTAATTACAGTTTAATGCGCTAGCAAAATATTATTAAAGAAAGATAAAAAACGCTTTCGCTACGTTCCGTAGAACCGAAACAGATATCATAACCACTTTCAACCTCTATATGTAGTCAGTCAATTTTGAACCTGTAACGTTAGAACACATGGTATTTTTTCTGCAACGCAGTCATTGAAACTCTAATTTTTCAAACCTTCCGTTTATTTAACTGGTAGCAATCTGTTATCCACTATCCATGCGGCACGGAAGAACTATCTCCATGATATACAGCAATCCACAAGGGACCATTTATTTTCCTTCGTCCTTTATCACTGTACAGTAGGCTGGGCAGTTCTTATCACAAATTCTCAATAGGGCTTATTGTTCATTTGGTCAATGTATCTTGCACTGAGAAAACTTTAACAATTTTTCCTGACGGAACGGTTCGTTTGCGACATATGATTATTTTTCAACTTTTTCTCCTTCGGCAAGCAGAATATATTGACGTAAAAAAAATTCATTTTCAATGTTGTAAACAATTTTGCGGCAATTTCTTTTACAAATCTCCACCGATCCAGAGGTGGAGATTCACCCCTGAGAGCGGTGACCATCACTTTTTTAACACCCTATACACACACAGAGTGCACAAATCGTAAGAATTACCATGATTTTCCAAATACGCTTAAAACTTATACAAAAATGTTGATCAATTCCCAGTGAGGAATACGCATGTACATTGTACATTGTGCATTGCTGTCATCAATTCTTCGGAATTGTTTCTGCGCCAAAATGACCGGCTCATTTTATCAAAATCGAGATGACACATACGGTTAAATTTTCTTAATATTTATCTTCGAAAATGTATTTCAAAGAATCAGCGAGCGCTGTATTTGAATCAAATATGGAATGGGCAAAACATTTCGAAGCAACTGCTTTTCAAATCAACGATTAATCTAAATAAATGCAAATTTGTGCTTTACCAATTACGGAGCAGCAACTGATTCTTTAATTCAGTAACACTGACATAAGATACACAATTGTTTGTTATACTTAAGTACGTACATAGCAGATGACATGTACAGATATATTTAAATAGTCAATTTAGAGTAGGTACTTATCCATTTTTTGAAAAAGGAAAAACAATAAAATTCGATAAAACAGATGATTTTTCGATATTAAATTTGCTTTCAGCACAAAATATAACAGTAAAGTATGAATTATTATAAATTTTATCTATGTAAGTTTAGAATATATTGTACCATTTTTTTCACCTCCAAAAAAAATTTCCAGCATTCCATTCAGTGTAGAAACATTGATTTTAGGATTTTCTGTCGCTTCTCGTGTTGCAAAACGGTCCTTTTGGTGAACTTAATCAGTTCTTTTCAGCAACATTTATTTTCTACAATTCTTTTACAATTCTATGCTTACGCGCTAAAACATCTCTTTATTACTTTCCCCAATTCTCTACACAATTCGTCATGTTTCTAAGGGGAAATTGGAGAAGTTTTGACTTCTATAATTTAGGAAGTTACTTCCAAAGCTTCTTACATCCAACAAATCCTAACACCTAGAAAATGGCCACATTTTTCAGTTCTTTACTGCGGAATACAATATTATTATTAGCAATTATATATATATATATATATATATATATATATATATATATATATATCGAACGTAACCGTAGTTAATTACGAAAATCCGATATGTATAAAAACGTGATAAATAAGCAATTATAGGTATAGAATGTTCTGAAATCAAATACTCAAAATCATCTAAATTCTAAACTATTGAATATTGAAACGATTAAAGTGTATTCGATAACAATGTTTTCAAATTGTTCAATTTTTTTTTACCCCTACCAACGGGTGCAATTAACAAAGATCATTTTCTCTTTACATTCATATTCCCAAGCGTGCAAGGTTTCTACGAAACGACAAATCATTCGGAGGACTGATGTATGATAGATGATTCTAGGAATATTTTAAAGGAAAACCGTGCTTCTAACCGCAATGTCCTGCGGATGATTGGTTTCATTCGACCCTACCCTTCGCTGCTGTTGTTTATAAAAACACAAACGCTCTATTCACGCTGGTTTCTGCGCAAATATAACCGTTCCTATATAGGAAGGAAGTCCTTTCTTTCCTCTTCTGATAGTGCTGCCGCGTTATCAGTCAGCAAGCTCGTTTCAGGAGAGAGAAACAACTGAAATGATTTAAGAATGAACGCCGACCAGAACTACAATTTACGTTCGTTGCAAATCGTTATCAGTATCATCGTGTAATCCGAATGCTTATTTGTATATTTCCAATATATCCATAAGTTTACTATGGAAATTAATTTATAAAGAAACTTTTGACAAAATAATATGACACAATTTACAGAATAGGTGATGCTAATATTATCATGTAATTTAAAAGGTGTTTCAATATTGGCATGCTTTTGCTGGTTGCTTATATAATTTTCATATTGCAAAATCGACGAAAACATAATAGCTTAAGTTCAAGATTTGAACGTATCCTGATACTTGAATGGCGATATTTCAAGTACACATTCTTCCGTGAAATCCTCTTTGATCGAAAATGCTCGGTAGACGATGGTCACGATGGTGCATTAAAGAAACAAATATATTTTGAAGAAATATATTTTAAATTTTTCATTATAAATGCCGAATTTTACTCAGTTAACAAATGTCCTATTAATGAAATGCAGGTTCAGGAGCGGATTTGAATATTTGGCACCTCTAGGCTAACAAGCGTCTATCGCCCTTTCCGTTTAATATCATTAAATATTTTAATTTAGAAGAGTTGATTTAAAATTAATTCAATATGACAACTCACATATGAGTTATTGCTAATTTTCTACAATTGCTAATTTTCTATTTCATGAAACAGAAGTGAATTCATTTTAAAATTGTCTCAATCCTCTGTGTATAAAGATCACCCTTCACTTTCGGTGTTAGGGAAAATAGATATTTTATTTCAGAACAGAAATCTATGCTATTATCGTCGATGAAAAAATAGAAAGCTGCAGGCACAAACATGTCACTACTATTTTAAATTTCTTTCGCCGAAAAATTACGCCTCCAAGCTTTTCCGCTCTAGGCGGCAGCCTACATACAAATCCGCCCCTATGCAGGACGTTATAATTAATTTTCATCAATGGAGTAATTATGTTGCCCTGCACCCTAGAAGTTTGTATATTAGACTCTGAATTTATTACGTTTGAAAATATTTTCCCCCCCCCTAAAAAATGGCACTACTAATTGAAAGGAAGGAAAAGTCTATTCGAAAATTAAATACATAACATTCACGTACGTGATGTGTTTCTGGTTTCTGTATCGAGTCAATATTGCTCGCAATTATATTTGAAGTATCTACTAATTTTTCAATCACTACGCTTCAATACCGTTTGCAACGTGTTCAATTACACAAATAATAAAAAATCAGTAAATGTGATATAATATGCATAAAAATATAGTACTATTGTGATATGCCGAGTAGATTTTAATAAACAGGGCATCCATTGGTTTTCGTGATACTAGACTCAACAACTCTGAGACCAGATATAACAGCGGAAGATGATGAGATTATAAAAAATGAAGGGGACCCCTTGGAGATAATATGCTCTGGCTCCAAAAAACTCTTCTTCATCTATCCTAACGAGTCCGGGGAGCTAGTAAGTAATCGATTGAATTAAGGAATACGGAAGGTGTGCGGTTACTGGATGTTATTGATAAACTTATATTTATTTTAACGACAGGTTAACACCTCAACGCCCAGAATAAACGAATACAGAGATGATGCGGGGACTTACAGATACGAGTTTCGTCGACCGGAAACCGTCTACGGGGATACGGGGTGGTATGGTTGTGCTGACCACACCGTTGAAGTCACTCATGATTCATATTTCGACCCAGACATCAGCTGGGTTTACGTTTACGTTCAATGTAAGTCAATTTTTGTATATAAATACAAATAGATGAAAATCATCGCGAATGAGACATTTCAAGCGGAACGGGAAACAGTGCAACTTGTTTGATAAGCAATTTTCGAATTAGAAAATGTTTTTGGAACGTGACCCTTCACAGTTCGAATGAAATATTTGGCACATATCTAGCAGCTACTGTGGGATCAATTTGATTCGGTTTAAAAATACATATCTAATGTATAAGTACTTCGTATGTATAACTAACAAGTAAATAAGTCACGAGCTACGTGACTATATTTGAACCAAACATGTGACTACATATACTATTTACTGAATATGTAACTAAATATTTGACAATTTATAAAAAAAAATTCAAGAATTAATACATTCAATTCATTTGTTTTGGCAACTTTTTGGTGACCCAAAAATGAGGCCTTTTTAGCCTCTTTTTGGTTCCACGATTTTGGAACTGAATTTTTTGCTAAATGATACCTTATTATGCGACATCAATCACGACAAATTTTCAAGTTGAGGTGACAATTAGTTTCTGAGATATGGAAGGTCAAAGAAGTGAAAATTTGTTAACGCATCAAAACCCATACGCTTCGATGTACGAACTTCTATGTCAGTCCGATAATTTAAACAATTATTTCCAAGGGTTTTGCTGACTGCTAACAACGAATTTGAAATTAGATTTTCAAAAATCACGAAAAATAAATAAAAATCAAGAAATATAAATGTCTGTGTAGTGGGTGATTTCTTTTTAATATATCGTCCACCATATTGAATCGGCCATTGTGAGTTTTGTTGACTGCTAACAACGAATTTGAACTTAGATTTTCAAAATTCACAAATCAAAATCAAAATCAAGAAATATAAATGTCTGTATAGTGGGTGTTTTTTTCTAATTTCAAAGTCATTGTTACAGGCAATAAAACCCCTGGAAATAATGGTTTAAATTATCCGACTGACATAAAAGTCCGTACTTCGAAGCGTATGGGCTGAAGCGTTAACGAATTTTCACTTCTTTGGCCTCCCATATCTCACAAACTAATTTTCACCTCAACTTGAAAATTTTGTGTGATTGATGTTTCATCGTTTCGTATAAAATTCAGTTCCAAAATCGTGGCAGCAAAAAGAGACTAGTTTCTAGGGTCACTCTTTATACATAGATTATTAAATAGATTTTTGTGATTTTTTATTTTTGTGATTGTCATTTTTGTGATACTTATGAAATTTTATTAGATTTTTGCTAATAGCGTCAATATTTCTTCAAATTCCGCTGCCTAAAAAAGTAATCTTTCAAATATCAGTATCAATCTATTAGCTAAATCGAAAAATGTTTTAGGTAAAGGTTACTTTAGTTTTAAATATAAAATCATTGGAATAGCAACATTTCATTGTCAACAATTTTCAAAAAAAAATTCCAGCTCTCTTTTATAACGATGAGAAAAGCTACATAAATACTAATTATATTTCCTTACTCTCAAGGAATAAAAGATTCTTTCAAATGTCATACTTTACAAAATTTACTTTATCTTCCAGAAAAGTTTTCGGTCACCAATCTATAGTTAATTGAGTTACTATGGGTAAATAATGTTTACGAAAATGATATTCGTTATAAACGTACCTACTTGAAATATAAAAACATACAGACGTTGAAGCGCGTTACAAAATTGTTTCTCTGATATAGTTGCAGATTTTTCGGTTCGCTAAATAATTTGGGATCAATCATAAAAAGGCTGCTGTACTCTGTAAAGTTTAAAAGGGCATTTACGTCTTAAAGCTGTTTACTCATCAAACCAAAGAACTACATATGTGCCTATATATTTTTAACGCTCAATAAAAGCTGTGAGGATCTTAATATAAAAAGAAGTTCTGTTCTCAAAATATTCCTTTGTGGGTTACACAAAAATGAGTATTTTGTAGATTTGTGCAACTGATGCCTGTTTACACAGTTCGACACCCATCTGGACTTGTAACATTCAATAGCCGTTTCTTATAGGTTTTCGTGCACTGAAAACGAATCCGCAAACCGTTTGTCACCATCACCCTCAGTTTTTGAGAAATTCGATTTTGAAAAAAAAAACTGAAAATTTTCAAGTTTGAACATCTTTTGTGTTGAAACAGTAATAGTTATTCGGTTGCTTGTTGCGTCAAAATATTCTATGAACCCTTCAGAACACATCGATATAAGTTATCAGTGCATTATGAATATTTAAATATGTTTAAACAACGATCACAGGGAAAAGAAGACCCGAAATGCACACATTTTGCAGATATCTTTAAATTTATTTCCAAAACTAAGGGTCTAGGGAAAAATCTGACAACTCCACGCGATGCAGCAGGCATTTTTCCTTCGGAAAGCATCAACAGGAGTGGTAAGACATGTTTTGTTTTCAATACAGAAACGAAATAGTTTGGCAAAACGTGCGACGCCGACAATGGTAGTCACAGTGGTCGTGCGTTAAACGAGTGGATCACGCGCCGCCGTTGACTACCACTGTCGGCGCCGCACGTTTTGCCAAACTATATTGCTCCTGCATTCAAAACAAAATGTGATTTACCACTTCTGCTGATGCTTTCCGAAGGAAAAATGTCTGCTGCATCGCAAGGAGTAGTCAGCTTTTCTCTTAGACCCTTAGTTTTGGAAATAAATTTAAAGATATCTGCAAGAATGGATGTATTTCAGGTCTTCGTTTCCCTTTGATCGTTATTTAAACATATTTAAATGTTCATAATGCACTAATAACTTATATCGTTGTATTCGGGAGGGTTCGTAGAATAATTTGATGCAACAAGCAACCGAATAACTGTTTCTACACAAAAGATATTCAAAGCTGAAAATTTGCAGATTTTTTCAAAATCGAATTTCTCAAAAACTAAGGGTGATGGCGACAAACAGTTTACGGATTCGTTTTCAACGCAAGAAAACCTATAAGAAACTGAATGTTACAAGTCCGAAAAAAAGTCAAATTTTGTCGAACTGTATTATACACCAATGTAGTGTACTTGTACACCAGCTGTTCTGTTTCAGCCAACACCAGCTTATTCGTCGAACAAGATAATTTCGTTACGTTACGGGAAGCTATCGGTGGAACCGCTACAGTACCGTGCAGACCAACGTCACCCAATTTGACCGTCAAAATTACATCCGAGGACACGGTAAATTTTACTTATTGACTCCTATCATGAACCTTCATAGGAGAAGTTTCGAAAATGCCATCTTGAAGTATTAAACGTATAAAAAAGATGCATTGTCCGTGAATACATTTACTTCCACTATATTTTATAGTCAAATTTATTTTGCAGTTCCTCGACCCTAGTGACCGACTCTCGTTCGATCCGAGATTCGGATTTACGCTGAGAAACCTCACGCTGAAGGACACTGGGTACCTCAAATGCGTGATAGAGCAGGACAGTATATATCATGAGGTCAATTATCATTTATACGTGCTTCGTAAGTGTCAATTGAACTCCGTCGTCGAGACGCTACTGTTGTAATATTTACATAGGAATGCTTTTTCGAAATTCTGTTTCTGGAATTTAACTGTCAAATATCGTGTCTTATTGTAGGAATGCAAGTGTTGAACGAGCCAAAAATCCTCGAAGACACTTTGAGCCACGTGACTAGTGGTCAAATTCTGCGTGTGAAGTGCACCACAGACGTTGAGGCAGATATGCATTATGTTCTCTATTGGAAGACTCCACAAAATGTATTGACGCTATTTTTGTGTGTTCACAACATTAATTGTAATGTGCAAAAGTTTCAGCGTGGTCGCATTTTTAGCTCTCTTGTGTAAAAGGAAAACCAAGATGAATTTTAGAAAATGTAGGATAAGGAGGACGTCAAGTAAAAAAAAATGTTTCAGGTGTAAGTTACAGGGTGTCTAAGGCCCGGTGCACACGAGCTGCACGCGTCATTTTGCAGTCGCATCAATATGACAATACTGTCGCAGAATATACATGTTTTACACTTAACTGTTAGAATGCAGCGTTATATTGACACGACTGCAAAATTACGCATACCGCTCGTGTGCACCGGGACTAATGTAGAGCATCAAGTATAATCAAAAACAAAATAGAGCAAATATCGCTTTAAGAACACTAGTTTTACAGTCATTTGGTGACGGAGACTCCGTTATGAAATTCTTATGTAAGGTGGTCCCCTAAATTCAAAAATCGACGTAAGACAAAATCCAAAGGAAACGTTTTTGAGATATCGCCCGATGAATTTTTTGGTAATTTTTTAAGAAGACAACCCGACGTTTTTAGCCATATCGCGCGTTAGAGTTTCCCGATTTGATCGCGACGACGCTTAAATTAGAGGTAATTAAATTGCATACAATTCTTTCATACATTGTTTTCCAATCGGAGCAATAGTTTAGGCGGAATCGAGCGAAACTTGAGAAAAATATAATGTTTTGGGGCCGAAATTGAAATCGAAAATTCAGTACATAGCCTGGAAGACATAGAAATTATCATGTGACGTACAGTTTCTTATTTTTTACGCAGAGTGCGCACATTTACGAAGAAAACAAGCCCAACCTGAGCAAAATCCATGCACAAATAAGGAAGTTACGGACGATAGAGTGGAATGCCTATTTAAACTTTCTCCCTATTTTTGCAATTCTTCCTATAACTTTCCACGTTTCTGTCTTACCATACAATAACTCTGTGTTATCCAAAATTCATTTTAACTGTTCTACAAGGGGAGCTAAAAATTGATCTTTCTTGAACTTTTACATGGCACTGTATATACTTACCTTGAATTTAACACATATGAATTTAATACATGATTCTAGGACAGCAGAATAAGTACTCATGATTCCAGTACAGACCATGGTGCAAACATTCGAAGAGCTACCAAAGAATTAGTCATAGAACCTGTGAAGGACAAGGATGAAGGCTTATACGAGTGCATCATTAAATCTTTTCATGACACTAAGAAAAGTGAAAAATACATCAAGGTTCATGGTTAGTCCATTCACAATGATTCTTTTATAAATACAGAATCCCTATAAAGGGGTATTAATACATACTAATTGACGTAGAGTATAATTATTTCTCATCAGGCCCGGCGCATGGTGTTTTTCTTGTGTGTGCGATAAATGTTTGGCGATGTTTCAAAAAATTGTTTTCAAATAAATTGCAAATAAAGCTAACGTCCTCAGAATCGTGTCCCACTCTCGATATATTGCTGCGACCCGGGAGCAGCAGCGGCAATACATATCGATTGGTTCTCTCGAGAAGACTATGTAAATCGTATTTGTAGCATCATAACATGCCATTCATTTTTAATTTAAAAATTTAGCTCATTGTTTTAAATCTTTTAGACGCTTTTTCTCTTGCGGCGCCTGTGTGCATCGGACACTTCGCACAGACAACCAGCCGGGTCTGTCATAGTCGAACTTCTTGATTTTTAGAGGGCCGGCATTTTTTCATTGAAATTGTAATTTTTTTTACTTAAAATTTATGCATATACACCAACGTGTTCCGGAAAGTATGCAAATTTGTTCCTGGCCACTATAGTCACCAGTCCGGCCCCCTAAAGGTTAATCTCATTTTCGTCAGTAGTATATCGTCAATCGCCAACAATTTCGACAATACTATCATAAAGATCTATGTAACAGAAGTTAGTAGAAGATTGATCGGAGGCTGATATGTTTACTGAGACCACAAATTACAAACCGAACTGCGACCTCGGTTTGTGTTTAACGCGTCATCCTACTTTGATCGGCCGAAAAATGAAGCTATTTTTAAAGATTTTTTCTCAATAAATACAACATATAATGAAATAAATCTTTTTGGTATTTGTTAAGCTACTCTTATATTATACAAAAAAAATAAAAAGAATTTTTGCAATTTTTTTAATTGTTTTTTACAGTGTCAATATGGCACGTAGAAAAAAAAGATATGTTCATGGCGCCGGTGATTTCCAGGCTCAGGCTTATCTGAAACAAAAAAATCGGAAAGATTATTAATCTGTATGAGTGTCACTATCGCCCGTAGCTCAATTAACAATTTTTATTGAAAAATAACAAATTGAAAGAAAAAGGTTCCCAAAAGGGTGTTTTTTCGAACGTTCCCCGAGAAAAATCTCGGTTATTTTTCGACAAAAATTGTTAATTGAGCTACGGGCGATAGCGACACTCATATGGAGATCATTAAGAATCTTTTAAAAATTTTTGCTTCAAATAAGCCTGAGCCGGGAATTCACCTGCGCCACGAACATACCTTTTTTTAACCGACTTCCGTTTCTAACAAACGATTCGTTTTTTACAAGCAGCTCTTCGAATGGACCTACCCACATTTTTTTGACATAAATGTAGTTATATAATCTAAATAACTAAAAACTAAAAATTAAAAAATAAAAAAATGTAAAAAAAATTGAAACTGACTTAAGAAAAATAACAATGCACTAAAAGTAAAAAATATTTTTTTCCATTATTTAGTCTCCGACTCTTTATTTTTTAAAGTCGGCGCCAGATTTACACGGTGCAAATGATGAGGCGCCGACATAACAAATTTGAGAGTCGTAGATTCACTAAAAGAAAAAATTATTTTATACTTTTTAGTGCGTTTTCATTTTTTCGAAGTCGGTTTTAATTTTGTCTAGATGTCACATTGACGCTATAAAAAAACATTTGCAACAAATTAAAAAAATCTTTTTCAATTTTTTGTATAATATAAAAATAGCTTAATAAATTAAAAAAAAATTCATTATATATTGTATTTATTGAAAAAAATGTTTAAAAATAGCTTCATTTTTAGGGCGATCAAAGTAGAATGACCTCTTAAAGCAAACATTCGGGTACCCTCGACCAATAAGTACTATACGTAGGTACTTCCAAAACTCTGAAAAAGATATCGACGTGAAAACACGCCGAAACCGTGCATAGTATAGAAATACCTCGGCGTGAAAACACGCCTATGCCACTCAAAGTGTTACACGGCACTTATTTTTCCCTTACAATAATTTTTAACACAAATTTTCAGATCCAGAGAAGACATTTATCAATCTAGCACCTCAGGATAAGAGCACACATTACAGACTCAAATACGGTGATAAAGTGCAATGGGTTGTAAATGTGGATGCCTATCCTAAACCCCAACTTAAATGGTAATATATTTAATATGTAACAAGATACATATATATACAGAAAGAGGCATAATTCGTGTACATTCAAATCTTTCTCAGGAAAGAGGCGATATGTCATGTAAAAGTAAATCGCAAATATAAAATAGAATTTTGTTGTAAAAGGCTGCGTTTTCACGAAAATTGATAATGAAAAATTTGTTGGGTATTCGGTATAATACTTTGAAATGTTATGGAGCTATCATTAAGGGGTCATGCTCAGTTAGGAGGCCGAAAAAAAGGGTGGTCTTTGGAAATTTTGTACTCAAAATCTATAACACATTTCTCAAAAAATCTTTTTTCCTTTTAAGGATTGCATCTAGTACCGTGCATCGTAATTTTTTTATTTAAAAATATTTATCAATAACTAAGTTATTGTCCATCACTCGAAGGTTCTCTCAAAAAGAAGGCTGCTGCGGTGACCACTGCTGCTCGAAAGTCGATCATCTAAAATAAAAAATTCAAAAGAATTTACTTATTATATTATATTATCTAGCATTTGAACGAAGGATTTTTCGAAATATTGATTTAGGAAAAAATGGCTGATGTTTAAAGTAAAAGTTTCAATTTTTATCATAAATCATGCCTGATTTTCGTCAATTAAAAGAAAACTAAGCATCGGATAAAAAAATCCTTCGTTCAAATATTAGATAATATAATATAATAAGTAAATTCTTTTGAATTTTTTATTTTAGATGATCGTCTTTCGAGCAGCAGTGGTCACCACAGAAGCCTTTTTTTTAGAGAATCTTCGAGTAATGGACAATAACTTAGTTATTGATAAATATTTTTAAATAAAAAAATTCCGATGCACGGTACTAGATGCAATCCTTAAAAGGAAAAAAGATTTTTTGAGAAATGTGTTATAGCTTTTCAGTAAAAAATTTCCAAAGACCACCCTTTTTTCGGCCTCCTGACTGAGCATGACCCCTTAAATGGACATTTTATATGCTACAACCAAATATTCCCACAATATTACTCTGCAGGTTGAATCATAAAGGAGATGAAATTGTAGGAAGCTGGGAGTTCCGAGAGAAAGCAAAGTATGCAATCACCAAGACACTCCGTTCAACAAGTCTAAGAATTAATCGCTTAGACGTCAATGACATGGGAATGTATTCCCTTCAAGCTAGTAATCTGGACAGAATCGAAATGCTAAACTTCACATTGGAAGTGATAGGTATATAACTCTTATTCCATACGCACAAAATAATAGAATGAAAGTTCTTAATCGTTATTCCTTCCAGCTAAACCCATACCATGTTTAGTAAAAGTGGACTCATACTATGCACCCAAGCAAACAGCGCAAGTATATTGTGATGTGGCAGCATTTCCGATGCCAAATGTTACATGGAGTTATCTAAAGTGTCCTTATTATCCCTCGTGTGAAAATGCAACTATGGTCATTCTAACGGTACGTAATGTCTTCCCCAATCCAGCATCGATGTATTATGCATTTTCTCACAATGTGATGAGTGAAAAACTTTTAATATGATAAAGAAAAACTTTACATAGGATGTAAACGAAGAAGATATGATGACTGCATTTCATTCAAAAGCAAATGCGACTATTGAAATGTCCGGCAAGCTTACTTGCACTGCTTGCAACAGTGCTGGTTGTGATTCTATGACGGAAAATATTTTGGTATCTGGTAAAGAAACCACTTCTTCATATTTTTATTATAATTTTTTTGAGAGTTTATCGTTTCTTCTGACTGTATAATGTTTCATTACACCAGTACTATGGAAATGTTATAGATGGAAAGGGAGGATTTGGTTTAATTGAACCAAAAGGACCAGTGACAGAGGGCGACAATATTGAATTGATTTGTGCTGCATCTGTTTACAATTATTCAAGTACCTTTAAATGGAGGAACGTAGAAGATACTCCTATTTTAGAAAACAGTAACTATTCCGGTTTAATTACTGCTTAGGCAAAAAATAGTTTTATAAATTAGGATATACAACAAATGTACTTCATTGGATGCTTTTTTTAAACTGTTAGATAGACTGACGATCCATCAAAATAAAACTCAATTCACTTATCGCTCCATTTTGAAGATAATGAATGTGACAAAGGAGGATTCAAAATCGTATAGATGTAGTGTAACAGCTACGCATGATAATATGGCAGACGAATCTGTGTATTACTTTCTGCACGTATATGGTAAATATTGTAAAATTTTATGCCACGGATTTCTCTGCTTTTTTAGAAGATTACATAGCGGACTCTCTAATATTTCTTTGTTCTAGATGCACAGGCACCTTCTTTTACAAATACTAACATGGAAAATAATGAAGTGACAATCGATCTTAATATACAGAATAATAAACCAGTGGTCCTTCAATGTTTTGCACGTGGGATGCCTACACCGAAAATTATTTGGTATAAAGTAAGTGGAATAATTGATATCATTGAGGTATTCTATTAGTGTAAATTCACATATTTATAATATTGTTCATAGGACGATGTAATGTTAGCGAATAATAATCAATATGCGATCGCCAATGACAGTCAAGAACTTTGTATTAATTATTTGCGGGAAAGTGATAATGGAAAGTATTTGTGTCGAGTGGAAAATCGTATAGGAAAATTAGAGGCCTATCAGCAAATAATCATAAAAGGTAATCTATTAAACTATGAAAATACCAAAGAATCGGTGGCATTTCAAATATATGTTTCCTCTACTAATAATCTTATGATATTATTACTACAGGAAAAGAGCTCCCTAAAGGATTGATCATATTAATCATCGTTTTACTTATTATCGTCGTAATTTTGGTAGTTTACTTCACAATCAAGGTCCGTCGTGAAAAGGTAAATTTGAATTTCAGTATCGTCACCAGGTAGAAGATAATACTTTTGGGAATAATGACAAATTCTGAAAACTTTCGGGGCATTTCAGATCATGAGAAAGGAATTAATGGAAGCTGGGCTGATGCACTTTGAGGAAGGAGCGGTGGAATGCTTAAATCCAGACCTAACGGTGGACGATCAAGCTGAGTTACTGCCTTACGATAGAAAATGGGAATTCCCAAGAGAGAGATTAAACTTAGGTAAAGTTACTTTAATTATGTATATTAAGTTGGACACAAATGAATAAATAAATGGTGCTGCGTTTGTCTTAGCTAATCTAGGTAACTATGTAATTTCTTGTGACAGGAAAAAAATTAGGAAGCGGTGCTTTCGGTGTCGTTATGAAAGCAGAAGCTCAAGGAATTTGCGAAGATGAGCCATTTACTACCGTCGCCGTAAAAATGGTTCGTCGTACAGCCGATCCTACGTATGTTCGTGCTCTTGCCAGCGAATTAAAGATTATGGTGCACCTTAGAAAACATCTGAATGTTGTCAATCTTCTTGGTGCTTGCACAAAAAACATTTCAAAACGTACGTATCCTACTACTTACATATATAGACTAGAGCTCTTCAGGTACTTGAATATTCGGGTATAGTACCCGCAAAGATATAGGGAGGTCGTAAAAGTGGTAGCGCGTGTCTGTTTACACGTTTCGAGAGTCGGAACGTGTGAATTGACAGACGTATGGGCAGATAAGGGGCTTGGGCCTCACTCAGGGCTGGCCTCAGGGCTCAGGGCATGTGGCCTGAGACTTAATTCCTACTGATAATTACTGTCACTGTTCCTACAATAGTATACCGCGTACGGCCATGGGTGCTGGGGTCTCAAAGACCACCGCTGTTCGAGTGTTTAATTTACGACCTCCCTATATCTTTGCGGATACTATAGCTTGAAATCCGAACCGAGCCGAGACCTGGTTTCCGAGCCGAGCCAGGTACCCGAAAGAACCGAGCGGCTCGGATGGAACCAAGTACTTGAATTTTTTCGAGCGGCCCGAAAGAACCGGGCCGATTGGATAGAACCAAGCGGATTGAATTTTTCCAAGCGGCCCGAAAGAACGGAACGGCCCGAATGTAAGGCTTTGTGCAAGTTCAGCTGAAAAACGTTTTCCCCCTAATTATAGTGAATGCTTAAAAGTACCTGCCAAGCTTGAGACAATACTTTCCATTTTTCGTTGCCAGGAAAAGAGTTCAACTTTCTTTTCACCCCTACGTTATGTATAATTATTTTTTATGTTAAAAAAAATTAATTTATTGTTATTTTTCATTTCAACAGGTGAACTATTAGTAATTGTTGAATATTGCCGATTTGGAAATTTACATAATTATTTGCTACGACACAGAGCTGATTTTATTAATCAAATTGATTCAGCGACTGGCAAATTTGACCCCAGTATTGGCATGGACCTTTTAGCCAGGAGTGTCAGCATCAGCAGTAATAACAGGTTCGCTTTAATATTTAATTTTCATACATTCTATGTTACTTGTTAAGAAATTGCAAAATGAAATTATTATGCCTTGTGGAAATTAAACATCGGCTTTAAAGCATTATACGATTAAAAAACTGATTTGCACGTTCCGTGATAACAATATTAGCACATGTATGGATAAACGGAATTAACATTAAGATTCTCTTTATAACATTAAAAAGGAAAGGTTGCACTCTGAAATAACAAATTTGTTAATACCAATTAAAATAAGCGAATTCACGTGTGCTCCAGCATCTCATTTCGTAATATAAAAATACTGACTGCTGTGCATGTAAGGGGTTGTGGTGTTAACATCCTTCTGTTCTCTTGTGTCTGCACGACAGGATAAAATATGCGGCATTGTCATTTTCCCGCAGTCTTAGCACAAATTCTGGCACCGATTCTGTGCATTATCAAGGTACAGCTATGGATTCTCAAGGTGTTAGCATGTCACCAGATGGTTGCGTTCTCAGCAACAATTCATCCCAGCCGGGATGGAGGTCTAATTATCGTGGTGACTACAAGGACCATAACTTAAAACCCATTTGCACTCAGGACTTATTATCATGGGCATTCCAAGTTGCACGTGGAATGGAGTATCTTAGTCAGAGGAAGGTAGGTTTCAATAGTGTCTGCTATCTTCAGTTTTCTTCTTATCAGAGATCTTAGAAAATATAACTAATAGAAATCTGTATAGGAAGCAAACAACTACGTAATACAAGTAATACATTTTTTCCCAGGTGTTACACGGTGACCTGGCTGCAAGAAATATCTTGCTTGCTGAAAATAATGTTGTAAAAATTTGCGACTTCGGGCTAGCAAAGACTATGTACAAAGATGATAATTATAAAAAGAAAGGCGATGGACCACTGCCCATAAAGTGGATGGCCATTGAATCGATTAGAGATCGGATTTTTTCTACGCAGTCGGACATTTGGTCATTCGGTATAGTTTTATGGGAATTTTTCACCCTGGCTGAAACACCGTATCCAGGGATGGAAGCTGAGAAACAGTATCAAAAACTGATTGAGGGTTATAGAATGGAACAGCCGGAATATGCTACGTTTGAAGTGTAAGTTTCTATATTATTATTATACGACACAGGTAATTCATAATACAACTGTACAGAAAATTTCTTGTCCAAGCGTGAGTCAAACCTGTTTTAATTTTCTGTATAATACTGTACACAGGATTTGCACAAACACATACAAGCAACCCTCATATACCGATACTTAGGCTTTTATAAAATCTCGTGTACATAATATGAAACTGTGTTACATGGGATTACGAACCAGTGCAAAAGGGAGTGTAATGCTTCAACAACTGACAACAATACACCATTTTGTTTTTATACTTATCACAAACATAATTTTGATTACAAATATTAATAATTCAACAAAAGTCTTGCACATTTGTGTCAAATAATGCACGTTAATGTTCTTTCTCTTTATCATTGCTTACCACAATCCAATCCAGTTCAGTGTTGATGAACTGAGTTGTTGTAATAAGTTTTAAAGGTAGATATATAATGACTGAATTAAAGAATTTTTATTTGTTGATAAGAACGTAATTTCAACATTTAGGTGACTTAAATCTTTTGGAGTACCTGGTGCATTATGCAATAGTAGTATCTAACACCAGTTCTAACTTTCGATTCGCTCCCCTCTATGGTCGGAATTGTTGCTTCATATCAATTTAATTTTTTTGCAACGTATAATACTTTTTCTCCTTTTTTAAGATGATCTAAAATTTGTATTTTTAATCCCAGAAAAAATAAAGTTTCTTTTAAGCAGTGCTTTTTCACTTCCGTCGGATATAATTTAGGGCTAAAATTTAATTCACGGCAAAGAATTTATTAGTAAAACGTACTCAGAAAACATTTTAAATTATAAAATAAAAACCAAAGAACCCTACAAAGATCTTAGAAATCGAACAACACTCTCTGAAGTCGCAATTTTTAATAGCCTGCAACAGAATCTTCCTATACACTGTCCGAATATAACAAAGCAACTTGCTTGAATGAAAGATCTCAATGCATATACTTGTACTTTGAAATCCCAAGAAAATAAAATGAGGGAATTTCGTAATAATTTTTTTCATAACAGCTAGTAAATCGATAATAGAGATTCATAAAAAAGAATAGCATGCTGAAAAGTATATCCAACACAAAAGCATAGTTTTCTCCGCATGTGTCATGTTATGCTGAGTTTGTTGCAATTCTTTTATGCTGTCACTAGTTCATATTCTCTCATTCAATATTTTAATTCTATAGGTATGATATAATGCTTCAATGTTGGAAGACAAAACCCATTCTACGCCCAAGTTTCACGGAATTAGTTGACAGTATAGGTGATTTGTTGGAAGAAAGTGTAAGAGCGGTAAGTCTATTATTTAATAAACTTGATTTAATACTTTGATTTAATAAGCATTTTGTGTGAATGAATGATTTCCAAGTATGATTAAAAATGAAGAGCAGCAACAGTGAAAGAAATAAGTAATAGATGGGAACACTTGCGAATGCAATTAAATTCTTTTTTTACATATACATTGATCCTGCATCATTTTACGAAAGGCATTTAATAAACTGTAACAAACAAATTCTTCATCATGATGACGATGATTTGTTTATATTTTACACTCAGATACATAAACGTGGAAAAGTAATGGGAATATTGCAATTCTACGTTCTATAATAATTTATCAAGGTTCAGCATATGATACCATATAGCTAACTAATAATACAGTTCTGCCCCGCAAAGTGAAACTAGCACCGAACCGGCGATTATCAATTTTCGAATCGGGTCGTCTTTTCGTCCTGCCTTTTTTCTCTGCCGCGGTATATGAGAGGGGCTGGCTGCTAATAAGAACGGCCGAGATGAGAGGCGACAACGCTAAACCATAAATATTCGCGGTACCCCTCTCACTCGTTCTCAGTCTCTCTCACTCGCCGTGGCAACTACAAAAAAAGTAGTGAGGATGGCAGATTTTCACTCATCGAATCACGAAGTGTATCACTTTTCGGGACAGCACTGTATATCTTTCAAAAATATGATAAATTATCCAGTAAAATGTGACCCACAAAAATATGAACCATAAATTCCAGCCCAAACGTTGCCATAATTTTTAACATACGCTAGGTTAAACTCTGAAGAGAAGCACCTTTTTCTTGTTTCGGTGAAGCAAATTTTTATAAATATCATGTGTAAAAATATTGAAGTCACTACCTTATTCCAATAAAAACTTTAATTCAATTCTAGCACTACGTCAGTTTGAATGCTCCCTACATGGACATGAACACACTGATGCTAGAGGACGGTAAAAATGATTACTTGACAATGTTGTCTGCTCCGGATCACGCTATCCTTTCTTCGCCTGGCCACGAATACACGAATTCACCCGGAAATCCAGCGGACTCGGCGTATCTGTGCATGAGTCCCACGAACCAGACAGTCGAGTCGGGGATATTCAGCCCAAGACCACATCAGGAACGTTCTCATTTTGAATTTCCATCACCTACGTCCGACTCGGAGGACGCGGTGGAAATGTCGCCGATGTTGAAGAAGGTGGAGGATGACGACCCTTATCTGAAACCGATCAACGTACAAGAACGCAGGGCGGAGTTCGCCCGGAATAGGCTAGCGGTGAAGGATCGAACGGTGGACCAACCGATTGATAGAGATTCTGGATACTGTAACACACCGCGAAATCTTCAACTGATAGACCTGAACGAGAAGAACAAAAGCTCAAACGGGAGTAACAATAGCGAAAAGGTGGATGAGACATCGAAGAAAGATTTCGTGCCATCCATCATCAGAACACAGGACAACTATGTGAACATGCCAAAGCAGAGAATTGATCTGAGGAAAGATATGCCCGATGGATTTAGCAATCCCAGTTATGTGCTGATGGGCAATCGTGAAGTGGACCAAACGAGAGTTTGAAGTACTAGTGCCACGTAATGTTTGAAATATTTTCTGGTGCTAGTCACTGAAACAGTAAGGACATCGAAAAACAAATCTTTGTCATAAGTAAGTATGTGAGAATGTGTTGAGTGACGTATGGACATCAATGTGAACGTAATAAATCAGAGAAATTGAATTATGCAACTCCTTCTGTTGGAAGGAATTGCTCTTTATATCTCGGTTTCATCATCGATGTGTCAGTGATATTTCTATACCTTTGTATGTATGTGCACGTGTATATTTGTATCATTAGAGAAGTTAATTGTATGCATCGTCCGCAAGTACTACATGTTTCGTTCGTGCATGTTGGTTATTCTCAGAGTGCCACGACGAAGTCCCGGGCTTAAACAATAATATACATGTGAAACTCACTTGCACAAGGGATAAATGATTGATGAAAAGTTTTTATTAAAAAAAAAAACGTGGTAATATGAAAAGTTTAGTTAATGCACTGAAGCAACTAATCTCGTAGCAATCAAGGATAGAAATTTGGAACGAATATACTTGCTTTTGAGTAAGTAACGGAGAAATATGAACAAAGTCATTAAAGTACAATTTAATTAAGATAACTTGTATATTTTCATATCTTTTAATAAATTTCTAAAAAGCTGGTAACAGATATGCACATTTCATTTTCTTTTGAAAGTATTAAGAGAAATTAGAATGAACTGGAAAAGTGCCTTGCTACTACGCATTTATTGATGCAATCTCATTTTTATATGTACGTCGCGGTTAAATTATACCTCAAGCGTTTTAAAAGTTTTATCGAATATCGATAGAAACTGTCAAAAGCGTTTTCTCAAAACACAGATGAATGTTTAATACTGTTATTAAATAGCTAACAGTGTTTATTGGGTGATTACCACTAATACTTATATTTCATACATTATGTTATATATCATCAATTTTCTAAACATGTAAGAATATAATTTTACAAAAGCATCTGAAAGAATCACGTATTATTGTGCGAAATGTACAAATGTATAAAAAGAACATTGAGACAATACCATAAAAATGGTAGAGTAGAGGGTATTATATGTATAATGCTAAATGCTCTTACGTAATGTACTTATTATTTGTTAAAAGGAAAACTCGGTGAATGAGAATGAAAAGCCCAATTTAATTCCCATTGTTTTCAACCAGTTCGCACAAAAATATTTGACAATCTAATTGTGAATTTCCAGGTATATAATTCACATAAATGTAAGGTATGAATAAAGTAAACTTATTCATCGGTACTTAATACTCAATATATTGCGGGTTTTATTACAGGGTTTAACACTACGAGATCGAGAAATGCAAATTTAAGAGAAATTATGTACAACTAAAGGATGAGTACTGTTTTAATGTTGATGAAATAATTCTATTAGTTGTATGAGAAATATTTCTAACACAGTGCCTCTATTAATTTAAGCTTTGTAATCGTGAATTATGTGTTATTATGCCTTGCAGAGATATATGTAAAAATGTGACCAAATATACAGTGCTGTCTCGAAAAGAACTCGTCGTTAATCACTGCTACTTCTTTTGTAGGGCCGCGGCTAGTGAGAAGGGCTGAGAGACTTATTTCATATTTTTTCGAGAGACGACACCGCGGCAGTGGCGGCCGTAATTTAAGCCGGCGCCACATTTGCGTTTTGTCCGCGCGGACCGACCGCCAACGTAACACACAGAATCTTATGAGAGGTGTCACATTGGGGCGGACGATCCGCGCGGCCTGTCCGCTCGGCACGATTTGTCTGCAGTAACCGGGAAACATTTTTTACTGATTCAAGAAAGAGAAACATGGTGTTTCAAATAAATCCGCGTGGACAAAACGCTTATATGTGAACACGTGTAACTGAAGCGGTTCATTCGTGAGCGGTCGGTCCGCGCGAACAAAACGCAAATTAGCGTCGGCCTGTGGCTTGTCGCTGTCGCATGCCCTCTCACTCGCCGAAGCAGCTTCTTTTCGAGTCAGTAGATAGTGCAAGTGCAGCCCTATATGCGATGCCGGCATAAACTTTTACAGGGCCAAAAAAACGCATTTATATATGCTACTATGTTTTACAATAATAAATATCTATGCATAGGGCCCCGCAAAATTTACGAAGAGCTTTTCGTGGACCGCAGGGCCTCGCGGAGCTAGGTTCTGGGGAACGCGCTGAACCGCCTCGCACCGGTCTTGCCTATAATGAGTAATGAAAACCACATTTGGTGGTTTGTACCCTCAAGGATTTTGCTTTACCCGCCACTTAAGTGGGTTTTGGTTCATCATTATATGCCTGCAAGGCATTTATATTTTATAATGTAAGATTTTTACCTAAAACATTTTCTTTTTATAGTAATTGAAAATCTTGCAGCAAGAGGGGTGCAACTCCACATTTGACAGTTTTTAAGTTATGACGTGTAATATTCGTAAAAAAAAATGTATATCGTTTGGCGCAAGTTTGATGCAAATCCGATAACAAATGAGCGATTTATTGCAAATTTTGAACCTGCACCCATTTACTGTTTTTCAAATGTGTGTTGACTGCGTATGAGGATATTTCCACAGATAATGATGCCGAGCAGGCGCAAGAATAATATTATTCTTTTATGTCTACAAACAGTTTTTTCCAGTTTACTCGAAACTGGTCAAGATGGAGTTGCACCTCTCTTGCTGCAAGGTCTTCAATTATGTAGCAAAGAATGTTTTTCATAATTTGTAATTTTACTGAGATAATATGTTTAAACACCTACATCATTAATGATCCTAATTGAATAAGGAACATCATGCATTGTAACATTGCTACGAATACGCCGACCTCGTTTGTTTATATTGTCAAGTAAGGTTTCTTTGTACTTCATCCACCTGAAAACCATAAAATTGCTATAACTAAAACTGTTCTAGAAATTACTTCTACCGTTTCGTCGGCATTACAGTTTATTTTGTCACAAGCATAAATAAACAAGTTATAAGCGTCTAAATCAGTATTGCAGTGGAGTAGCAAATTCATCAAATTAGCGGATGCAACTATTCACACTTAGAAAATCAGAATTTTCTTCACTTTATTTGCATGTTTTTCAAATTATCAATTAATAATTTGTAATTTAACCCAAATCATTTGTAAAGATCCAAATCATTTGTAAAGATCCAATACACGAGATCAGTCACTTCTTCTAACAAACAAACAATCTGTTCAATTCTATTCGAGCCAAAAAATTGTGATACAACCAGTTTCCATGTTTCATGAAACAGCATGCCTAGTTAAATATCAAACTAGGCAGTATTCAGAATTTTCTAAAGGACATGCATTCTTTGTAATGTGTGTACATAGAACTAAAATTTGTATTGAGAAAACTGTATAAAATATCTGAAAGCCCAAAGTATTGTCACCCAACCCGGTAGTTTAATGAGGATCTCTTAGGATTGAAATATTCAATGATAGGCTATTTAAAATTACTAACGGCGATAGTGGACAAGAGGGAAGCAGGGGTTGAAACGGTTCCAAAAATAACTGTTTCAAACTGTTATACTTATATCGGTTCTGACTGAAACAGTTATGAAGAACCAATATTCTGAATAACTGTTATAAGGAACCGAAATTTCCGGCCTATATCGATTTCGGTTACGGTTCTACAGAACCGATATTATATCGGTTTCATAACGGTTATATATCGATTTTAGACGAATAATATATGTATCGGTTACGCATCGGGTATCCATCAAATGTTACAAAATATTTACGAACAATGTCACATTTTTTTAATGGAAAATCCATTTGTTTATAAGTTTTTTATCGTTAAACCTCTCTATCTGGAGTCTCTTTTTTCAAAACTTCATTCGATGCAGAAAAAACCGAAATAAAAGGCAGCATCTGTAAATTAAATATTGAGAAGCGAGATAGAGAGGCTCAGCGATGAAGGATCTTATAAATAAACGCGAAGATCGATTTTTTGAATCGAGGGGTTTAAACCAATGGGCCAGAGTCACTTGTATTCCTGAGCCAGTGGCGAGCATTTAGAATTTAATACAAAAAGAATTATATTTCACGACAATTGACATTTTCATCCACGAGACATTGTGTTCTGTTAAAAAAATAATAAATAGTTAATCTTCATAATTAATATTAAATTTGTAGTAATAAGTTTGTACATATTAGGAACGTTATTGCTGTTAGAGTTAGCAATACTTTAAATTAAGTGTTAAATTATTATTAGTGTAGTGCCCCAATGCATAGCGAGAGTTTACTGTAAGTATAACCGATATATAAACGTTATGGAACCCATATAATATCGGTTCTGTGGAACCGGAAACGAAACCGATATAGGCCAGAACGTTTTTCACTCGTAACTGTTTCAAGATTATTTCGGTTCTTACAACTGTTTCGAGGACCGAAACCGATATCTTAACTGTTCACAACCCCTGGAGGAAAGCCAAGTGTAAAAAAAGTCAAATATGCTCAATTTTGATTGAGCTGTCAGTTTTGAGCGTGGGGCTACGATTTGTTCAGAAGGGAATAATTTTTGAAAATTTTTGTTTAAACCACTGCGGTATGTTTTTTTTTATATATTTGAATAGATCTTGTCGGGAGCTTTAAAACGATACCTCGCACAGGCGTGTTACGCTCACGGTTGTCGAGATATTATAAGTTAAACACACCCTGATAACCAGGTCTGCCGGCAGATCCGGCGCCGTCTATGTCCGCATTCAACTACGGTTCTGCCGGCAGATCCTGCTGCCCGTCTGACACATCCAATAGCGCCATCTGAAGGCAGGGTCTGCTGCGGATCTGCTGTCCATCTGCTGACAGACTGCAGGCAGGGTGGTTATCAGGGCAGTGGAACACTCAGAAATATTGCATCATTTCGCCCGCGCACGGGGAGCGAGGGCGGCGTCGGGCGCACGATGTATTGTGCAGTACGCGAATTGGACTCCATTCTGTTTACGAATATGCTAACACGATTTCTGTTCGGCTCGTATTTTTAACGATACATATAACGATTTCTAATCGGTCGTAAGTGGCAACATATTACTATCCGGGTTGTTAGACGTAGCCCTACGTCAAAACAAATTTTTAATTAAGCTGGTTTAAATAAATTGTAAGTTTTAAAGATTTCATTAAGACTTCCTTTATAAAAAAAAAACACATACCTGCGATTCCTAACGAATTCTTTAAACAATTGTTCTTTAGTTGGGTATTTAGAATTCATGAAGAGTTTCACACGTTCCCAAATATTAGCTCGATTGTGTTCAGTTAACCAGTATCGGGGAATCAGGAAACATCGTACGTGTGTAGTTGATACTATTCTTCGATTAAGCATGTTCTCTCCTAAATTAGAAACGCATCTTATTTAAAAATACATTTCATAAAACAGTAACGAAGGATAAAATTTTGTAATATATCACCTAATCCAAAACACGCCCCTCTATTAAACGTACAAATTTGCATAAATATCGTTCGTACGTCATTTGGATAACATTGCTGAGACGTTGACGACGGCTCTCTCATTAACATTTCAGCCACGTCCGTAATTTTGTGCCATTCGTTGATCTTTTAAATTTAAAGGTACTGATTCATTATTGTTACATACAGAGTGTACAAAATGTGATGGACACCGCTTTCAGGAGTGAATCTACACCTTTGGATTCGTAGACATTTGTAAAATAAACTTGCCGCAAAATTGTTTATAACATTGAAAATTGATGTTAAATTTTTTTACACCAACGTCTTCTGCTCAATGAGAAGACAAAGAGTCGAAAAAGAACCATACGCCAGAAATACAACGTTTCGACGCAAAACATTGCTAAAGTGTATCACACAAAAATTAGACTGTGTGTAGAGCCACTCACCAATCAGTGGCTCCCGTTTAGGAAATACAATCCCGGGATACGGTATCCCGGGGATCCGCGATCCCAGCTGTTTTTTGGATTCCAAATATCCCGGGATTTGATATAAATAATCCCGAGAATTTCGGGATTTTTCAAAAATGTGAATTACTTTATGAACACCTGAAAAATATAAAAATAAACAGAATGAATAAACATAGTACTTTCATAATAATAAGGACAATAATAATAAGAATGATGTATTTAAATATTCATATTAAGTCGCATATAACTAACTAAACTATATTTATTATTACAATGATATTTTCGATATTTCGAAATCGCGGGAGTTGCAAATCGCAACTTGTCTGAACATGTAAAGGCCTATGTACTTTAGGTGCTTTGCTGTTTGTTCGTTTACATTTCCAAAAATCTTCATAATGGTTTACTGATATTATCTACTTATTGAGACTTTATTATTCTTCATTGTTCTACTGTTTTTATTGTTAAAAATGATTTTAGCTTATGTTTCAGACTAATGGCAGAAAGTCAATTTATTTACTTTAAGTAAAGATTTAGAATTTTAAAACATAATAAATCAATTTAATTACTGAAACTTTCTACTTCCCAATCCCGGGATTAATCCCGGAATCCCGAGACAGACTTTAAAAAATCCCGCAATCCCAGAATAGTAAATAATGACGGGGATTGTCTCCCCTACTCCCGTTTCCTCTCACTGCACACACATCCTTTCCTCCTCGCCTTTAAAAAGACAAAGGCGAAATCATGATCAATATATCGATCCGCGGAAACACAGCTGGGCTACGATACGTGTGTGAGTGAGAGGAAACGTGAGCGAGTAGGAAAACTATATGAGGCTCCCGAGACAGTGGAACACCTACATGCTGCTTGTGTGAGTGGGTCTACACACTCTGATTTTTTGCATCGAAACGGTGCGTTTCCCGCACATGGTTTCTTTTGAGCACGTTGATGTAAAAAAAAAACTTTAACATTAGCTTTCAATGTTATAAACAATTTTGCGGCAAGTTTTTCTTCCAACCGTTCACCGATCCAGAGGTGTAGATTCACCCCTGAACGCGGTGTCCATCACTTTTTATACATCCTGTACAACACTACTTTTATAGATTTCATACTTACCACATCTAAAAGCGTGGTTGTAATAATGCTTGCACGTTCAAAATCGGTAACTCTGCCTATCGATTTTGATGGCCGTAGAAGGTCGTTATAGTCTATGGAAGCTTGATTATCAGCAGTTACGTCGGTACTACCTGCCTGTGAAAAATAACATCATTTTTACACATAATTATAGTGTTGCTAAGGGAACACTAAGAAGATTTCACAATTAACAGTTTCTAATCGTTCGATTGAAGTAAAGTAACAATATTCGACTGGAAACATCTCATTTACAGGGGCTACAAAGGCACTTACAAAATTTTCAGAGATGCGGTGCGCGAATAATAATAAGTGAATATAATATAAATTTTATTTCAAATGTGTGGAAATGTGTTAAGTATTGATCAGTCGTCAAGTTAATTTTTCTTTCATTCTTAGTAGAATATTAAAGTTCATTCGCGGGAAAGATATTTATTGTTAGAATACAAAACCATACATGAGTAGCTTCATACTCGAATTCCAGTTCCTCCAGCTCCTTCTCAGCTGTTTCAGCTTTCCTTGATTTCTTTGTTTGCTCTGTCGGGTCAAAATCTTTCGGATCATATAACTCGTAGTGTATGCCATTAGCAATAAATTGCTCACGAACAATCATGTGTTCTATGAGACGGCATTCGCCATCCATTAAAAAGTGGACGTAATTAACCATTCCTTTGCCATCACCTAATAAAACCTTAAATATTTATTTTTTAATTCAATTTGTTGGCTTACATTTACTTTTTTACAATAGTATATTTATAAAAACAATTACTACTCAATTCTATTAGATTTTACACATGCATGGATTAAATATTTTCTGTGATAATCCCGGAAATGCTTGTAATTGAGTTAACTGATTGAAGTCTATTGAGACACTTATGGAATATTTGTGTTTAAAATTGAACGCGTGGATTTTGTAAAGACTTATATTCACAATTATATTGTTGACATATTCGTTTGAAATTCACACTATCTCACCACAATAAGCTGTGCTCTTTTGAAAACATTTTTACTCTATCCAAATTTCATACCTCATCAGGTTGAAAATGCTTCATCCTACTGAGGATACAACATTCTCGTATAGTTTGTTTATCCCAACATTTGAAATAATTAAAGTGGACCAATGCATCTTGCAATACATCCCACTCTTCAAACAAAGCACATCGTAAAATTTCATCAAAATCGTCATCGGGAATCAGGAACAAATCCACAACGGCTAAGAATAAATAAATAAATCACACTTACCAAAAAAACAAAAACAAATGTAAACTGAATAAATGTTAAATGGCGAAATAAGATGAAACATCAAACAAAATGATTTCAACAGCATTACAAAATATTTCAATAATACATACTTTTTGAAACTACCGTTGCAGTTCTTGGTATTCTATGCAGTAACGCAATTTCGCCAAATATATCTCCAGGATTCAAAATACCCAAATCAATTTCTTGCGATTCGCCTAAATGCAGATGAAATATTTAGTCAAAAGTACTGTTAAGCATGAAAATACACAAATTTCGCTCCAAGTGATATTTTTTTGATATTTTAGAGCCATGGTAATATACATCTCTCTTAGCAGACTCATCTTACACACCAGTCCAGGTATCAGTAACCATCCTAGATGATGCAAGTTCTCCGTTTACAACGAAATAAAGGTTTTCTGCTTCACGACCCTGTCGTACAATCACACGACCCGGTTGCAAGTATTGGTAGCGGCACACTTGAGCTAAACGTTCTCTTAAATGATCTGGATACTTCCTAAATGCATGAAATTTTTTGAATAACTCCAATATGTACGTTGTCTCAATTGACGTTCTGTCGTTTGGCTTCGTTAATAAATTGGAACGATCCTTAAATATAAAGTATTTTTACATTATTTTTCATAGAGATTACAGTTCTCTTAATAAAAACAATGTTTCAATATTTGTTTGCATAAAAGTATTCTGAACGTATAATCTTTTATTAAATAGAGAAGAGTTTACAAACCTCCAAGGTGAGCACTTGTTTCTCAACTTTCTTCTGTTGCGCCATTCTAATATTAACTGTAACATCATCGCTAATTTCGTCAACTACAGGTTTTTCTGTTAGCCATTCTTTATATTCTAAGACGAGCCTGCATGCAACTCGGAACAGGTAAAGTCCTTTCAGCCTATCGGTCTATAAATTAAAATGAAGTATTAATAAAAACATCAAGCGCACAATTAAAAAAAAGTATGGTTTTACTGAATCTGTAATGTGATATACATGCACTAATTTATTTTAACATTCAACATTATCTTTTTTATGCGTTCTATACCACATTGAAACTTTCTTACTGAAGCTCGCTTTTCAACAATTTCCCTAATTACATAAATTATGAAAACTTATTTGAAATAAAAATTATTTTCGAAAGGAATATCAAGAAATGCAAACATTGATTGTTTCATTTATAAAAAAAAGAGTAAACTTGTCACTCTCACCCCTTAGGGAAAGTCTTCGAGCAATACAATATGCCACCAAAAAATCCATTATTCTTTCAAATATAAAGACAGAATTGTCAATAAACATTTAAATTAATTTTCCAGAAAATAATATTTTATAAGGCCACGTTGCATATAGAATTTCACATTAAAATTGTTTATTATGTTAAATATACGAACAATATTGTTATTTTACAATACTATAAATAAGTCAAACATTCTACTTTACTATATCCACGTAATAATTTTTTTAAATTATAATGTAAAACATTTTTGTATTATCGAAAGATGTTTGAAATTTTTTATACGAATTAAATATAATTATTACGAAAGGTATGTAAAATTTACTTACTCTTTTAAATAATAATGATCTTCTTGACAATACGTCCATAAAAGAATCCCGGAGGGAGATTCTTCTGCTGTGTGTACTCATTTTCTTTTTTCTTCTGTGTCAATAAGAATTTTTTAACCAATTAATCAAACGTGTATAAGAATACTTTATAATTTCGAAAGACGTGAGAATTTAATTTGTAATCACAAACGACAGGCATGCACGTCCCCTCACAGCGTATAAATTGTTTTATCGATAAAGCAACATAAATAAGATTCAGTGCAGGTAATATTGTACATACATAGTGAAGTTTGCTTCTGGTTAAACGGGTAATCCCCCATTTAGGAAATATCAATTTCTTCCACAACGCTAAAGTCTATTGAATTTTGCGCGTGGAATTAACAAGCGTGTGTTTTTGTGTAAATGAAAGACAAATAAAAGGTTTTCTTCTTCGTAAATTTAATACAAAATATAGTTTTGTTAATAATACTATAATAACTTTTCTTTGGATCTGGGTTGATTATCGCTTTTGAAAACTCGAAGAAATTTTCTGAAAACAGAACCATGAACGTACTAAAGGACGGTGCATCGTTGTAGGGTAGTTGAACCAAAATACGGAAGGGGAATCGCCTCTTTCAGCCATCTTGAGTCGGTTAGTGATCCTCTGGGTAGTGATCGGCAAATGTGTCCACCATTTTGGCCTAAAGCGGAAGTCACAAATCGGCGGGCACTTTAGTATTAAATGAAGTTTGCTGCTGATCCCACTTTTCGCTCAATGTTGGGGAATCCAATTGGAAGATTGCTTCCCCCAATAGGAAAAATTACTTGCTCTCTCTATTTCCGGTTTCGGTCAGTAATGGCGTCGACCAATAGAAAACGCGGACACAGTTTCCGATCACTACCTAGAGGACCACTAGAGCCGATTAGTGATCCTCCAGGGAGTGATCGGTATAACCGCAGCCATTTTTCAAGATTTGGAGCAAAACCGGAAATAAACATAACCTAACCGTTCACTCTATCTCTTTCTATCAGTAATTCTGTCTCTTTCTATCAATTTTTCTGTCTCTTTCTATCAGTATTTCTGTCTCTTTCTATCAGTATTTCTGTCTCTTTCTATCAGTATTTCTGTCTCTTTCTTTTTTACAGTTTCTTTCTCTGTCTACTTCCGCTTTTGCTCCAAATCGCAGCAACCAATCAGCGACGATACACGTTGTTCCGATCACTCTCTAGAGCAGGCCTGCCCCATCGGGTGCAAATACCTCCTGAATTTCTGGGACCCGGGTAACAGCCGAGCGCGGGACTGTTCCATTGCTACCCGTTGCGAAATTTGTGAGAGAACTGCATGAGTGTGCGTCCATGTAGAAGAGGTCTTCGGATCCAAGCAATAGACTCGTGGTACGAGCCTACATGGACAGCCGCACACTCATGCAGTTCTCCCGCAACCCATGCTGTGGTTAGCAACGTAACCAGTCCCGCGCTCGGCTGTTGCCCGGGTCCCAGAAATTCAGGAGGTATTTGCACCCGATGGGGCAGGCCTGCTCTAGAGGATCACTAGAGCCGATCGACTTGTGCTGCACTCTGCAGGCGTGATTACTTATTAGTATGTACTAGCGTGGTGTGACGATTAGCGTCATTTGGTATGAACATAGTTATTTGCAGCGTTGAATTCTATGTAATTATTTATAAATCTAATCGTCAAAATGCCAGTTTGCATTGTGAAAGGATATTTATTCTTTACATATAATAATATAGCTATCGTTTATTCATTGCGAAACAATGTCATTTTGGTGTAAATTCTTCTATTTTTTGTTGATTGCCTTTCTTTGCGATGTTTGATCTGGGATAGCAAAGAGTTCAAACTTTTTACATGTTTCTTCCAGCGATACAGTCTCATCTGCAAACTTCTATTTTTTCTCCGAAGAGTTATTAACTCTGATTTTGCATCATGTATTATTTCCTTTACTTCTGCTGATACATTTAAACATTCTACATTTATTTTCGTCAAAGACGTCATTTTGCAAGGGGTAGATGTTAATTTTTCATTAAACGTGCTGCTTCAACAAGAATATATATGCGCATTAGATAAAATAATAATACAAATAAAAAACGTATTATTTGAAATATAATACCTTTCAATGTTTGTATTCTCCATTGAACATTCTTTTATAGGGATTGAACAATTAGTGTCATTACCTTCATTTAACTTTGTAGGTACTTGATTGACATTTGATTGACTGAACAAAGAAGGTTACGATTCATAAAACTGTCAGAAGTACTCTTAGATTATATAGAATTTTTTTTAAAAACTTACGGATTTGATGTTTCACTTTGTGCACAATTATCCAATACTTTATCATTGAATATGTAATTTCCTGAAGATTTAGAATAATTCTTTTCTTTGACACACTTTTCTTGTCTATTTAGAAAAGTAAACTTATTAATAATTATTTTACTTGCGTATATTTTGTATATTTTAATAGATACGATACTTACACTTCATTGTGCTCCAAACTTGGGAAAACTGTTGGACAAGATCCTTTTTTTAATCTTAAATTTTTACATAATCCAGCGAAATAAAAACATTCAGCTTCAAAATGTAAATTGCAGACGTAAGAATATTTTTTCAGTGTTAAATTAAAATTCGTTTTAAGTATTTCCTCCCACTTATCTTTTAAACTTTTATCTGCAGGAATTCTAGAAAAAATTAAAGAATTAAAGCATTAAAGTATAAAAGTTAACCTTTAAACAAATGTTTAAATAAATATTTTATTACTTACATATGAAAAGTTAAGCTAAGACCTTTTAAATTGTCGCTTCGCATTCTGCAATTCGGTATGCAACACATTTTTGGCATTTTATTTACAAAGATGATAAACAAATAAATTACTTTATAAGCTTACCGCCCTTAGACACGAAGATAGCTCTCAGGGGGTGGAAACTGAATAGGGAACTTCCGGGATAGCGTTTAGACAGGAAGGAGGAGGCTTTCATAATGTAGATGGCGTTAGTGTCGCGGTATAGTTGTGTTTGTGTCTGCACGTCTGTACATACACAATCGGCTGAGACTTACACTGTCTTATAAGTGAAAAGAAGTATATAAAACGTGAGTGAAACGCTAGTTTTTACTTGTGTTTACTGTTTAACTTAAAATGAATGTGCAAAAGAGTGGAGCAACTGCAAAGAGGGTGACAGGCAAGAAAGTTTTATGTACGGTTTGAGTTACATTTAAGACACTTGTTTATTTGAATATTCGTGATGTTTTTGTATTTTTAGGTTATAAACTCTATTATCAAAACTTTTAATAAATTTAATTCACCCTTTAAGTTCACAGGAGCAGACAGACAAAAAACAGAATGAAAGATGCAGAGGAGGATCTACGTTGCAAATGACTTGCATATGTAAGGGCGCCGAATACGGTTCAGACAACGTGCGCCAAGCTGGTACGGGCGTCGCAGGTATGCATGACATAATATTGGTAATAATTATGATAATTACGATAATAATAAGTAAAATATCCTTTATGTTGTATATAGAACTCGTCGGTTCCTGCTTGGGACGAAATCCGGCTACGATGTCGACAGTATACTGCTCATAGGACATTCCCCTGACGTCTGCGTGCCACTCAAGCACCTACGATGCACGCGTATTTAGGTAAAATTCAAAGTCAATTTTCTCGAAAACGAAGCCTTTACAGCAAATTCGTCACTCTGAATTTTCGACTTATATTCGCCTGTAGAATCATCCCCCGAAGTATTGACCATAGGTAGAGGAACACCATGTATATGGAGGTCGCGTACGAAGGAATACATATATGTACATAAATTAACAATGTAATATAAGTAATTAATATAATTACTTAGCACTATAGCGTTTAAGCAAACTGTTAAACTTAATATATGGAACATTTTTCAAAGAAAAATCTGAGCCACTCACTAATCCTTACCTCTACTTGTATTTTTTACAATTAAGTTTCTTATACAAAATGTAGGATAAGAGATACATTTGTTGGCATTATCAGTTATTGTTGGCAAAATAATGTCCAATTATGCCAATAATAACTGAAAAAATGGGGAAGATTTAGATAAGAAACTTCAGGTGAATGTGAAATATTTAATTAAATTCAGTTACTGCAAATTTAATTAAATATTTTTCTCTAACACCTGAATTTTATATCCAAATCTTCTTAACGTGTCAACAAATGTATTTCTTATTCTACATATTACAGTATGCAGATTCTGAGTATATTTAATTTTCCCGGCAAGTGCCGCCATATTGAATTTTAGTTCAAACAAAATCTTTCATAATGTAGATGGCGTGCAAATACTAAACCAAAAGTTTTGCTTGAGTTTCTACCCCCTGTCCTTAACCATCCTTAACAATGCTTCCTCAATCACACGCAAACATCTGCTTTTAAATTTCGCTCCTGATTTACGTATCGATTGTATACATTTCCGTGGCTACGTTCGCGTGGTGACGCAACAATCTCCTCCTTGGTCAAACGTCAAATTGTATTTTGATGAGTTTGTGAACCTATCAGAACCTATTCTACTGGCACAGTCTCTACAGTGCATTTTGCGAATCACGTAAAGTGACTTTCTGTTTCTCAAAAACTTGAATTACATACACTTCAGACATAATGGTAATGTACAATACTATTTTTAATTATTTTACACTAATCATGTTATACAATATTCGATAACGTAATTTTAACGTGTATTTTAAAATATTATTACTTCTAAGAATAAGGTTATGTTATGAGAGATATTTACAATAGTTTCGATTTTCGGATAAAGTAGTAATAACTAAAAATGATATGTCTTCATATTAACTCTTTACGAACTGATAATGTTAAAATATTTAATAAAACACCCAATTTTAGAGTTTTGGTTTACCGTCAATTGTTCCGAAACCAACTGTCAGCGATGAATTCAACATTCCCGATGACAATTGCGGTATGCAGAGTCCCATGGTCTCTGGGTATGAATAAATATATTGATAGAGGATTTATCACGAATTAAGTATTGTTGTATTTTTGATTGTTAACATTATTTCGCTCGTCTCTTTTAGGTTATCAGGAACTAGGCAGAGCATAGGTTACTCACATTCCTTAGAAGCGTCTGAAAGAAATGTAATAAAACATGTTTAATGAATTACAATAATCATTATGGCGCTGTGTACATTCATAGTATGTTTCAGTATCAAAAAAATCGTGATCATATGAATATGGTATTGCTCAGAAATACACAAGGGCTACACGCTCCTATGCGTATAGCAATGGAATTAAAAGCAGCTGAGAAAATTGGAAGACTCCCATTTTTATCATCGTCGTGCATGATGAAAGATGTTTTACTTGGGCGAGACGAGGAGATAAGGTATATTAACTTATATTTGTTTTAAAATGATAGCTTGTTGATAAGTATGCACCATTAGAATATGAATTAATTATACCTAAATTTTTTCACATTATGTAGGTTTGAAGACATATTAAATACATCTGAGTTCAGAGAACAAATGGGTCAACCTCATGCTGTTATTGAAAAAAGTTTTGGAATACTGTGAACTTTGACATCCTTATTTGTAACATGTGAATTATTGGCTTTGTATTATTGAATATATTAAATAGCAAAAACTGCTTAATTCCTATATTTAATTATATTATTTTAAATAACAATTCGTATTTAATTGATCTGCCAAGTAATAACAATAACATGTAAAGTATATATAATAGTAGAAATGTAGAACTACAGATTTTGAATTTAAAGGAAATGCATACAAAACACTGTTGCGCGTCTGACCACACAACATTATCTACAGAGTGTCCCAAAATTCGGGGACTTTCCGGAACATGCAAGAAGACATCGAAAAGTCCTTTATCGTGTTGGGATCCGAGGCTTCGTTCTCGAGTTATTAACAGTTGAATATTAGCGGAGGAACTTCCGGGCCAAGCAGTTTAAAGCCGAAACAGCTGAGTGCGGGCAGTGACACCCAACACGCATGCGTAGATATGGATCCATGCACACGGTAGAGCCGACAGCGCTGGTTCAACTGTGTGTGTGATCCTGTGTCCACACGCGCCCCCTGCGTGTGCGTGCCAGCGTGGTTACCGCGCGCTCAACTGACCCAGCTTTAAACTGCGCGGCCCGGAAGATCCTCCGCTAGGTAATATTCAACTGTTAAGTAATATCTCGAAAACGAAGCCTCGGATTCCAAAACGGTAAAGGACTTTTCGATGTCTTCCTGCATCAGAATATTTCATGTTACGAGAAGTCTCTGAATTTTGAGACACTGTATTCTATGACTACATACATAGCTTTTTTTAAATTCATGAATTCCAATGTGTAATCGATGTAAGAATTGTTTGCAATTTATTTTTATGTATGCATAGCACAAATGGAAAACAGATTCTTTTTTTGTACCTAAAAACACTGAATAGTATCTTACATGTAAATAAATCTTTTTTTCATAGCCTGGAATTCAGCATTTCCTTGTTGAAATTCAAATTCAGCAGTAATTAATCCTTCTACTTCGAAATTTCTTGTTAAACCACGCTGCCTCAGTAATACATTTTCTTTTTCCAAAAATGAATATCACTAAGATCCAGGATATTTTCAAAACATTGACTTAGAAAGCAAGACTCTTCACATAAATTGACTATAAATAAAATTGTACATTATAAACACATAATGTAATAATGATATATCAATAGTAATCATTGTGTTACATTTACTAGAAGTATCTACTTCCTCCAAATATCCATAAAAAGATTTCTTGCATTTCCACATTTCCAAAAAGCCATTCAAATTATTCGGGGGATAAGGCAATTATTTCGCCGATTTCCGGCGACGAATCCCAACTGAATACATATAGCAATTTCAAAAAATTAGTTTGTTCCTTTTTTAAATTTACCTAAAATTTATAAAATTAAACACACTTTTAGGAAATATTAATTACTAGAAAAAATTTATGAATACGAAGTGTTAATATTTTTTTTATATTTCTATTTTAAAATAATAATCACGTTCGCGATTCTAAATGTAAACATTATAAAGTAAATTGCTAAAAAGTTCTTTAAAAAGCGCTCACCATTTAAAAGAATTGTCTCCATTTTACAAGTCTCAAGTATCTCTAAACTTCATCAGAGAGAAACATGAACGAAGTTCATAAGATTATCAGTAATCAACTTGCACGTTTAGAGTATGATTCTTTAATTTATACCTAATTGCATTTAATATCTGCATGTACATATATATAAAAAAAAGAATGAAACTATAAATAGAGGTTTATTATAGTTTTCCATTAAAAAATCATCATATAAAAAAATTAGCGATATATGTTATCGAATTATTGACATTTAATTCTGTTCCATGATCAGAAAAAGTTGCCTTACTCGTACAATATAGCTTACTAAATATACGAAAACGCACTTTTCAAATAATAAAAATTGGACAAATATATTCTACCTAAAAGCTTTCCAAACAAAATTATTGGTATAGTTAAATTCCAAATTATTCGTTTTGCAGCTTTCTCGCAAAATATTGAAAACTGTAAAAGATTATTTAAAATTTTTAATTTGCTAGATGCATCGATTATATTGTGCAGGAACGTATTCAAATTAATATGCGTAGTGCCTATTGCATACACATATGTACCACATGTATATGTATTCAAGCATAAACCAACACGCCGTAATTTTTTATCAAAGATTCCTTTTACAAGAATTAACAAGTGAACTTCGCGGCCGATTTTCAGAGGCAGCGCCTCCTTTCTCCCGCCGCGCGTCTTGGCCCCCGCGACGGCCTTTTAGCTTGGAGCGCTTCAGGCCCGTGCCATATGAACCATGCCTGGCGCGTTGACAAAACAAAAACGCATCGACATTCGTGCTCTCTGGGGACGATGTGGAAACCTATTGATACTGTTCCGAGTCCGGCTGGAAAATCTGGTGGCTTGTGATATTTCTACGGGGTTCGGTGCCCGTGGAGCCCTGAACGGCTCTGCTCGCGAACGTGTTAAATTAAATGAACTAAATGTATTGTAACAAATAACTCAAAACTCAATGAACTTAATAAACTCAGACTAAATTAAAATGGCAAATGATTCAGAATTATTTAGAACAGAACGAGGAAATTTTATAGAGATCAAAACTGAATTTATTGTAACACGTCAGGATTGTAACAAGGTCGATGACGAGTTGAGAGGCGAAGAAACAAGCTTCTTCGTACGTTCCACTTTTTATAAAATACAATGTTTTCGAGCGTTTAGGGAGGAGACGAAGACAAATATCTAATGTTGTAAAGTTCAACCTTAACTCTTTTCTAATAAATTTAATTTATTTACCTCAAACTTCGCGCTTTAAGAGCTTGCGCTAAACACCGCTAGGGCGAGGATTGCAACAATACAATGGGCGAGTTCCACTTACGCCCAAATCGCCCGTGATTTTCATTAAGGAATCTTTTCCTATACGCGACTGGATGCAACGTCAAGAATTTCAAACTCGATTTTCTCGAAAATGAAGCACGATATCAAAAAAAGTTACTGTTTCTTTTCGACTTATAACAATTAAATAAATCGAGAAAAAGGAATAAATTTTTTCGATATCGCGCTTCATTTTCGAGAAAATCGACTTTGAAGTTCTTGATGTTGCGCCTAGTCGCGTATAGGAAAACCTACCTTAATGAAAATCACGGGCGTTGCGGGCGATTTGGGCGTAAGTGGAATTCTCTCAATGTCGCCCTAACACGCCACGCGTGGTTCACGTGGTACGGGCATGAGGCGCTCCAAGCTGCTGGGCTACCGCGGAGGCCAAGACGCGCGGCGGGAGAAAGGAGGCGTTCCCTCTTAAAATCGGCCGCGAAGTCACGCGAAGTTCACTAAATATTCACTTAATTACCAAGCCTTCTGTATAGAAAAGATATTAAAAGGTTATCGCAATTAATTTATCAGTCAACGTGATAAGAGACACGAAATTGAGTCGCCGGTTTTGACTATACCGAACTGTATCTTCAGTCGTGAGAAATTGCAATTTTTCACATTGTAAGTGCGAAATCATTTGAAATTACCAACGATACGGATACTTAAATGTCAATTTCTGTCGCCAGATTCCGATAAACAAAACAATTAAGTAATCGTTATATCACGATAAATCCTCGTATTCGAGAAGATGTCAAATGTCAAGATTCTGGATTGTGGATTTTCGGCGCAATTATCCACTCATGTCGGTGCAAAAATTGACGGCGATCCCTTGTGGACAGCACGATTTCTAGCAACAAACCCTGATGCTGTCTACGCGACGCATTTAGATTTCTTACGAGCGGGTGCAGATATTATACAAACAAATACGTATCAAGCCTCTGTTTCTGGTTTAATGGAACATTTATCCATAGACGAAAAGGCTAGCATTGAGTTCTTACACAAAGCAGTTAATCTCGCCAAGAAAGCTGTTAATGATTACACAAAAGAAATTACAGAGAAGAACGACGTTGAAAATAAGAATCCTTTGATTGCTGGTTCTTGCGGACCATATGGAGCTTGTTTACACGATGGCTCCGAATATAACGGAACTTACGGTAAAACTACACCACGTGAGATTATGATGCAATGGCATAAGTCACGTATTAATGCACTCGTAGACGCAGGTGTAGACATGTTAGCATTGGAAACAATACCTTGCTATCAGGAGGCAGAGGTGTTGGTCGAACTTTTAAGGCAATATCCAAACGTTAAAGCGTGGCTTTCATTTTCTTGTGCGAAAAACAGTCAGAATATAGTAGATGGAAGCAATTTCCAAGAAGTAGCTACACGCTGTTATAAAATGGCTTTGCCAGGGCAAATAATTGCCGTTGGCGTCAATTGCATTGCTCCGAAAGATGTGTCTCCTCTATTGAAAAGCATTAACAAAGATAGCGTAAACGAATCGATACCGCTAATAGTATACCCTAATAGCGGAGAAACATATTCTCCAACTGAAGGATGGATAAAGACCGAAAGTTGTATTTTATTTGAAAGCTTTATTCCTGAATGGTTAGAACTTGGAGTACAATATATCGGAGGTTGTTGCAGAATGTATGCGGATAACATAAAATCAATCAGAAAGGAAGTTAACAATTTTAAGAGAAAACATCAGCAATGTAAAAGTTGACTGCAAAGTAAAAATTAAAAATGTCGATTTATTAAAATCTGCTCAATATTATATTTTCTACTTTAAATAAAGGATCATCTATAACATCCAGCATTTATAACAATGAATATTTTATACCATGATCTCTAATTAATATTAATGTTTAAAAAAAAAAAGCAAGATATATAAAGCCTCAGCAGATATTTCAATAATTGTTTGCGTTTAAATAATACGAAAGACTACAAGAAAGTAAATTTATTGTTATTATTAAAGTTAAAAGTATCTGTACAACAGTTTGAAACTTATATAATGGGAGCCATTAGTAAATAATGACTAATATTATCAAACGCATTTCCACCACAGATGAGGATACTTGAAAATGTATACACAGACATTTAGATTACAAACATGTAATTTATCATAGTACGTGTAAACACGTGACACAATCTGATCTTGTTTACGTAGTGTCTGTCTTCTCGGCGTGGGCATTAAAAGAAAATAATCTTTTATTGAGTAATCTTGAAAAAAACCTTAATATTTCTTTATGGACTTTGGAATAAGTGCACTTTGTGAAGTCAGTTCAGTTATAGAGACGACTGCCTCAGACTTTGTGAAACATTTAAACAATTAAGTCGCGTATGAAATTATAAGAGACGTTTTCTTGTAGTATAATTCACATCAAGAGACACGGGCCGGCAGTAAGGAGAATTATATAATTAAAAATTGTCTGTACTTCAAAGTAATTGTATTATTTTCATATCTGTTGTTACTAAACATAATTTCCAACGACGAAGTACAATAATCTTAAGAGACAATCATGCAAGAAGTGAAAGTATTAGACGGTGGATTTTCTACACAGTTGGCGACTCATGTGGGTGATATAATAGATGGCGATCCATTGTGGACAGCACGATTTCTTATTACGAACCCAAAAGCTATTATTGCTACGCACCTTGATTTTCTGAATGCTGGAGCTGATATAATTCTAACAAATACTTATCAAGCATCTATAAATGGTTTTTCAAAATACATGCGTGTGACAGAAGAGGAAAGCCTTAACTTATTTTGCAAGGCTGTTAATTATGCCAAAGAAGCAGTGAATTTATATAAGAAAGATGTCGCAAGCAAAGGGAATGTTGCAAATATAAATCCATTGATTGCTGGATCTGTCGGACCATATGGTGCCTGCTTACACGATGCTTCGGAATACACTGGTAAATACTGCTCAACCGTGTCGAAGCAAATTCTCATGGATTGGCATAGGCCTCGTATTAGTAAATTGGTAGACAGTGGCGTCGATATATTGGCAATAGAGACGATACCATGCAAACGAGAAGCAGAGGCGCTAGTTAATTTGCTGAAAGAATTCCCAAATACTAAAGCTTGGTTATCATTCTCTTGTCGCAACGATGGGAAGAGTATAGCTGACGGCTCTGATTTCCAAAGCATTGCAGTGCAGTGTTACACAGAGGCTTTGCCAGGGCAAATTCTAGCTGTTGGTGTTAATTGTACTGCACCCCAGAATGTGAGTTCCTTATTAAAAGGAATTAATAAAAATAGTAAAGAAGAATTTGTGCCATTGGTAGCATACCCGAACAGTGGTGAGACGTATACGGTAGAAAGTGGTTGGATGGAAAAGGAAAACAACTATTCCTTACATCACTTCACAGACGAATGGCTCAATTTGGGTGTTCGATACATAGGTGGATGTTGTAGAACCCACGCTGTGCATATAAAGAAAATACGAGCAGAAGTGGATAATTGGCAGTGCAAATGAAAAGTGGCTGAAAACTATACACACTGTACGTGTACATTTTATATACAAATAACTGTCTCTACCGCTTGTACTATAATAGAAAAACGTACTCTTGAGGATTTAAATATAAAATTATATTTTGATAACAGAGAAATATTTTTTAATTAATATGTAAATAAACTATAAATTGATATCTAAATATTTATCTTGTACTTTATTATGAATAAAATTATTTTGGAGATATAAACATGCAGAATACTTATTTTTTTAATTATAGGGAATTACTGAATGTTTCTAGAATGAAAAAGAAAAAGTTACTAAAAACATAACAAAGAATTTGTGATTTTTTATTGAAAGAATTGACGTTTTATAAGAGATTGATTTAATAGAAAAGATTTTAAAATAGACACGTCACTTCTATAATTGTGGAGCAGCGCATGTTTTAAATAATTGTACATGAAATAGTTTTATTAATATTATAAGAAATATAAGAAATTATATAAATATTTGTTTTAAATAATCTATACACAATGTAAATGTATAAATATACTCATTTATATCATATAACTAGCTTTCCACAGATTGAACTATATATACTAGTTCGTCCCCAACATCATGTGCATTTCCGTCTACACATATTTTGAGACTCTTGGATTCTACATCAATGTTAAATACGGAATTAAGAGGAATCTTAGTTTTATCTTTTAAAATGTCATCGACGATTGGTTTTCTTCTAGGACCCAAAACGGGATCATTATAACGATATAGGGAAACTGACGATGTATCTGGAAAAACAAAAGAAAAATTGTCTGAGTAATACAAATTATATTACATGATTTGAATATTAACGATCATATACTTTTTATATGTTTGCTTTCTTTCGACATCCGCGAAATGACATCCGCTACACTGTCCGCATCCATAATCTTTGCAGACATAGTGAATAATCCGCTGCACTTCTGTGGATTTATTACGCGCACTGAAATCCCAGGTTTACTAAAGAAGTTCATATAAGGACAGCCTGGACAACATTCCTCTCTTGTTTTTTCTGGAGCTTCATCCGTATACTTGATCTCGATATTCTCCAGCTAGGTTTGTATACGCAGAAAAATGAATACAGTTTTAAAATGCAGATTTAAAATCGCATAACTTTTTTAAAATTAATCCAAACGACTTGAGTTTTTTTGAGAAGCTAGAGGGATTAGTTTGCTAAATGATGTGATCCGTCGGTTTGAAAAAAAATGCACTTGGTCGGAATAGCAAAAAAAATAGTAAAGATGGTTTCTTCAACTTTTTGTTGTGAGCCCTTAATGAAAATTCAGAAAACCCGTTTGTAGATTTAAGTAAGTTATATAGGTGACGAAAATTTCATCAAAATCGGTTAACGTTGCTCTGAGCTATATACGCTTAAAGATCGCAGAATAAGGTCGAAAATCGCTGATTTTGGGAATTTCGCGATTTTCGACAGTATTCTGCGATCTTTAAGCGTTCATAGCTTCGAGCAACGTTAACCGATTTTGATGAAATTTTAGATATGTATATAACTTACTTAAATCTACAAACAGGTTTTTTGAATTTCCATTACAGGCTCACAAAAAAAGTTTAAAAAACGACCTTTACTATTTTTCTTGCTATTCCGACCAAGTGCATTTTTTTCAAACCGACGGATCACACCATTTAGCAAACTAATCCCTCAAGCTTCTCAAAAAAACTCAAGTGGTTTGGAGTAATTTTAAAAAAATTATGCGATTTTATAGGGTGGTCGAATACTCTTGTACGCCACTTTGTATATGCAACAAATTTAACCGAAAATGTGAGAAACCAGTTTATTACTTACGTCTAATGTATTCTCAAGATACTTTTTGGTATTTTGAAGGACGCTAAATTCGTCGAAGTCTAACGTTAAATTCAGCGCGCTCAACCCAAGAAGCTCCATTTTTTCTCTCATAACTTGCACAAACGGCATTACACGTTTCATATACCTTTTCAATTCTGGCAGTTTTCCCAATTCCACGGCAATAATTTTATTTTCGGGCAGTTTATTATTATTTGCCTGCAGAGTAATGTAACATGTGAAACATATAAATTTACCTTGTAATATATACTTACAAGATACAACTTCTTCATTGTAGTCAGAACAATGCTTTGCCAGGAAGGATAGGTTTTCGCTACCCAAATTGTGCCTTGCGTCGGTTTTTCTATAACTGTTGCCTCATTTTTTCCTTTCGATCCCTTCTTTGGCGTGATATAGCTTTTTAAAAGAAGCCTAAATGAATGCGCAGCATCCGTAAGATATTGTGACGACTTTATAAGAATTTCGTCTATTTCTCCAATTTCAGGCCATTTAGCATTTAATATGCTACCGTCCTATTAAAAGAAAAAAATATTTAACCTGAGATTTCACCGAGAATTTCAGTCCGTGATTCAGTTCAAATAATAAATATTCAGTTATCCATTAAACACGAATACTTACTTTACCAATGAGCTTCCACACGTGTTCTGCCACGTGTGGACAAATAGGCGACAACAGAATAATCTGAAGCTCTATGAATCTCATAATCAGTATCCAATTGGTACCATCCAGCGCACTCAACTGTAAGTACTTGTCCCTTGCTGCTTGTAACTCAAAGAATCCTGTTTTTAATGCTTCTTTGTACAGCATTTTTGAATAATTTTCTCCAGTCTCTCGTACTTTTAAGTTCATCTCGCTAGTTCAATTATGCGAATTCAATTTAATTAGAATTTACAAATGAAGCCATAAATACATTCTGATAAATACCTATCGAAAACCTTATCGTTGAATGTATGCGGTTTTTCTTGTCTAAACGTAGGCTTGGAAGCTAGTACCTCTTTCACCCATTCGATGAAATTATATAATCTAAGAATTCCAGCGTCTGCCATACTACCGACAAAATTGGCGTCTTCTACAGAATCTCCAGAATCGGCCAGACAGAGTCGCATACCATCTGCCGAAAATTTTTCCACCGCTTCAGAAAGCGTCAAGAAATTTCCTTCCGACTTCGACATCTAACGAAGTAATATTTGTAATCCATTTTTTCTGTAAATCATAGGGTAAATGATACGAAAATTTTCAGTATACCTTGGCCGAGTTTAATAGTAAATGTCCATTCGCTCTTATTCCTTTCGGCCATAATTCAGGTTGCTTTGGCCATATCGCGGTGTGATTGTAAATGAAAAATGAAAGATGATTTTGTACTAGATCTTTTCCAGACGCCCTTAAATCTACTGGATACCAGTATTGAAATTCACGTCGCATATGTTCTAACGCTTCTTTTTTTATGCTTGTTCTTGGAAACTTAGCGTCCTTAAAGAAGATGTAATCCCATACTTCTGGTGTCATTTCATTACCCCTTAAAAAACATTAAACATTAAGAGTTTTCTTTCGGGCTATAAATTACATAATTGCCAGCTTGCAAAGTACTCGAGTAATTGTTCAACAGAGAGAAAAACTTTATGCTATTCCTAATGTAAGATTTGAAAGCTTACTTTATATTATACGTATTTGGCTTATCGCCTTTAAATGTTCCTCCCTGCAGTAAATGTGCTACTGTATAGTAAGCCATGTAGATTGTCGAATCAGAGAGTGATTCTATTAACCACTGTTCGTCCCACGGTAATTTAGTACCTAAAATGTACAATTATAAAAATTTATATCATTAGAATTATCCAATTTCGTTGCTCGAATCTGTTACGAATGTATACCAAGTCCATAAGTTCTTGAACATGCGTATTCGTGTAACCAATCCAGGCACGCCGTGAAGTTCTTTCTCACTTCATCGTGGAAAGTATTAAGATTTTTCAAGGCTTCCACAGTTACTTTCTTCCAACTTTCCTCCCCGTAATTCAAATACCATTGATTACACAAAGCTACTACACAATTGTCGTTCGATCTAGAGATAACCGTTTTCTCAGGCTCGTAATATATAACTGCTTTTCCCTCATCTATCAACTCTTTTTGTATTTGCTTTTTCGCATCCTGAACTTTCTTTCCTTTATATTTACCGACTAGCAGTACGCCATCGTAAAAACCTTTAAGATAAACCATTTCCTTCGCTTCCAGCAATTTAGCCTTATCGTTTTGCGATTGAATTTTTAACTTATCGTACAAAGTCACCGCAGATAAATTGCCAAATTCTGGCAGATTGAGAATGGGCGTCTATAAAATAGAATTTTATGAATATATTCTTTATTCGTAATTTAGAACTATTGTCACTGTAACAAATGCGTATTAAGCCTACCGGATCATAAGGTAGCACCATTTCATCGGTTATACCGTACTTTTCTCTGAAAGCTGGCTTCTTTTTCAAGTCCATTAAAGCTGCGTAGTCATCAGGAGAATCGCTGGGTACGGAAGTAACGATTCCGGTACCTTTGTCTTCTTTAATAGTCAGCATCGGTAAAGTGTAAATTACTTTGTTACTTGTAAGAGGTGCTTCCATTCGTAATCCTAATATGTCCTATAAATTTTATAATACTTAAGATAATATTAATATTCCCGTTAGTAGTTTCCTGATAAAAGTAGGAAGAATATTACTTTTCCACTGAGTCTTAACGCGACCGATATCTTTCCTTCTTCCTCGAAAACATCTTGATAAGCCATGTTCCGCGCCGCCCTTTCTGTCGATATATAAACGTCTCCATTTGATAAAGTATATGCGATGTAATTTATATCTGGATGAATCCAGCAGTTTGTTTGACCATACATTGTCTCTGGTCTCAAAGTCGCAGCTACTAAATAAACCGGTTTACCAGACAGAGGTCTGTAAAAATACGTTAAATATTACAACCACTATTTTATCCGTCCAAATACCAGAGATGGGCATATTTTATTTCCAGTAACGACTAAAGCTCCAAGATTTATTCGTGAATAATGAAGAACGTATTCAACGGAAAATTATTATTGGGCCATTATTGGAGCCAGATTTACTCGAATAAGAATTTAGTCGTTATTCTCAAATAACTTCATTTTATTCGAATATTAATCGAAGCAGAATTTATTCGAAAAAATTGATTTGATATTTTATTGGAATAACACCCAACTCTGTCCAATACTTTGTAATTTATATGGAACATACTTTAAGCTTATAGGATAAGGTTCTAGTAGTTGCATTTTAATCAATGTATACTCCTGTGGCCCAACACCTTCTCCACATGATCTATCATGGTCCATACAAGGTTGGCCGTCCTTCGGTGAATAAATCGTATACCTTTTCCCATATTTCACCTTGTTTCTAGCTTTTAAATGCTGAAATTGCCAGCGTACAAACGAATCGAAGAATGGATTTGCATCAGTTGTAATAAATGTCCTGCGCCAATCCACCTAGAATGAATTTTGCATTACCTTTTTCGGGTCATTTTATATACGTATATTGAAACCACAACTAGCTTCCACAACTTACGTGTAACCCGATTGACTTCAAATCTTGCACAGCAAGAGGTGGAAAATAATCTAACCAGTGCGCAGCGTCAGTAAATTTCTTGATCTCCTCATGTTCCAAGCCAAGCGATTGCATAATTTGCCACTGGTATTTTGCGGCAGCAGTTTTCGCAACTGCTTTACTCTGAAACCAATCGTTCCCTGTATTACGAAGTACATGAGTGCCGCATTTATTATCGCATTACCTTTGTTCCTTTGCTCTTATCTTTTATCAGTATATCGTCTATGATTTCTTCTATCGCTTCCTGTTCTTCAGGAAATAGTGGCGGATAGCCATACAAATCTATTTCTCTCTTCAATTTATCCGCGCATGCTTTGATCGGCATGCCAGTGCAGTGGAAGCCGAACGGAAAAAGAACCTTTTTTCCTAAGAGACGATTGTAGCGTATTGCAAACTACAAGTTATTAAATGCATTAAATTTATTTCAAATCGTCTAAATTGTAGACTGTATCAAGCTCTTGGTTTCTTTCTTCGTGTATACATTAAATATTTACCTCACATTTCGATAACGAAAATGTATGTCCAAGATGAAGTTTCCCGTTCATGTACGGAAAGGGAAAAGTTGCCAGAAACTTTTCGTCTGAAGTTTTTCTACCTTCCAAAGGCGCATCTTCCTCGTATACTTTCCCAGCTTCCCACTCTGCTTGTACATATTTCTCAATCTTTTGCAGATATTCCACTTTAAACGTTCCTTTTCTTTCCGCAGTCTGTGGAAAATTAATTTTTTAAAATATTCGTTATATTTTAAAACAATATTTCGCTCGAGTGCTGTACTGAAGGAGTTTCTCGAAATTGTGAAATAATTAGTCGTATATTTCAATCGAGTTTAGTCATTATAAAGCATAATTAATTCGATTATTGATAACTACTTTTTTACGGGAATATTTAATTAGTATTACGAGCCTTTTATAATAAAGCAGCGGCTAGCGAAAGACATTTCTTTATTCATAATGAATGGTAAAAATAATTTACTGGAAACATATTTGAACTTTATTCCAGTTGGTACAATTACCGGTATGGAGGTTATTTATACTGATTTCGTGATCTTATAATGGAAATTTTATAAGAACATTGACAAAGAGTGATTATTCTTTTGGAAAATTAATAAATACTGATAATTACCATTGTGCTAATAACAACGGACTTAAACTAGATTTAATAAATAGTAAGTAGGTAATGGACACGTGCACTGCAGGTAGGGTACACGACAGGTACGATACCATACGATACCAACACGACACTGTGAGAGTGATGGCACTTGCGCAGCTTGCACTTGCACCGCACCATGCAGGTCGCGTAGGTAAACGTCAGTTATCAATGATGCAATAGATGAAGAATTAATATCATTGACATTGACGTAATATTATATATATGAATAGATATGGATGCAGGGTCGTCGATGCAACTTGCAAATTTCAAATAACTTCTATATCGTAAAGCATTGTATGAAAAAAAAAGTTTATACTAGAATTGCATGGTTTTGAGAGACACATTATGCAGTGCATGTACTTTTTTTATAGGTGGAGGCGTTTCGGTGATTTCAAGGTCAATTTCGTTATTTTAAATATAGAATGCCATATGTTTTATGCCAAAATATCGAAGAATATTGAATTCTAAATAAAAATGTATTGATCTTTATTAGCCCTAAACCTAATAGTTGACGAATAATTTCGCTTCGTTTCTTGAAAATTTACTTTGCGTAATATTAAGGCGGAGATTCAATATTATCAAAGATTTCCGTGAAGCAGCATTGTGTACGTCACAATTTCCCGCATAGCACGGATGTCTTAAAGGCGTGAATTGTACGTCCGCTTTAGGTCTGAACGGCTTTAGGACGTCTTTAGACGTCTGTGTGCTATCTGGGTGTTTGACAACACTACAGATTTCACTTTATTGCAATCGCGTACCTCCATTCGCTAACGCCGTTGTTCGAAATATGTATGATGCAATCTATTCAGGGAATACTTCACTTTCTTAGCTTCAACAGTTATTCACTGTCCTGTTTAGTTAAATGATAGAAACTGAAATTTCAAAGCTATTTATTAAAATGTAACTGTTTGTTTAAAAAATGTTTAGGCGACCAAATATTTCAAGCGCATTCTTATCGCCCGCTTGTCCTCAACGCCCCCTACAGGTGAAATTTCATGCTGACGCTCGACGCTCGTTTTGAGCATGGTTTTGAGTAGTGATCCTCCAGGGAGTGATCGGTATTAGTGATCCTCTAGTTTTGAGCGTCAAAACCAGTCACGTGATCGCTCTACGTGACTTTCAGCGTTAAGCGGAAAAGCTTAACTCGGTTTAAGGTGCAATTTCATGCTAACGCCCAGCGCTCGTTTTGAGCGTCAAAACCAGTCACGTGATCGATCCACGTGACTTTCAGCGTCGACGCTCGTTTTGAGCGGCAAAATCAATCACGTGACCGACGCTCAACCAACGAACGTGCGAGTCAGAGTGAACGAGCGTCAAGCGGAAAAGCACGGAAAAGCTAAACCGAATTTAGCTTTTCCGCTTAACACTGAAAGTCACGTGGACCGATCACATGACTAGTTTTGACGCTCGTTTCGAGCGTCATAACCAGTCACGCGATCGGTCCACGTGACTTTCAGCATCAAGCGGAAAGGCTAAATTCGGTTTAGCTTTTCCGCTTGACGCTCGTTCACTCTGACTCGCACGTTCGTTGGTTGAGCGTCGGCCACGTGATTGGTTTTGACGCTCAAAACGAGCGTCGAGCGTCAGCATGAAATCGTACCTTACTGTCCCTGTACACCCTCCTCCAGATTTGGTTTTAGAAAGGATTTCAGAAACGTCTAACGGGAAAGTAAAAATAATATGATTCCGTCTTGCAATTCTTATAAAGGGTAAACTGTTTAATTGTTGTTTCACATTATATCCGTATAAATATGTTTACATACGCGCGACTGGTTTCAAACCTAATATCGAAAAGCATGTCTCCATTATAATCGCAGCAGCTTCTGTCAGTAGTATACGTCCCATATTTATATTCACTATTTCTCCAAGTTCATTTTTCTCGACGCAATAGCAACTATCATAAAACTCCGTGAATGTGCACGAGATTTCATAACAGTACTCGCACAACTGATGCAAATACAAATCTTTTGCAATCTTAATTAGCACATCAGGAAACTTTATTAATACTTTAGCTAATTTCCACTCTTTCTCATGCTCCAGAGAGATTGGAGTATTTTGCGCTACTTCTTGTAGCTTCTCCTGCGAGATATTAGCTGCTCTCGCAATAGAACGTATTCTAGTCAAAGCATACAACAAGTATACCGCTGTGTTTCCTTTGTCTTCGAGCATTTTGTCAAAGGAAAACACGTATTCGTGATTTCTGTTATGCGACAAATCCGCATACTTTATACATCCGTAAGCGATAGATTCTTGAGCCATTTTTAATTCCTCTTCAGTGAGTACTTTGTCACGTTCCTTCTCTTTCAATTTTTCAAACGCCCTTCTCAAACCTTAAATAACAGACAAAAATTTGTGAAACATATCATATTACAATGTTACGTAAGATGAAATATAACAGTTACCTTCGTCTAATAAATCATTTAGTTTCACTGTATCGCCAGATCTAGTCTTGAATTTCTTTTTATCCTGGCCAAGGACTACACCGAATCCAACATGATCCATTCGATGGCAACTTTTTAGAATTCCCGCGGACTCGGCGCAAGTTTTTAAGATTTGAAAGTGCATAGACTGACCAGCGTCTGTTATATATATTATCTGTAAAAATATAGCAGTTTGTAAAATAACGGGAAAATACTGTGCTCACGGCAATCAATGAAATCATTATCAATTACCCAATCAGCTTTTTCTTCTTCTACACGTTGTTTAAGAGCCGCTAAATCTGAAGTATCATAGGTGAAACCGCCATCAGATTTTACGACAGTTAAAGGTATTTGGTTACTATCACGTTTTCCCCACATCACTTTTCGCCCTTCATCTTCTTCTAGTAGCCCCCTTGATTCTAATTCCTTGACTAAAGCTTCCATATGTTTCTGATAAAAGGATTCTCCTCTTTCTATTAACTTGATGTCCAATCGAGCGTATACCTTCTCGAATTCTATATTTAAAATATGTGTATTCTTACTACAACTAACTACAACAACAACTTGATCGTTTAATTTCTATTTAAATGCTATAGACAATTTTACCTTTCCTAGATACATCGCAAATCAGTTGCCACGCTTTTATCATATCAGGATCAAATGCTTGTAACTTAACAACACAGTTATAAGCACGTTGCTTAAATTCTTCATCTTCATCAAATCTTTTCTTCGATTCTTTATAAAAACTCTAATGTTTCCAGAACGTTGATTGATTAAAGTAGTTTCGTACAATTAGAATATATATAAGATAAGAAATTACCTGAAGGTCATTAATGGGTGGGGAGACAGTCAAATAGTTAGGAAATCTGTCTTGAAGGTGAGCTATCAGCATTCCAAATTGTGTACCCCAGTCACCGATGTGATTTATTCTTAGCACATTGTGCCCTAAGAATTCTAATAATCTTGAAATACTGTCACCGATTATTGTCGACCTTAAATGTCCGACGTGCATCTCTTTAGCAATGTTGGGACTAGAGAAGTCTACTATCACTTTTTGTTTTATTGTATATGGTGGAAACATTTTCCCAGTCTTTACTAAATTGCTCAATATTGTCAGTGCAAATTCTTGTTTTAAATATATATTGATAAAACCTGCGCCTGCGACCTCCAATTTAGAAACCAAAGCTGACTCCTCTACTTTTGACATTATACTATTTGCGACATTACGTGGAGATGTTTTAATCCCTATACAGATATGTAAAGTATATTCGCTTAGAATGGACAATATTTCGACATTAATCCTTGTTCGTAATAATACAATTTCATACCAATACTGCTAAGTTGTTTAGTAAGCGGCATAGCGCTGTTGCACTGATAATCTCCAAATTTTGGATTGTTAGAAGACGTTATAATCACTGGAGGATTAGGTATATTCGGGTATGCAGTAGAAATAGCTTTTTCGAACAAATCGAATAAAGTGTCATATATGCTGATGGCATTACAAGTCCCAGTAGTTTTCATCCCGCTCTGTGTCTTTCGTCTTTCAGCTTCAATAGTCTGTTCAGAACAAATGAAAATCATGAACGTAATATCTCTATTTCAAATAATATGAGATTTAAAATGAAATATTCTTTAAACTCTCGGAAGACAATGTTACTGTTTCGTCAATTCGGGACCACAGCGGGGAAAAAGTTTTTACACGACATGCATCCGTACATTTTAGGGATCCGAAAAGCATAATTATTTAATCAAAATTTGACGAGAAAGTTATAATAAATCCTCGTAAATATAAGAATGAAATTGTGATTATGACTCACATAGTGATCATATTCCATCCTCATTTTCTTCAGATGACGATCCATCTTTAAAATAATCATTAAGGAAACCCACAGGTTTGTCTGCAGAAGTCAAGCAGTCAGTTTGATGTCAAGCAAAACTGAAAAATCACAAAATTGTTGCTACGTCGGAGCAACAACTAACGATCCGTTTGCCAACCTTGCAGCCACATGCGTATCCAATAACAGCTTTTAGTTCGACTTTAGGTTTGTCCAGTAATACATAAACGAAATATTTGACACTATTTGAGCAGTGAAAACGTAATTCAGTTTTCACTAAAATGGAAAAGAAATACTGTAACTATATAACTATTATCAAAAAATTAAGTATTCATCTACCATTCTACTGAGACAGTAGAATGTTTCCTCTGACAGTGAGAGAGAAGAACAAACACCGAACATCATACGAAGAAGGAATCGGAGCACTGTACATCTTGATGCATGTACAGAGTGCTTTTTATTCTCGGACACAAACTACATTCATACAGTGACAGGGCCAGCCCCTCCTTAGTCTGCTGTTCAACAAAAATATAGGAAACATCTAGGAGGGGCCGGTTCTTTCAAAGTGCGAGTGCAGTTGGTGTCAAAGTATCAAATGCACTCTGCGTACATATTTGATCATTATAACATTCCTTTCATGTCTCCATTAAATAGCGGATATTGGTAATTATAGTCAGATTTCAACGTGTATGTCCAATAACAATTTTACTTGTTCGACAAATGTTTTACCAGACAACAGAAAAATTATGGCTGTTAGTGGAGCCGCATGCTGATGTAATATCAGCGAATGCTTGCATTTAGAAGGAATTATTATAACTTTCTCATAACATTTCTATTAAATAATTATGCTTTCCAAATTCCTTGAAACATACAGCTGTATGTCCAGTACAAAGTTTTCTTTTCCGTTGTGGATCCAAATCGACCAAACAGTGAGATTCTCCTCTGTTTTAAATATTCCTATTGATTATAAGCACAGATTCAAAATTGATATGGATTCCATTTTTTTTTCATTATAACACCATTTTGATGCTTCATAACTGTATTAGAAAGAAGTTTATGAATTATATTAATAAGTTAATGAATTATATTAATAAGTTATTAGTACCGAGTTAGAACTGTTGCAAAAACATACCCTTTTCAGAATAGCTACTCTATGTTTCAATTTTATATTCTCTTCTTCTAATTTTGAATATTCATCTTTCGGCACAGAATGTATTTTGGAATTATTGCTTGTAATACTTTGTCGTAAGAGTTCGATTTCTTTTTTCAAGAAAGCTATCTCCTGTTCCTGCAATAAATATATAAGATATGAAAATTATAACCTACAAGTTTTAACCTACAACTATGGAGATTACACATTCATAGTTAAATATTTCAGTGGGAAATATAAATCAATGACACAACTTACTGCCGCTGCTGCTCTTTCGTGAAAGATTTCTAAATTCAGCGTAGACATTGTAATGAAAAGTGTATTTTTGCCGAAAGTATACAGGCCATGCACGTGGATTGTTTAAAAAAATCTTACTATATAGTGTATGATTCAACAAGATATCTGATGAAATTTAAAGAAGGAAAGAAAGGAAAAGTTGCATGGCTGTAGTTAATTAAAAATATAAACGATATTAAAATTAAGCTTGGAAAATAAGTACTTTAAAAATATAATATTCAGATCTACGCATATGTATTTACATACGTACAACACTAGGGACATAAATACAACACTAGGGACACTATTTTCATATTTAGGGTGGCTATTATTTACTCTTGGTGAAATTTTTTTCAAGATTTTCTTCGCAGCACCCCCCAGAATAGTTCGAAATAATACAAAAAAATCTGTGTAAAGTTTGAGCCCGATCAGATAACGGGAAAAGGTGCCCCTGGGTCCTTGAACATTTAAATAATAATTATTTAACAGCTCACAAAGTTGATTGTATATTTAAACCCCCAAGTTATTGATTACATAAAAAAATATGTAAAATAAAAGTTGTAGATCCAGACAAGGAGCATCTTTTATGTTGTATTACTTTTTCTCGTGCGACAAACGTTTTTCGAATAAAGTTCGAGAAAAACAGTTTTTTCCCTTGAAAATAAAAATTACAATTTTTTGCCTTTATAAATAAAAAGTGTTCGAGAAGAATTTAAACTTTCGACATTTGCAAACAAATGTTTTTTTTTCGTTTTTTCGGTCTTTTTTCGAAAACCGTTTGTCGCGCGAGAAAAAGTAATAGAATATAAAATATGCTCCTTGTCTGGATCTACAACTTTTGTTTGACATATTTTTTTATGAAATCGATAACTTGCAGGATATTATTATATAAAATCGACTTCGTGAGCTGTTAAATAATTATTATTTAAATGTTCAAGGGCCCAGGGGCGGCAGGTGCACCTTTCCCCGTTATCCGATCGAGCTCAAACTTTACACAGATTTTTTTTTATTATTTGGAACTATTGTGAGAGTGCCGCGAAGAAAATTCAGAAATCGAAAATAGGAGCCACCCGAATGTACACTGTGTGTACTGAAATCTCGGACACTAGCCGCACTCACACAGTGAAAGAGCCAATCACGTTACGAGAGCACCTACAGGCGAATTTACATGATTCACTTTGATTGGCTCTTTCATTGTGTCAGTTCAGCTGGTGTCCGAGATTTCAGTATACACGGTGTACTACTTATAAGGGAACACCGCGAACCCGGACTTATCGATTGGAACGCAACTTTGTGGGTTTTTAGAGTGACTCAAAACAAGAACAACGGTGTGTTTTATTTGGGCCCTACCGTCCTTTTAGGGGGTGAAAACTAACCTCAAAGTCAAATTGGCACTTCTACTTTTTCGCGTGTAACTCTCAAAGTACAACAGACAGAAAAGATGTTTCAAACAAAAGTGTAATGGTGCAATAAGCGCTACAAAGTTGCGTTAACAAAATTTTGAAAACGGTTGAAAAAAAAATATCTGAATGAAAAATTTTTTTTCTTCAAAATGTTAACGCAAGTTTGCAGCGCTTATTGCATCATTAAACTTTTGTTTGCAACATTTTTTTCCGTCTGTTGTACTTTGAGAGTTGAACGAGAAAGAGTCGAAGTGCCAATTTAACTTTGAGGTTAGTTTTCACCCTCTTAAAGGGCGATAGGGCCCAAATGAAAAACACCGTTGTTCTTGTTTTGAGTCACTCTAAAAGCCCACAAAGTTGCGTTCCAATCGGTGAGTCCGAGTTCGTGGTGTTCCCTCGTTAGGAGTGTGCGTTCAGCGTTGACAAGTGCGACATCAGCGTCGCTTGCGACTTGACTTTGAAGCTTATCTCCGAGTTTGCTGGGAGTGCCGTGAAGTGCCAAGTATTCACCCCTAGTTGCCATAGCTACGTAACATCGTGTTCAGAATTCCACAGAATTCGGATGCACTACATACGCATGCATACAGTAGTGTATTGCTGTGTAAGTACTTTTTGTCACTTTTGCTTTTGCTACTGAAACGGAACGTGATCGAGTGAGTGTGCTTTCAATACTTGTAAGACGCACTTCAGTAAGAATGAAGTGTTGTGTGCCTAACTGCAAAAATAGTTACAGAAATGCTAAGTTACATATTTTACCGAAGGATAAGGAGGTAAGATCATACTGAAAACCAGAATGTAGTGATTTGTAGTAGTTGTACATACACGTATAATATGCTATTAACTTGTTTCAGATTCGGAAAAAATGGTGCATAGCGATATGCAGGGAGGAATTAATTGAGGTCGATCCACGGAAAAGATCACAATATCGCGTATGTGAAATACATTTTGCGGAAGAATCGAGATTTGCAGGCGTCCGTAATAGAACAACGTTAAAGTATAATGCTTGCCCAACTTTAGAGTTGCCGGGTTTGCTTATACAAGAATACGTAAACAATTCGTATATGGACCCAGGTATGGTTGTTTAATTAATAAATGAAGATTTCGTATGTAGGTAATAAGTATCATGGACAATCGGTAATTGTGCATAAAAGGGTACTGTTCTGGAAATAGGCCTGTGTATGCCATCTCCCGTACATTTGCGTGTTGACAAGATTTAACGTAGGTTTATATAGCCACTGATCCCAGACAAGGTCCCAGCTGACCGTATGGCCGACGAAGAGGCACCAAGTCTCCACTGAGCTCGGTGGGCTTCTCGTCAACTATAAGCTTATCATAGGCTTGGCTCGGACATGGCCTCGGACTCAGTGGCAGTGTAAACCATTATTGAAGCTTCGCTTTCCAATCACGTGCTGTATATTCGTCTTTGCTGCTAAGGGCTAATTAATGGCTGCTTTCGCGTTGTTTAAACAATGCTAAATTAAGCCATACTGCTTGTTTTAACGCATTTATTGTAAGATAGCATGAGTGTGCATAGTGTTAATAAATTAGTTATAATAAGTACAAGTAAAATTCCTAAAATAACTATCTGAACAGTCAACCCGAAAAGCTATACTCTACACAGTGTCGACAATCAGTTGTCGGGGTATGATTCAAAATAACTTTTTGCTATACATGTTACTGCTGCTCGGCATTAGTTTTTGAAATATTCGCAGAAAGTTTTAGGTTGCGAGTACACTTCATTCTGGTGGAAAAAGATTGCACAAAATAATAACCAACAATTGGTTTGAGCTAAACTTTTGTTGATGTTTTCAAAAATGTTTTTGCAAAAATTATTGCATTTCAGCTGTCTTCTTCCCTTTGATCGCTGTTTAAAAATATTTAAACGTTCATAATGCAATAATAACTTATATCATTTTATTCGGAGGGTTCATACAATAATTTAACGTAACTAGCAACCGAATAACTATTACTGTTTGGACACAAAAATTGTTCAAAGCTGAAAATTTACATTTTTTTCCAAATCAAATTTCTCGAGAATTGAGGGTAATGGTGAAAAACGGTTTGTGGATCCGTATTGAGCTCACAAAAATTTATATGAAACGGCTAGTAAATGTTACAAGTCCGGAAAACAGTTAAATTCTGTTGAACAATGTTACTGGACAGACAATCTTTATACAATTTATGTACATCCAGATGTATTTCTATATTTAAACTTTCGTGTTTTTCAGAAATCAAGATACCAATGACAAATTAATTTTCATATAAGCCCTGAGGAATTCTACATATTGTTCCGGGGATGGAACTGTATCCAAGGTACATTTTGAACTGGAACATATAATGTGATGTTAAGGAAGAAAAGGAGAAGTCTCCTTTTCGGTAACTAATATTTTGATAGAATTTTCTTTGTATTTTATTTGCTATGACTATTCAGTGTTAAATAAGGTCAGGTAGGGCTGGCGACCGCCCGGGGCGCCAATTTTGTAGGGACGCAGCTGTATGCATTCATTCATTTGTATCCATTTGGATTCGTTAAGTAGAAAGCTGCTATTTTATTTTCGTGTTCTTGGAAGGACGCCATGATAATCTTGCCCAGGGTGTCAATATGCTAAAGACATGTTATGACCGGGGTCAGGTCATAACATGTCTTGTTTCTGTTAGGTCGTAAAAGGACCCTCAATTTGTTAAGGGGGTATTATACTCTAGACACTCGTTTTTGAAGGTGATATTTGGTAATTAATTCTGAAAAACCTACCGCACCTATAGGACAGGGGTTTTGCACACATATTTAGTAGTGTTTGAACTATCAACACAATTTTTTGCAATGCATTATTTTGAAAATTGTACAAGCTACACGCCGAAGCGCAGGTCATGTCATCAAACACCGGCCCCATCGGGAGCACGAATTGCGGCCGTCCTAGTCATCTGAAACGAAAGTACCAAAGATTTTTTTAGTCTATACGAGTGTAGTTATCCCCCCTAGCAAATGTAATCGAGCCTGGACATTGTTACCGAAATTGCAGCTGTTTAAAAATTGATATTTGATTTTTCGACTTTTCTTGAACTAAAACCAGGAGTGGGGGGAGTTGTATTGAAACTATTGATATAATTCTGCTACGGGCTATAGGTACACATTCACTGTGAATGTGTGTACAATTTTAGCCCAATCGGTCCAGTAGTTATCGAGAAAAATGTGCACCCGATCTAAAAAATTTGTTTCGCGAAAAACTCGTTTAAAGTTTGTCATGCAGTTACGACCTATACGACTGAAGTTACGGTAGGTAACGACTAATTTCTGTAACTTACCCCTAATCTGTTGTACCAAGACCATAGAGGCAACCTTCCTCAGCTTCAAAGAACTCGTGTTGGGCAGCCCTCTCTTTTCTGCTGGCAGGCATAACCTCTTTAAATGCAAGGGTCGAGGGAACGATTACGTGCCACGCTGCGGCCTTAAGTATAACTCTGGGAGTTCTACGAATTTCACCTTAATATTTTAGAGACATATTTTCGAAACCACAAACTATTAGAAAATAAAAAAAAATCGAATTTTTGGGTGTAATACCCCCTTAAGGTCAGTTGGTGTTCTCAGTTCAATTGTATTGAGTCCCAAAGCGTCAGAGCTGTACAAAGTTGCATTTCAAAACTAGACTTGCAAGAGCCACAAAATATGTGGTATTTGGTAGTTTCTTAAAACGAAAGTAAATGCAACTTCCACGCGTTTATTTAGTATGTAGTTGGTTACGTTTACCTTTACGTTTATCCTTTCGTTATAGGCAGGCGGGTCGGCCTCGACAAGCGCTTAGCCAGTAGCGGAGACGATTCCCAGGCGAGCCATCACAACCAGCAACATAATGATGACGGCCGCTTGCCCGAATACTCGAAGAAATGATGGGGATAGCGACGAGCGCTTAGCGCACGGGCCAAAGGGAGCCTATAGCGAGTGTATATTCGTAACAGTGCTGCGAAGAGGCATAACGGATTTGAGGTGGATGTCAAAGAAATATCCCATTCTTTGATGGGTTCTGACCCATACAGTTTTAACAGCAAAACTGCAAAATATTGTACGTACATATTTGTTTATACATTTTTAAATGAAACTCTGCACGACATGCTGTAATGAATTGGCAATTTATTACCTGCAAGATAATCTATAGAACTGTATGTTCTTCTTTCAGAACGAGAAAACTCACCCGAGCACAATGACGCATTTCAAAATAGGCTCGCGGGTCAGGAAACCTGGTGGCTCGGCTATGAAAATTTGTGTTCAAGATAAGAAAACTGGCGCCTCGAAATATAAATATTTATCACCTGAAATACTCCGTCTAAGGACGGAACCATCCCCGTTGAATGGCTTTGTTAAAAATTGGACGTAAAATAGAGAAAGAACAAAAAGGGAGAAATCCGCCAAGTGACTGCAATAAGACTCGGTAACACACACGCAGAACTACTTACAACTACCTGGAAGTCAGATTGATTAGAATCTAATATAATAATAAGGGTAGGTGCAAAGGCCTAACAACTAATAAAATTACATGGTATGAAACTAAGACTTCGGTTGAAATGTTAACCAAATATACCTCAAAGAAATCTATGACTCGAAATCGCTGTATACATTGCACATGCCTCTAACTTGGAATTAACCGATCATTAGAAACATAAAAGCATAGAGGCCATAATAAAAATTACAAACAACACACTTGTATAAAAGGCTAAGTCAGTTTGAACAAAACGGAAAAACTACAATATAAAAAATAATACTGTAAGGTTCTCAAAGACAAGTATGCTTATTACTAAATAGATAAAACGAACGTAAGACTAATAGTTTATTAGCGAACGTAGGTGTGCGTCTGACACTTTGTGCGTATCAGAACAACGCTTCCCGGCGACAAACTAATAGCGACGGGAACTGTGACTGGCTTGGAGAATTTGAAATAACTTAACAACAGTATTTCCTAGCACTAACTTTAATAATAATGACTACAGAAACAACTAACTCAAGACTCCGTGTGGATTATTTTGTAACAATTGTAATCACATTGTAATCACATATAATTAAAGAAAGAATAAATACTTTTTGAAATAAATAGAATGAATTATTTAATAAATGCAGAATCAGCTTGCTGGTTATGTGGGAGTAGGGATACACCTACAGCAAAACGGTACATTTGTGTTGGTGCGTAGGTCCATGTGACGTCACGCGTAGGGAATTGGGGTTAGCAATTGTGGCCTTCAGATGGCGCTGTTGGATGTGTCATGTGGGGCTCCCGTAGAGGTTGTCGTCGACGCTCCACCAGAGGGCCTCCCGGCTCGAGAGTTTCTCGCCGGTGATGGCTAAGCCCTCAGTTCGTATATATACGAGTTCCGTCCCAGTCCTAATACCCAGCGTGTCTAAGGCAGGGTCCCGCCAGGTAGCCTTACTGACGAGTCCACTGACGGGCCCGGGACGAAACGCTCTTTCCTTTTCCTTCTCTGAAGGTGGTGACCCCTTTATCCGGGTTAGTCATTCCACTGCCAGACGATCCAGTGTCAGATCGCTACAGTCAGGCAGGCAGCAGGACCTGCCGCGAATCTGCCGGCAGAACCGTAGTTGAATGCGGGCGTAGGCTGCACCGCAGCTGCCGACAGATCCTGCGCTCTCCTGGCAGACCCCGCCGTCAATCTGCTGGCAGACTGCCGGCAATTTGCTATCAGGGCAACGCCATAGTCGTCCCCCTGTGATGGTTTTAGATTGCCAGCCGTTTTACACAGTGAATGACATGTGGGGTTTAGTAACCTTATGAACAATACTTTCGGAAAAAATAATACTGAAGCTGATCCAGTAGAACCAGCTAGTACGTGGGTATCCAGAGATCCGGTTGGTCCAGTAGGTCCAGCAGGCAGTGGTGGATTTAAGAAAAAAAGGCCCAGGCAGCAAATGTTCTGACGGGCCCATTTTTCGAAAAAATGAAGAGGTAGTTTACTAAAAACAGGCTAATTGTAAATGTAGTAGCACAGAAAAAAGGTTATAGTGTTTGGATAAAATCATAATTTTTTATTTGAAGATGGGGCCCTGGTAGGGCCTTCTGGGCGGCGGCCCAGGCGGCAACTGCTCATCGGCCGCCTGTTAAATTTTCCACTGCCAGCAGGTCCAGCCAGTTCTGGGTGCCCAAGTGGTCCGGGTGGTTCTGGTGGCCCGGGAGCTCCCAGGTTCCTGTAGCTTTTCCTGGCCTGGAGAACCGACGAAGACTGAGGATCTGGAGCTACGTGGGGGACCCACCTACTTCGGGAAACAACACTCGCCATTTGAACAAGATCAGTGGGGTTTCACATTCACTAGATAACTTACCTCAAAATCGTGAAGCAGTATATTTCATAACAGGATATGAATCAATTTCATACACTTATAGAATCAAGTGTCGAAATGAGCGATGAAAAACGACCTACCCCACGATTGTTAGAAAATATTGAAGCACCACCTCCTAAAAGGAGCTGTATGGTTGAGCCTAAACAACTGTGGCCACCGTGACGTGTACAGCGACGATGAGCCCGACCAGCGCGACATCATAACCGTCGTAGATTGGCATCGGGGTCCTTAGGAGTTTCCTAAAGGACAACAGGCAGGGTTGCCAGGCGTACTGAATAATGAGGTGTGCTGACCGATATGACGCCGTACATATCTTCTCTTTGGTCGTACAGCGTAGGAGATGGGGAACACTTATATTTGGTTGGTGACGCTGTGACGTCATACTAGTGATGCGCGATATTTATCGATAACTGCATATATCAATATTTGCCTGTCAGAATATCGATATTTTTTATCGATACTTCAAACACCGATAATTACACGTATCGATACTTTTGGTCCACATATCGATAACTTTTTTGCACCCTTTTTTAACCAAATTTCTGGGTGAGTGCTGCACAGAGTGTCCAAAGGAAACTTCCAGCCTACGAAACGAAGCGTCGGTGGGTGGTTTGGGTGTTTGAACGCAGGGTGAGGAGCGATTAACTGCAGTAAATGGCGGGGGGAAACACCTGCAGGAGCGGTGGTTATGTGTGCCTGAACTGCGCCTGCGTCAGTCACGCACACGTTACCACCACTCCTGTAGGTGTTTCCCCCTCCATTCACTGCAATTAATCGCTCTTATGTAAAAAAAATTATCGATATTACCAATATCGATACTTTTTGAGTAATATATTTCATGTATCGATATTGAACAACAAAATATATATCGATATGTATTATCGATAGATGGGACCAATATCGCCTATCACTACGTCATACCAACGCTAAGCCAATCCAAGCCAAGTGACGTCATATATGCCAGTCGGCGTACTGAACAGCCTCGCAAACCTGTCAACAGGGGACTTTCCACAGGACGGAAAGTCAGTCTACTCCAGACCTCGAACCGAGAAAGACATTTCACCTTTACCCTATGTTCGGCATCGGAATAAATATATAGTATAATTTAGACAGCGAGTTTATTCTATAATTTTAGCTTTTCTTACACGATTTTATTTAAATTATCATTTAGTTTTTGGTTAATTTTTTATCAAATTAAATAAAATCGTTAAACTTAAATTTTTTTTATATATTTATATTATGTCAATAATAAAGAAATAATACATACAAACAAAACGATAATATTTTATCAATATTCTTGTTCACTCATTGCCAGTGGTGCAGAAAATAAGAAATAAATTGTGGATAACATATTAGAAGCCGAAAGAAAAATGTGTCCAATATCAGCTTCACTTAACAATAAGGTGACTGGTAGGGGGAGTTATCAGCTTACCAATAAATTTTTTAAATATTTTACCGAAATCTGAACTTGTTATATGACGGAACTAAAAGAGTATTAAAATTGGTGTTATCTTAGTTTAGGGTTAGGTAATTTGACATTTTTAGCACTTGAATGTTCTAAATGTCGTCGGCTTATTTTCACGTTGAGAGTTTCCTTCCGTCGCACAATTTTGGCATGATTTGATGTCATATGCTCTGGAATGGATCGAAAAGATTTGCTTCCGTCGTAAAATTTTGGCACGTTTTGACGTCGATATACTCTGGAAAAGAATAAAAATATTGCCTAATCGCACCGCTCAAAACTGTCGTGATATGTCATGTACTTATTATTAAATAGTAATGAAAATTTTCATTCTCATATTCCATATTACATATTCGTGAAAGTATGACTAATGGGTTGGCGAGATTCTTCTCGTGAAAGTAAATTCAAAATTGATCTTATTTGAACTTAATAGTTTATTTAGCTTATACGTATATAATAATATAAATATATACATATAAATTATAAACTTGTATAACTTATTTAAAACGAAACATTTAGAATAAGGGATAAATATATACGCAATGTTTGAAATTAAATGTATTAATAAAAGTGCTCGTCCTCTAGCAAATTATATACTAATTTTTCTTACCACTATCCGAAGAACCACCGAATCATAATACATATTACAAAAACATACGAAATATAAACATTTTCTACACTAAGAAGGTTTTATAGATCTATTTACGTACATAATTTATATTAACAATATTGTTTCCTTAGAAATCAATTTTAAAGCCGGGAATCCACCTGAAAGCTCACGTAGGCTATGCTATGCTAATATTTAAAAAATTAGCTTCAATATATTATGGAACCGTTTCCTCCAAAAGCTAAGCTAAGCTGTGCTATGTTTTTTTTTTATGTTTTATAGCACAGCCAGCCATAGCATAGGATAGCTTAGCTTGGCTTCCAAGGGAATCCCCGGCTTAACCCTCGGATGGCTGACACTTCTGGCGACCGACTAACGGACCGTAACTGGGTCAGTTTAAACCCGTACACGCCTTTGGTATTTTTTAACCACTTAGGAACGTGATTCTTATCTGGCAGCGTTTGATATTTTGAACCCTAAAGTTCATTTCAAAGAATTAAATCTATATTTTCGATGCGTCCTTTATGTCGTAATGTAACCCTGTAAACTGATCAAAGAATGCAATTCTTTGAAACACACTGGCCACCTTATGGACTCTAATATAAATAATTGCCAACTTAAATCAGTCAATATAAGCTGAATAGTTCGGAGAAACGGGTTCTTGAGAACGTGGGTCAAAGTAGACCCAGGCACGGTCATTCGAGGGTTAATGCAGCAGAAATATTCTAATATATCACTAAAAATTCCGCTACACTTCTGTTTACTAAATTAGTGAATAAATTTTAAAGACATCTTTATACATTGAATGGAAACCATTGTAAAACTAAGCTGATATTTCTATACCGATTGTGTGAAATTAAAATTACTTTACCTATTATAATAAAAAAGTAAAAATGGAGCAAAATCTATTGCAGATACCGCATTCTCTTGCTACATATAAGCTCGATTTGCTCTCTACGCTATAAACTCGTCACTATATCCACCAGTTCTGGTACACCATGCGAAGAAAACGAGTGAGCTGTTGTCTCGAACCTAACAAGGGGCGGTCCCCCGCTGCGACGTTGATTTTTTAATGAAGTTTTGCTCAGAGATGGAACTTGAAATACTGAAGCTTGGACATAGAGTACGAGGCATTTAATGTTAAAGTTTTGCGAGCTCCACACTTGGAAAAGAGTAAGCAATAATTTTAGCCGAAAGTGTGGCGTAACTGGTAAGGCGATTAGCAGATTGCTGTTTCGGCGCGGGATCCAGCCCCGATTAGAGTTTTCCCTGAAACATTGTTCTTACTTATGCCTTTTGTTATTATACAAGTGTTCTATTAGTCACTTTGACATTTGAGATTCAATGTTTTTGTAAATATCCATCTAAATAACATTTCCACCATCATCTAGGCACAAGCTTGGATGGTATTTATCATAAAAACAATGGGTGCATATGAACTTTAAGCATCACGAACATCTAATAAATGCCCTATTTTGACAAGTACAGTATGTACATTCTCATTTGACTATCAATAATCCTAAAAATAGTCCGATTTATGTCGTGTTTGGAATCATTTTTATCGGGCGAGCCTTATCACTCGATTCGTACTATTTTCATAAAGATAGGATAGAAATTGTGGAAAGTTAAATTTGTATACATCTCTTCACTTTCCTTGGCAATCCGTTATGATTCGCTGAGCTCGAGGTGATGAATAATGAGGGCGGAGACGGTCGCACAAAAAAAGTGTGGGGATGGTTCGTTCAAATTTGACCGGGCACCACTATATCAATGGCTTCAGTATGCCAAGCTCTACTACTGTGCAGTACCTCGTTTAAAATTCCGCGTCGCACTTGGGGACCTCTACTTGTGAGAGCTGAAAACGAGAGTAAGGGGAAATCCGACTCAGAAACGTGTCCCTACACGCTGTATGCTTACCGTCGATCCTGACTCGCGAGATTATAGCGAATAAATACTGTACATGCTTTAATCCAGGAACTCGCTTTTTTAGACATACAAAACATTTCTTTTAGACTTGAATTTTCATTATATTATTGTATTATAATATTGAAAAATATCATTCGTTAGGAACACGCGTACAGCAGAGTATATTCTTTATATGGGTTGTGTCAATAACAATTGCCATCTGAAATAACTTGTTACTTATTGCTTCCAGGAAACTATCTTATTTATTTATTTACTTCTTACACGGGATAAACCCTTTGTTATAAAAGAAAAACAAGAGGGATCTAGAGGAGAAACAGATAGTGTAGTGTAAGATAAAATATGTAGAGGAGACCTGTACATGCAAAACCGTGTATCATACGTATTTCCGTAACTACAGTATCCTCTCGCTAACAAACTCTCGTCGCTTTCCCCACCATTTCTTGGAGTAGTACTCTCATTTTTTCTCACTCGCACTATCGGCGCCTCGGAATCGTCTCCGCTACTCGCTAAGTGCTCGCCGCCAGCTCGAGCCGTGGGCCCATTAGCGAGAGGCTACTGTACTAATATTGACATATGTTGGAAATATCGATGCTATTACTGTAGTAAAAAACACATGTTGGGTTGGCAACAGTCGAATAATAAAATGACCACAATTAATTGATCAATATCTGCCAGACGGTAGTCGAAATGAATGTTAGATTTGTTTTGTACAGTTAGCTCGGATTTAGTTATATAAGAGGGTTAACAACGATGTGACAAGGATTCTTACATTTAGACCTTCGGTGGGCAACGACTAAATAATCAGAATATAAGTTACGAATTATGAAATGACGGTGAGCAGTTTTCTTGCTCTTGATTAAAGAAATAAGTTTACGTGAAAGCCAAGTAGGGCACATTTAGCTGTATATGTATAACTAGAGACCTATGCATCAATAACATAGTAAAGGTGGGAATAGAGATGATCCCAATTAATCTGATTTAAGTAGTTAATTCTGCTATTTTGTATGAAATATGTATGTGTATTATATCCGATGAGGTCATCGAACAAAAAGCATTTTATTTTCTTCATCTTTTATAAATATATATCCGAGATATCAAGAAGGCCTTGCATTTTTTAAATGGCACCAGTTTTTTCGGTTCTCTGTTATAACCGATAAAAAGATGAATTCAATGACCACTAATAAAATATCCTTAAAATAACGTTTATCCTGAAAACATGCATTACGCCTTTTGCAAAATTTTAAACAGTCATAAAAATACATTTATTGAATACAAGCATTAAAAGTATAAGTGATGCAGTCACTCCTAATGAATTTTCGCTACGGGTGAACTGTATTCGCTTCTTTGTGGGCTAATAATACAGTACCAAAAAATACACATTGCCATTTAAAAACTTCACAGTGACTTTGATATCTCGGAAAATATCAAATATGAAGAAAATGAAATGGTGGTTCCGTTTAAGGGGTCAGTCCACTGTGAAGTCATAAAAAATTGTCATTTTTTAGTATTTTTTTTTAGTAAACGGAATGTCCAACGTAAATAATGTTTTGTCTCCTTATTAATACATTTATTGACAGTATAAAAAAAATATATTTTAAATTTTTAACGTTTTTTTTAAAACATATCGCACTGATGTGACCGCCTTGAGAAAGCGATGTAGTGCTGGTGGTGATTCCGGGAGAACAACGCATTTGAAACAAAAAATTTAAAGTGTTTTGTCATCATTATGAGTGGTTATCGCTGGAACCAGGATTATTTTTCCTGATAAAAAATTAACAAAATAGCGGAGGTTTGAAGTTTAAGTGTCGAAATACGGTGAATTTTTCAATCATTTTGCCTTGTAAAATATATGAAATGGTTAATCAAAAAAGGTTTCCATGGTCCCGGCCATAGCCACTGATGTGCTGAATAACGTGTAAAATTTTCAGACTGATTGGTCAAATAGTTTTTTTGCAGTCACCTGCACCAGTTGAAAAAATGTTGTTTTGAGATAATCGCGTTTAAGTTTTAAAACAAATTAAAAAATTCTTTTAAATTTTTTTTGTATAATATAAGAGTAACTTCATAAATACCAAAAAGATTTATTGCAATTATATGTTTTATTTACGGAGAAACAAATCTTTAAAAACAGCTGAATTTTTCAAACCGTCACAGTGCACTTAAGCCCCATCAAATGCAACATATTTCATATAAAACAAATTCTCCTAATCTTAATAAATAACAACTCATTACAGATAGCAATTGTTATTGGCTCAGCCAGTTTATAAACTACTATTATTGATCCTCAGCTACTGGTAATAAAAAAAGCGAATATTAGTGATTAAAAAATCACTTTAACCATCACGTAAGTAGGTCACGTCTTCAAAGAAATGGTATTTAAAATAAAAACGTAGGAATAAGAAGTACGCTCCATCTACTTTATGATTGAACAGTTGTTTAAAACACTGAGGTTTATAATCGTGAATGTTTTTAAATTCCCCTTTAACACAAACGTATGAAAGTGTGTTCCTCCATTTTGATTTTACATTTGTTAAAAAAAATTTCAATTGAAGTTGGCAATCCTCCAGTAGTGATGGTTCTATATGTCATTAGAATATATTTTTAGTACAGAAAGGCTTAAATGAGCTTTATACAACTTTAATAAAATTCTTTCACGTTCCAGATGAAATACAGCCTGAAATAGTTTTAACAAAATTAATTCTTCCTATGGTACATGCTATTGTAAATTGTTACTATGAGGTTCTGGACTTAAACAATAAGTAATAGAGTCAATTCTTATGTGTTCTTTTGTATTGTTTAAAAACTATTTTGTGCGATATCTATCTTGATGCTCCATGGATAGTGTTAAAGTACAGGACCAAGTGAAACTTTTTACTGTGGGAAAACATAAATTTCAATTTAAGTTTTGTTGAAGTTAACACTCATTATATTCGTTATAACTTTCATAAAAATAATTTTCTCTGCTTATATAAATATAAGTTTATCAATTACTTCATACATTAAGGAAAAACAAACAACACATAAATAAACCTATTTATAAAGATAAAAACTGTTTGACCTATAATTCCTGTTTTTATAACATATATTATGGTTCAAAACAGCTGCAATTGATTATATTTACTTAATTACTTACATTAAACTTTTCATTTGGACAGCTTGTAATACAGTAATACCTCGATACTAGTTCGCTCGACAAAATTTGCTGCGCATTTATTGCTCTGGCCCTTCCACTCACAAATGCAAGTCTTTGCACAAGTACTTCCCCTACCGGAACTTAACAGGGACAAGGGTAGGGAGACAAGATGTGTCATCCGCTAATGAAAATAAAATTATTCAAATTTTCATTTCTTTTTTTATTTTTGTGAATGCAATTTTTACGCATTGGCAAGATTTCCTTGATAAAAATATCGTCCAATACAATTTTCTTCGAGCCATTTTCAATTATACGTATTTCGAAGCATTTCTGAAATTTGGGAATCATTTGCACATCACGCATGATTGAAAATAGTCTAAATGATATTGTGTTTGGACTCATTCTTGCTAGAAAAACCTTACCAATTCATTAGTAATACTTTCATGAAGATGTAACGAAAAATATAAAAATTAAATTAAAATTTTATTAACACTTTGAATGACGTCGGTGTCGTTAAACGTCGAAAAATGTCAAATCAATGCATACCTAGCTTTGATTTGTTCTCGTATCAATATTTTCTAAAAAGTATGGAAAGTATTGTCTCGCCTGGCAGTCGGGCCTGGGATGAGTGATCTAGCAATGAAAATTTAAATTTCTATATTTTCTGTTATGTTTTCATGAAAGTATTACCAATGAATTGAGGTTTTTTTAGGCGAAAATTAATCTATACCCGACCTAATTCAAGCTATTCTTAATCGCATATGATGTACATACATACAATAGATCTACGAAAGGAAAAGCGATTCGTAGTATATGTATACATTCAAAAACAGTTCAATTTATATTTGAATTCAGTTTGATTAGATAACCCTCGCCCGCCCGTTGGTAGCACTTTTGCGAAGATCTATAAACAAAAATTGAAATTAAAATTTTCATTAATGCCCGCATGTGCGTAAAGCGCGAGGCGAGAGGGACAAAACTTTCCGGACAGAAGCGAACACTTGGAAAGATCTGATCGACTTAAAACGGCATTTCATAAAAACGCTAATTGCGCTACTCAAAATGTTAGTGCATCCCACACGCAGGTCCCATCGTTTGCGGATGAAAATAAGCCGTCAGTCTCACGCTGTTTTATTTGTATCACTTTTGACGTAGTCCGGCCTTTCTCTTAATCGAACGATTTAAGGGAAGGTCGATTCAGGCTTGAGATAATTTGATAAGTCTCGACACAAAATTCTTGCCATATCACATTTGAAGATCGTTGTTGGTCACGATCTGTGATCTAGTAGCGGGGCATTACAGTATGTAAAATGTGCTTATATTTCTGTTTGCATTGATAAACGTATTTTAATCCAAGTTTCAACGCATAATATATATTTTAATTAAATATCAAGCGTAGCGAAAGGATTAACTATGATCAATCATATGTATTATTTCATATAACTTATTCTATACTGTCAACAATAACAGTATCGTCAAGAGTGTGCAGCCAATTAAAAATCATCATGTTCCTCTCGTATTTCGACAACTGATTTCCACGTTCTCTTTCAACATCTTTAACAGTTAATGCATGATTTCGTTCCTTTTGCCCTAATAGAGATGTTGCAGTAATGGATGTTGCTCCCGGGACCAATAAGGTCGTTCCAGATGTTGATTGAGCCGCACTTGCTGCAGCTTCCAGTTGATCTAAATTGAATTCGCTCTGTGAAAGCCGCTCCAAAGCCCGATAAGTAGTTAATAATCTGTGAAGCATGGAAATTTGTAGTTAATTTTAAGATTCTACATTTTACATCATTGTTTCTGTAAGGATAGACGTGAAGGTACGTCAAAGTTATTTAATATTACGTGAAAATAAAAGGAAAACCATTAAGAAAGTCATAGCTTTTACATCCGATTCATTATTTGTGTATTGCCCCTTTCGCCTAGAGCAGGCAAAAATGGTGGTGGAAAAGATTTGTGTGCATACAGCGAGAGACTACTGTACTCGTATAATACATTTAACCCATGGTCCATGATAGATGTAACTATTGGCAATATTTTTTACTGTATAAATAGAAGATAAAATATTAAATTTGTGTTTTTCCTGAAAGTTGCGCAACGGGAATTTGAAATGAAATGAGAAACATTTTGAAGTAAACAAATACATGACACTTTTTTTATGAAGTTGTTTTATTATACTGCTGACACACATAATACCATTAATTGTTATTGTCATTGATTACGTTGTTACATAGCAATGCAAAGTCACGTAATGGGAACCAGAATATGTTATGTATCCAGAAAACACTGACTCTTTAGTTTAGCACACCACGAATAGAATTGGACAAATGTTAGTGGAGATAACAAATAAACTGCATAGATTTATTAGCAGGGATTGAAAACAGTTATAATATCCATTCTTGAAACAGTTGGCCCCGCGCCCGCAAGGGCCTGAAAATGGACGGTCAGCCAGGCGGTACGAACTCGGAACAGCCTGCCCAAAGGGAGAGCAACATCTTCCCAGGGCCTTCTAGCTTCAGGGAGGCGCTGGTGAGCGGCAGGAAGGTGGCGATATTGCCATCTGATTGCCCCTAAACCACGCTGACGCTGGAGCAGAGGGATCGGGTAATGAGGATGCGAGGCGAGGCGGTGGACGCGAAGGAATGAAGATCCCTCGCTTTGAGAAGTGCAGCTTCGTGCAGGGCATCCTGAGTCACCTGCACCCACGACGTCGCCAAGGATTGGTTAAGGATGGCGGTAAAAGAGCTGAGGCCATAGAAGGACGCATCCCTGCAATTAATGAAGAGAAAGTGCCTACCCAGGCTTTGGAAGATGGCGATCATAATTTCCAGGCCACTTAAAAAGACGGAGTCATATTGCAAATGTTCAACTGACAGAACCGTGGCCTGCGTACTCAGGTTTGTAGAATGTGGGATAGGAGGGAGATGGAAAGCACTACCCATCTGAGTCCTGGGTGTTGACGACGATTCACACCAAAGACTCAGCTAGCGGAGCTTTGTGGCTCACGTAGGGCTGGACACAACACTCTTTAGGGAGATCTCTGCCCAGACCGGCGGGTGACGCGGAGAACAAGACGCAACCTCTGAGGAACTGGTGGAAGTAGCTCAGACAAATACGGGTGGAGGGCCTGGATGGATGGACGTAGGTCCCGAATGCGTGGCTCCGGCACCACAGCATCAACCTCAGGAGGAGCAGGGGAAACCGCGGGGACGGCAACCGGAGGTAAAACGTCCGGGGCACCCACGAGGGAGGACCATCCTCCCCATATGAAAGTAGATGCGCTCACCCGTGGAGCGAGAGGAAGACCCTCGAAGTCGAACGAGAGAATCCCGAGAGCACGCATGTTCGACCTTGGACAGCGCTGTCATAAAGTGACTGTGCCATACCTTCAAATCTTGTCTGGCAATACGGTTGTGACGCAGTCACGTGACGTATCACCGTTATAAGCGCTTTGCAACGTCATGTTCGCTAGGCTGCAGTCGCGTACCTCCGCGTGCGTGACCGCTTTAGTAATACGCGTGTCTCCTTGTTGGCCAGCAAGCGCGTGTTGCGCCTGTCAAGATTCTGAGCGTCGACGCCTGAAGCTTTGTGCCGCGACGCTCCTCGGATAGTTAATACACCGCGCCCGATGGGATCTGTCACTCTCCGACATTCTTGTTTTCGGTTGGAGCAACTCCCGGGTGGTACTGGCTTGGCTCGATCGGTACCCACCCGACCACCTCCTCCGTGCCTAGTCAACCGGATCGCTGGTATCCAGACTCTGGTGTCTGTACTTTTGTAGCGCCATGTACACACCGGGACAACCCAACGGGTTACGTGTCTCAGGAACTCGTGGACATGGAATTGCTGACCCTGGACTTATGGAGATGATCTGACCCTCGGAAATGGTCCTCACACTGCCCAGGAGAGAGGAGGGCTACTCCGGGCACTTCCTCCATTTCCCAGAAACGTCGTATTTGCGAAGAGAGGTGCTCTTCTAAGTTTGTAAGCTGGATACGCGCGTAATGGAAGACATATGAGATAGGAGGATCTAGTACTGTAACCGACAGCACCTAATACAGTATCGTTTGTTGCCGACGACGAGGGCCCGCGAATTTGATGTCGTCGAGATGACGCCATCGGGAATGATTAGTGGCCCCCGGTACGCAGAAGGGTAAGTACGAAGATATTAGAGCAGAGGTGCACACGGAGCCGCTTGAACCTCTTCGCGACAGAGATGGGCAAAATTTTTATTTAAATAAAAATTTCAAATAATGTATAAAAGTTATAAAAATTATTCGTCATGTGTCGAATAAAGTTAACCCGGGTTAGTAGTGTGCGTGGTACGAGCCTGCACGCACATACAGAACTTGCTGTGCGTAGAGTGCTGGCAGCATGTTGAAAAACTAAAGTCGATAGAAATCTGAAAATGTTCTCCAACTTCGTTGAATTTTGATGCTACCGATTCTGCCGCCTTAATCAATTGGGACAAATGTCTAATAACTTCACCACCTATACTGGACTCTGTTGATATCATCTCCCGGAAAAAAGTGCTGGAGGAGGGAGAGATACCCAAATTATGGGACTTTGAGGCATACTCTTGCTACACTCAGGCTGTGGAGCGAATGGTAAACCTCGTAACAGAGGCATCCAGCAAAGTAATTGAAGTCGACGCAAGGAATGACTTCATTCGGGCCACCCTTGAGTCGCACAATCATATGCCCGCCTTTGAGCACAAATCTCATTTTTTCACTTCATCAAGTCTATAAACTCGACTTCGAGTCTCCTTTCACGGTTAGGATATTTTTATCAAATTTCGCCTTCTAGTTCACAAGGTAGGATGGTTGGGATGGGCTAGGAAGGAACTCCACATGCAGCCACCTTCACGTGGTGAGTTCTGACTCACTCTGGTGCCATAGGGTGGGCGAATGGCTGCAAGATCATTTTTATACTATTTACTCAAATTTCGAAATTTCAAGGCTCTTGCCGGAACATAAGATATTAACTCATAGGGCTGAAGTTTCGCACAGTTACTATTGATTCCACGACACAAATTTCTCCCACTAAGGCCTAATGCTACAATCATTTTCATTTCTTTTCGGGACGGCCTACTATATACACTAATGCGACTTGTGCACACCATGCGAGGATTAGTGGTACTAATCCGTTTCCCCACTTGTTCCCCCTCTACTACTCCCTACTGCAGGCCTGCCCGGTAAGGAGCAAATACCTCCCGAAGTTCTGGGACCCGGGTAACAACCAAGCGCTGAACTGTTACGTTGCTAACCACAGCATGGGTTGTGGGAAAACTGCAAGCCTGTGCGTGCGTCCATGCTGCCTCGTAGTCGTACCACGAGTCTATATAGCTGGGCCTCACGCATATGGACGCACAGAAATTCTTGCAATTCTCCTAAAACCCACGCAACGGTTAGCAAGGTTAACAGTTCAGCGCTCGCGTGTTACCCAGATCCCAGAACTTCAGGAGGTATTTGCACCTTATTGGGTCGGCCTGCCCTACTACGTCACTGATTATGAGCTCCCCTGCGGCCATGTTTTTCCTCCTTCTGGCAACCCTGGAGCAGAGTACCAAGATGTTACGTGCGTGCATGCAGTCCGCCCATGCTGTGGTTAACTACCCAATAGATCCCCGCTCGACCAGGGAATGGCTGGAATGTTGTACGCCCGTACAATAATTAGCAGTGGGGGAACGCTAATTATTACGCATCCGCGAAATGTCGCCGCGACGTCCAACCAATCAACGCCAAGGTGGGAAACAAACCGACACCGGCGCCAAGCCAAGTCAAATAGCCAAACCAGGCCAATCAGCGTCGCCGCGGAATCGGTTGTCGACGCTGGTTGGCCTGACCTCACTTGGCTTGGCTAGTTGGCTTGACTTGGTGCTGGCGTCGGTTTGTTTCCCACCTTGACGTTGATTGGTTCCCCCACCGCTAATTATTGTACACACGGCTCAAACGATTGTGGCCGATCGAGTTTCGATTGCATTCGAGCTTACTAGGGCTGGCTTTTTTGCATCGCTAATATTCTACAGTATTTCATGAATTTGGTGAGGGCACTGCCAAGCCACAGGTTCCCGTCTAGAACACTTCTATTTCATGAAGAAACATCACTGATACGCCATCTAATATAAGACACGTTCGCGCAGTCCCGTCACAAAATTTAATTTATATACATTGCTACGGTTATGTTTATTTTCCCGTTGTTAACATAAAATAACGGATAGTGGATTTTGAAATAAATGCGTATTTCTTTGCTCTACACATTTCTACTAATAATGAGCGTCTTAGATTTTAATCTATGAAGACTGCTACGAATAAAATACCAAAAGACTTTATTCATCTCAGTATTCTGGTTTCTAACCCTTGCCATCTCTACGAAATACATAACATTCGTTTCCATTCTTTTCTTTATTACCCCACCATCCCGCTTTATTTATTTATGTTTTCCATTATAAATCCGTTGATTTATTTACTTTGACATTACAAGTTTATCGTTTATAGTGTCAAAATTATTATGATTTTACTTGAGGTTCATTGCAATAAAAGTCATTTGACATTTATTCTTGGTATCATTTACGCTATATGTAGCATCGCGAACAGAGCCGATCGCACAGATTTATATAATTATGACAATCATAGGCAGATGGTGCCACAGTGGTGTTTCAACATGAATTGGAAGTGTTCTAGACGGGAACCTGTGGCTTGGCAGTGCTCTCACCATATTCATGGAATACTGTAGAATGTTAGCGATGCAAAAAAGCCAGCCCTAGTAAGCTCGAATGCAATCGAAACTCGATCGGCCACAATCGTTTGAGCCGTGTGTACGGGCGTACGACATTCCAGCCATTCCCTGCGCTCGACTGTGACCCGGCGCCCAGAATCGCAAAAAGATCCGAAAGACTCCGTGTATACCTCTGACGTAAACCAACATCATATCTGATTAAAAATAGTCCGAATGACATCGAATTTGTACTCATTTTCATTAGGAGAATCTTGCCAATCCATTAGTGTTATTTTCATGGATTTCTAATAGATGATACAGATATTATTATTTTCATGACTACATAACTCATTACCCGGCTCGATTGCAGCACGAGCGAAAGAACACTGAGGTGACGAAGTGCAAAGCAAACACCGAGCTTAGTTTATTGTCTTAGCAAACATTCTGGGATTCTTGAATTATACATACTTTTGATGCTTTCCACAAAGCATTGGTGTGAATGCAAGCCAAAGTTATGCACGTATTGCGCGCCAACGTCACTCAAAGTGTTAATCTCGTTATCGCTCTCAGCTGCCGGTCGCTCGCGCAATGTAAATAAATCAAGCTATGGTTTCGGCCCTGACGGACTGAGAACGTAAGTCTGCCCACTTGTTTGACAAAAAATCACGATGCCCAGTAGCTCCTCACTCACGGACACTCCCCACCACCAGTGTTGCTCTCGAAGGCGTGACTTCATGCATATTTTCGATGCACACATTGTTCTAACAAGGAGACCCTACGACAGGTCTCCAGTGGCGGATTTACTGGGCGGCCGATGAGCAGTTGCCGCCAGGGTCCTTGTCCAGAAGGCCCCCCAGGCCCTATCTTCTAAATTGATTATGATTTTATTCAAATACAATTTTTTTTTGTTTTCCATAAATTTCATACACCACTCGCATAAATTTATTTGTAATTCTGTTATGTATACAGGGCGTCCCAGTATGTTTGCCACCTGGGCCTTTCCCCTTAAATTCACCACTGTGAGTCCCCCTCGAATTTTTATCAAATTTTAATGGATGAATCTAGAAGTCCTATGATGACATTTTGTATAATATTTGGCGCCAATGCTCACTTTTTATAAATTAATTAATAAATTAATAATAAATTAATTAAAAGAACTTAAGCTTACATTAAGTCTTAAAAAATTAAAATTGTTCGAAATAAAAGATGAAAAAAAATGTACGGTCGTATGTGGGCTCGAACTTAAAACCTTTCCCGCTTATAAATCAGACGTTCTTTGCTCTTACCTACCACCCACTTCGTGTTTAATGTCTTAATGCTTAAGACATTATCCCCGAAGTGTGTGGTAGGTGAGAGCAAAGAACGTCTGATTTATAAGCGGGGAAGGTTTTAAGTTCGAGCCCACACACGACCGTACATTTTTTTTTTCATCTTTTATTTCGACCAATTTTAATTTTTTACTGTTACTTTGTAAATATTAAAATTATTTTCATGTTTCGTTTATAAATATATAACTAATACAATTTATCTGTTAAAAAATATATCGCAATTTCTAGATTTAATATCAAACCTCTTTTTACAACATTAGTACTCGCATAACTTTACTGCATTATTAGTACGATATTAGTTTTCTGCAAAATTACTGCCACAAGAGAAGTGTTTTTAAATGTAAATGAAGTTCATTGTATATTTATAAACAAAAGTTGAAGATAATCTTAATATTTACTAAATAACACTAAAAAAATTAAAATTGTTTGAAATGAAAGTTGAAAAATATGTATCAACGTGTGCGGTTTAGAACTTAACACCTTCCGTTTACACACTATTTCGTTGATAATCCCTGAAACTTAAGTTCTAATCTGTGTACAGTTTAATTATTTATATAAAATGCGTATCGGCGGAAAAAAAATTCTACAGAATGTCATCATATGACCACTAGAATGTCATCATATGACCCTTAAAATTTTATCAAAATCCGAGGGGGACCTATTGTAAAGTCTCCTTGTTAACTGAAAAAAATATGCCAGTCGCTCTTTACCAACTGATTGTGCCTATCCGCAGATAGTTACTTTTTATTTTGTGTTCTTGTACACAAAGTTTATTATAATAACCTTCATAGCTAATTTATATATTCCTAGACATAACACTAGACATAAGAATATCTTTACGGGGTCTCCCTAGTGTGACGGCCTGAAAAGAGTGCGATACTTGGGATCTTTTTTTAAGAGAAACCCTCAAATTATATTAATTAAAAACTTTATGCTTATATTTGTACATAATTAGACAACATTAAAAAAAAATTAATTAAAAAAACAGTGGCTAAACCTTTAAACACGTTTTTCTCACAACTGTATTTTCAAAGCGGGCGCACACGATTTCTAAATAAACTCATGGACCAAATCCACTTGAGATTGGTAGGATATGTTTGTGGGATTCATTATTTTCGTTTGGTGTATAACCAAGTCAAAATTTTCTAAAATAAACTTTTGGCACTAAAAAACTACCGTTCTTTTTGCAGATATCAGAGTCTTTTCTTTAATATGCCGCCATTTTGTTACTTATCCTTATGTTTCGCCTGCCGTAGGCCGAACGATAAATAAACAGATATAAATTAAAAATATTCTTGATTTTTGTTTATCCAAAAACCTTTTGTTTAGCCAGCTGCCAACATCCGCAATTTTGTGCGCCGAGGACAGACTTTTTTTTCTAAAGCGCTCTGGTTATTGACCTGCAACTCGGAGCTGCAGCTCCTTTCAATTTCATTTTGAATTTTTTTTTAAATATTGTCCAAATATGTACAAATATAGACATAAAGTTTTTAATTAATATAATTTAATGTTTTTTCTTTAAAAAATCCTCAAATATCGCCTTATTTTCAGGCCGTCGCGCTAGGAAGACCACTTAAACGAAAGCAAAATATGAAATCGTGTAAAAATGGAAAAACTGAAAGTTAGACTCACCTTCGACGGATATAATTCTGGCGAACCTTTTTGTTGACGGATCTGACGAGATCAGCTCCCGTGAAGGGCAGAGGAGGTGGAGGCGGTGCAAGTGGAGGATGCAGAGCCGATTGGGAAGTTATTGATTGACTCGACGTCGATTGTTGCTGTTGCTGATCTTGCACAGCTCCTCCGTGAGGGCTAGGAAGTTGCGACGTATTGGCAACTGGTTCACCAACAGCAACCCATGTACTGCAAGATCTTGAAGCATGGTTTAATCTAGTATGCTCCAACATCAAGGAACTCCTTTGGGCAATGCCGAGGGCCAAAGCGGAGACTGTCGGTCGCAATCCACCTGGGCCTGATGCATCAGGGCTTGGTAATTGGGACACATCGCTTGTACTGAAGCTTTTTCGAAGACCGAGTACCGAAGAAAGTACTCCACAACTACGAATCAGTTCATTCTCTTCTTCAAACCAAAGTATTTCTGGTATATCGGCTGGCCTAAAGAAACAACGAAACTGATTTTACCGATTAAAGTTTCTTTAAAAAATCTACAATTGCAGAAGAATTCAATCAGTTACTTTAATTTTTTAGGGCATTCATGAATGATAATTATCGCAACGGACAATCGCGGCATGTGCGCGTGTGGGAGTCTTTTATGGATAAGATTATTAGAAAAGATAATCACCCTCTTTACTGTAAAATTCCTGAAGGGCGGGTTTTTGCATGCCCTCGTGGATTTCAGCGAGTGGGCAGGTTTAATGCAATGCAGCAATTCACTTAAATATCTTATAAAGTATCGCAAGATCGTGTTATAACAGTGACTGTTACAGAATCTAACCCTACGCCCATGGGCCAAAGTCCTGCCCATGTGTCCGTCTTTTGACGGCGACTGTACGCGCCTCAGCTGACCTACCCAACACGCGCCTCTGATCGCTGAACTGTCGTTCTGCAGGCGTGTTGCTGAGCCGAATTTTTAAACATCACCTAATAACTAAAAACCGAAGCTTCCACCGCAATTTTGTTATTCTTGATTTGCGTCTTATTTGGTCACGCAGAATCACCTATTTTATTTTCTACCATCTGTTGCCGAACACCCTGTATAACGGAATCATACATGAAAAACAAACGGACAGAGTATCGGGAGATTTTGTAGCCTTACGCTTAAAGAAGTTGTTTAGCATTGTATCTGTAATAAAGAAATGCGACTCTTGGATAATCACGAAGTGCAACTACGGTGCCAAAGATTTGATAGTCTGTAATACATACATATTAGAACAAATTTCTACAAAGAAAGATTATTGTTGCTTGCTGAAATTGGCTCAATATATAGAAGATTATAACGCTCAGCTGCTAATGGGAAGGGACTTTTAAGCGCAACGATTGGCTACTTCAATTCATTAGACCTGGGTTCGCATAAGGGGCAAGATTTAGATAGAGTAACAAGGGACAAAGAAGTGAATGTCAATTGTAGGCTGTTATGTGATACTCTTTAATGGTCTTGGCCTAATGGTTGTCAACGGCAGAAGTGAATGTATAGTAAGGGTTGCTAGGTATTCCAGAATAGTAACGGATCAAGCGTAACTGACGGGAAGGTTGGGACACATCTATGATTTCAAAGTAGAAAAAATAGGCATCTCTGACCATATGATAGTGTAGACTTTCCTGGAGAACCACAACCAAAGCTAATGGAAGGCAACCACAAACCCAATACCAAGCGCTCATCGCCCACAACATGTTAGTCTAAAATGGTTAATGGATAAGATGGCAGCTTACGGGGAAAGACTGAAGGATCAGGATTGAAACATAAGCAATGATGTTGACTTTCTAAACAAGGAGATCGCGGAAAAGCTATACAGGGTAAACCATGACAACGAATAAACCATGGTGTAGTTATGCGTGTAAAGTACTGAAGAAGGAAATTAGACGATTGAGCAGAAAATGGAGAGTAACCAGCAGGGATCAGTACCACAAAAAATGAAAGACCAAAGAAAAGAATACATTCATAAAATTAAGGGATCTAAAACTAACCATCTACTCAAGGCGACAGAAAAACTAAGTATATAATGCAAAGAATGCGTCGGACGTTTGGCGCACGTACAAAAGCCTAAAAGGTACGAATGAAGTGGAGCACACGTTGTCAAAAGGAGAGTGGGAGGCCTTTCAGAATGTACAATACATATACCCCCAAAATCTTAATGAATCTGAAATGTATCGACGTCAGAGATCCTTACCTAGATAGCGAATTCAGTATGTCAGAACTAAACCTAACTCTAAAGAAATTAAAGCCATTCAAACCGCCTGGCCCGAATGCAATTACAAACGCATTTTATAAGGCACTCACTTAGAATCAACATATATCAACATGTGGATGTTATACAAGAAAGGAGAGCCATCTGATCCGAGCAACTATAGGGGCATTCCATTGGCAAACTCTACCACCAAAATATACACATCACTTATTACTCACAGAATAAACTCGTAGAGTGAATCAAATGGGATCCTTCCAGAAAGTCAGGCAGGCTTCAGGGCATCTAGATCATGCGAAGACAACATTTTTACACTGTCTGCGAGGGTTGCAGAGGTCCTAGTGAAACCTAAAGGCAAATTATGTATATGTGAGATTTGTCGAATTAAAGAAAGCATTTGATTCGGTAGATCACTCACTCCTATGGGATAAACTCTTCAAATCAATCAATTGCCTACTAATCAAATGCCCACTAATCAATTAAATCAAAAGCCTGCACGACAATGCGACTGTGTTGCATACTGACACACATTTTTCGCAACAAGTGTAATACGCTACGCGAAACAAGGTTGCTGACAAGCGGAGTCAGCATTCCGCTGATTGATGCCCTGAAAATCGAGTATAAATACACGATGCGTCAAGGTAATGACGCCTCGTAAAATTTGAACGAACCATCCCCACCACCATTTGTTGTGCGACCGTCTTCACCCTCATCCTTTATCACCTCGTGCACAGCGAATTATGACAGCGAATCATGACAGCGACTCGTCCTTGCCGCATGCTTCCGTTCTTACCCCTTGTTTTACAATAACGAGTAACACTCGTGCTACAGATTATCTACGTACAAAAATTGAAAAACACGAGTGTGACTCGTAACATAGATACGATCCAAACCATTGTATTGTATATTGTTTTTTCAAAGCTTTAAAAGCGTTTCAAAGCTTATCATCGCTTATATTGCCCAACAAAGAACTATTTTATAGTCATCTTTTCCCTCCTCTCTCTCCTTCGGGTCTCAGCAGCAGCGGCGCACGGGGAGAAAGAAAGGTGGTGGTGGTGGTACTCCCATCTTTCCCCAGTACCCGCCCCGTGATCAGTGATGCCAGATTCGGGACGGGAGCGCTCGAGAATTTCCCCCACCTCGCATGCACACTAGGCCGGAGCTGCGTGTGTGCATGCGCTGAGCTCGCGGGCACGCAGCTACGGCGTAGTGTGCATGCGAGATGGGGGAAATTCTCGAGCGCTCCCGTCCCGAATCTGGCATCACTGCCCGTGATGCTTAACTTCGGTGATCTAACGAGAACCGGTGTTTTCCATCACGGCCACGGCCGCTGGTCGGTCCAAACATGATAAACACGAGTGTGACTCGTGTGGTAACCATGATCGGTACATTCATCTGTCGCGCATTGTTTGATCTTCATTGCAGTCACTAAATGTGTGCACATAATTTCAATATGAAACTACTACTTAATTCCCTTATTTGTAACTATATATATGTATGTACAGAATATTCGGCAACAGATGTCAGAATTTTTAAAGGCTGATTCTACATGCCAAAATAAGACGAAAATTAAGAATGACGAAATTGCATTTGAGGCTTCATTTTCGAGTTATTAATAATTGTTAAAAATACGCGTAAAAAGCGTCTGAGGCGAGGGACTTTAGGTGCGATCCCACGGTGCGTGGCTCGACAAGTTTCGAGTCGCACTCGCCGAGCCACGCGCCGTGGGAATGATCAGCTTCGGCTAGTCGCGTCGTCGAAACGCCCATGGCTTGCCGACTTGCGCTCGCTAAAGGGATTTGACGAGCCTAGAAGGCCTGCCGAACCACGCACCATGGGAGTGCGCCTTTACTTACAACGGAGGTGCACAAAGAGCTTAGAGCATATACAATGGAGGTCTCATTGAAAGCTTGAAACTGTCGCCAACATGGTGCGAGCGAGAGAAGTATATGTCCCCTTCGACCGTAATGCGCATGCGTTGATATCGTGATAGAGAGAAAGACATATGCGAACTGGTGCGACAGAGAGAATCTATACATCTCTCTCTCGCACCAGTTCACACATGTCTTTCTCTCTCGCACGATATCGGTGCATGCGCATTACAGTCGAATGGGACATATACTTCTCTCGCTCGCACCAGTGGCACATGTCTTTCTCTCTCGCGTGATGTTGCCGACAGTTTCGAGGCAGTCACTCTAAGGCAATGATACCTCCATGTATATATGCTCTAAGCAAAGAGCCCTTCAGAGTGGAAGATCTCTGCAATTCTGAGCGCCGGGTCAGAATCGCTAACAAGGGAACACTGCGAACCCGGACTCACCGATTGGGACGCAACTTTGTGGGTGTTTAAAGTGACTCAAAACAAAAACAACGGTGTGTTTCATTTGGGCCCTATCGCCCTTTAAGGGGGTACAAACTAACCTCAAAGTCAAATTGGCACTTTCACTTTTTCGCGTATAACTCTCAAAGTACAACAGACAGAAAAAAATGTTTCGAACAAAAGTTTAATGGTGCAATAAGCGCTACAAACTTGCGTTAACAAAATTTTGAACAGAGTTTAAAAATAAAATACCTGAACCGAAAAAAACTTTTTTCAAAATTTTGTTAATGCAAGTCTGCAGCGCTTATTGCACCATTAAACTTTCGTTTGAAACATTTTTTTCTGTCTGTTGTACTTTGAGAGTTATACGCGAAAAAGTGGAAGTGTGAATTTGACTTTGAGGTTAGTTTATACCCCCTTAAAGGGCGATAGGGCCCAAATGAATCACACTGTTGTTCATGTTTTGAGTCACTCTAAAAACCCACAAAGTTGTGTTCCAATCGGTGAGCCCGGGTTCGCGGTGTTCCCTTGTAAGAAGTCTTCGGCTCCGAGAGCAGCTCTTTGTGCAACTCTGGACTATATGATTCCACAGTTGAAACTGACATGGAGTTATGAAATGTAAACAAAAGGTATAAGATGGTATAATGTGCGGATACGTCGATTTTTGCTTTAAGAGCTACATTTTAAATTTATAGCAATAGTGATTTATAATATATCGTGAGAGTAGCAAAACGAATATGGTGTAGTTATTAATGAAATAACATACCTGGTAGCTTGAATCTGACAAGAATCTAGTTTCGGGGATGGACCGCGGCCAGCAAGATGTACGTCGGTGTAAGATTTAAATGTGACAAGTCTGTTAGCGCCTCGTAGTTCACTTGCTATTGAGGATACACTGAAGAGAGAAAGGTCTGTCGTAATGCTCTCATGACTCGGCGATCGTAACATTCGTGATGATACTTGGAGTGCTGGACATTGTGTGTTTGTTAAGCTGCTACTGCATTGGGTACGGGCAGCTATTGGTATCGGCGATGCCGGCTTTGCTTCGTCTTCAGCCATGTTATAGTCTTTTAATTCTTTATATATTTAAGCTTTTCTTGTGAATTAAGGAAAATCGTACATTCTTGTTTTCGTCACTTACTATTTCCATTATTACCATGCGATAATATAGGATCATTAATAAATCCTTTGTAATTTTTAGTCAGCGATGACCTAACTAGATTTTCTAACAATTCGAAATCTTGTACTTTTAACAAGATATAAGAATTTATTAGTGTTAACATTATCGATCTCTTTTGCAAATATAACGTCAAGTCATTTATACACAATTATTTATAAAAAGAAGTGAGGATTTTAGAAAATTGTTAAATCAAAACTATATTACACGAGTGAATAAATTACATTTTTGCTAATTTAATTATAGACTAATCTCAATGTACTAATTAAATTAAAGTGGGTTTGAAGGTTGATTACATGAGAATTTGTTAATGTGAGTGAACTTGTTTTGTGCAATGGAACAATAAACATATGCTCGATTTTATTCATATTTCAAGCCTTCTCAGTTATATTCTCTATCAGTCGCAAATCCATTCAAGTTATCACAGAAGGTACATCAACGATTACAAATAATTGGCTACTTTGGTATTAAAATACAATAGTTTCAATTTCGAAGTATATTTTTGCGTATATTGATCGATCATATTATCGCAAAGTTTTATAGTTTGTAGTCTTCTATCCTTCAGCATAAATGTTTCTGAAAATATAAAAAAAATTCCACATTATTAACATGTGGTCAAGTTTTTATATTTACAGTGATGTGAATAATTATAGGCTCAAGTGAAATTTGAAAGAACTTATTTAATATTTTAATAAACAGTGCAATTAATACATTTGTTAATGATATTTTTACTTTCGATAGGGTTTTCTAATTTAATTTCTACATAAACTATAGTCAAATTACATTATGAGGTATATAAATTGCATTATATTTTGCTTGGAAGACACACATAGGCATGTGGACTTGGATGAGGATTTTTTAAAAAGTTTTAATATCGCAATTTTCTTTAAAAGTGTTATTCAGTATTTTATCGAACAACTTTGTTATTTATTACATTGATAAATCTTTTTTTCTTGGTTAATTAAATTCTCTATTATATAGTGTTCTGTACAATATCTTCACAAGCGACTTAAATTCTTCTGGTAATTTTTGTGGTAATGTTGCCCAAAGAATTTGAATTGGATCGAGTCTTCACATGGCCACACCAAAAATTAATTTCCGTGTTCTTCAAACCAGTTTTTGATGGAAGCACCAAGATGTGCTGCATTATTATCTTGCTGTAAAATTACATTTATGTCCTTCATACTCGCCACAAATGGTAGTAAATGCTCTTCTAGCATTTTTTTATATTTTCCTGCTTTATTTTTACACCTGTTCTTCCAACATTTTTAATTTCTGTCTGATATCATGACTCCACGACCTCCGATGGGGCAAAGAGGTAAAATTCTTCTTTCGATCCACGAATCGTGCCAATAATAATTGAAGCCATCAGGTCCATACAAATTGAATTTGCCCTCTTCATTGAATATAACGTGGTCCCACATTTCTGATCGTGAAACACAGTTTGTTGCAAAATTTAAACGGTGCTCCATGTGACATTTGCTGCCTGGAGGTTTCTTCAAATATTTCTGTGTCTCTTCTCCTTCCCAATCCGTTTCCCTGCTGAACTTGAATCACATATCAACTGAAATTATTGCACTATTTGCGATTATGAAGCCACTGATCTCGAAGTTTTCCTTAACATCGCCTATTTAATAGTGAGGGAAACTTTGACGAGGGGGGCAGGGGAGGTGTTTACGATAAACACTTTAGTATTTCTTTCACTTATACATAATCGGTAAAGAGGAAAAAAAAATACCTTTACCCTATAATTATTCACACCATTGTATAATACAAAGATAATACTACTTGTACTGTACTTATCGGCGTACAATAGAAACCTGTTGTTTACGTCCTAAACAGATTGTTTGCACTTCTTACAAGGAGAGGTTCCCAGGTGTCCGCCTCCGATTGCTTTGAATTTTGGATATGTTAGAGGACCGAAAAATAAGAAATACGTGTTTGTTTATAGCGGCCCGTTTTCATATTGTGGGGGTGAAACCACCCCCCAAAGTTCATACGGGGTACAAAAATTATGTTGAGTAAAACTTGATATAAATTTAATTTGCGTCATAACTTGCTGTATGGACGATGTTCTTGTCGTCCGTCACCGTTATTAGGGGGTAACTATGAGGGGTGGTTACACCCCTTGAACATGCAAATGGGCCAAAATAGAAAGACATGCATTTCTTATTTTTCGGCCCTCTAAAACATATCCAAAAACCGAAGCAATCTGGGACGAACACCTGAAAATCGTATAACATGAGGGGGGGGGGGGGGGGGTCACCCCTTGAACATGCAAACGGGCCAAAATAAAAAGACACATATTTCTTATTTTTCGGTCTTCTAAAACATATCCAAATTTCAAAGCAATCGGAGGCGGGCATTAACTATTCTTATGCACTTTGGAGGGTGGTTTGAACCCCTAAACATTCAAGCAGGCCAAAATAAAAAGACACGTATTTCTTATTTTTTGGTCCTCTAAAACATATCCAAAAACCAAAGCAATCGGAGATGAACACCTAAAAATCTTATAACTTTGGGGATTGATTTCACCCCCTAAATATGAAAACGGGCCCCTATAAAAACCACGGATATCTTATTTTTGGCTGTACTTCCGAATGGCCCCAGTGGCCGATCGACACGAGGTTTGGGGGGAAGGGTGGGGAGGGGGTGTGGACCCTAAATCTAAAATTGTTTCTTCGGGTATTTATTAGTTTCCGAAATATTAATAAAAAATTGTTAATTTTTTGGAAATTTTTTTTGGACGTTGGTGCAGGCCTCTTTATCCTGGAGCCCTTCCGTCCCCCTATTTTTAGTTTTTGAAATTTTGTAACCACTGCTTCGTTTTTCGCATCGCCGAACTCACATCGGTTCGCTGTCATGCTTTCCGCGCCTCACTCACTGGTCTAGCCCCAACCGGGGCCGATCGAGATGAAACTTAGTGGGTAATACGAGGGGTGTGGACCGACCCCAAATATAAAATTTTACCTTCAGCAATTAATGCGTTCAAAAGGTACAGAAGTAATTGCGCATAAAAGGCCTTACCAATTTTTTTTAATCACTTTACCACGGTCCCCCCTCTTAACAATATTTCTGTTGACTTATACCGACATAACACATTCCACTTTCCAACTTGTTCCGGGTTTTAGTATTGGTTTGGGTTAGATTGGCGCGGGGGGCGCGCGCCCGCTCGCGGGCGCGTAAAGCATGGTAGCGAACCGATGTGAGTTTGGCGATGCTAAAAATGAGACAGTGGTGACACAATTTCAAAAGTTGAAAATGGGGGACGGAAGGGCTCCCGGGTAGGGAGGCCTGCACCAACGTCAAAAAAAAATTCCAAAATAAATTAACAATTTTTTATTAATATTTCGGAAACTAATAAATACCCGAAGCTACAATTTTAGATTTAGGGTTCACACCCCCTCCCCACCCCTCCCCCCAAACCTCATCTCGATCGGCCACTGGGGCCATTCGGAAGAATATCCTTATTTTTCGGTGCTCTAAAACATATCCAAAATTCAAAGCAACCGGAGGCGGACACCTGGAAACCTCTCCTTGTTAGAACTGTCACGGGCAACCAACACTCTACGCAGGTCAGCGAAATTTGAGAAAAACATACATACATATTACATACAGCCTGCAGTGTCACCACGCAGAACCGATGGTCTACAGTCGAGTGTATGCGAAGGGTTGGTCGCCCATGTAGCACCTTATTATATCATATTTGATTGGGTCTTCGTTTGAACCGCTTGACAAGGAGGGTGAATGGGATATGTTGAATCTTTACCACTTTTCGTTTACTTAGGATGCGGGAATGAGAACATTGGACAAGATTGGACAAAACAAAGAGCCCGAAAGGGCTCTGCCAAAAAAGAGTCGGTCTTAAGCGTATTTCTAGATATCGAGGGAGCATTTAATAACGCATCATTCGATGTCATGTGTGATGCTTTAAACAGCTTCAAAATCGAGAGATCGTTTGTAAAGTGGATCACAACATGCTGTGGACAAGAACACTTATGACCAGCATGGAGGGAATCACGATCAGAACTCCGGCCAACAGGGGCTGCCCGCAGGTTGGCGTTCTCTCCCACTGGCGTTCCTATATCAGCTTGGATATGCGGACTTCATAGTAGAGGGTTATGCCGATGACATAACCATTTCAGTTACAGGCAAACACCCAAGCTGCCGAACGAACAGAATGCAGACTGCGCTCACACTGGTCCAGGAATGGCGCTTTTCCCAAAACTTGTGGGTAAACCCGAGTAAAACGGAGATGGTGCTTTTCATAAGGTAGTGGAGCTTTAGGTTTAAGGCTCCATCTATCTGTGGAACGGAGCTTCATACCTTGACAGGGGTGCGATATCGGGGGGTAACCCTATATACCATTCCACCTAAGAGTAGACCTACGCTCCTACCGCTTTGCGACCGATCTGTGCAACTCCCGCGGTTTCCCTGCCGATTCCCTACCAATTAACAGTATATCCTTGCACGGATCGAGTCTACTCTTAAGTGAAATGCAGTATAGATAGGCGGTTCTCATGAAAAAGCTACATCGCGAAGGCCACCATCAACTACTAGGCCTGCTTGATGATGTTTGGCAGCACTTGGGGTTTAAAACCATGGATGGTCAAGTAGCTTTACACAGCCATTGTGGAACTTCAACTGACCTACGCCTCCGTGGTATGATGGACCTTCATGAAGAGAGAAACCCACAAAAGGACATTAAATAACGTATATTGTCCGGCACTGCTAGGAATAACTAGTGCGTCTCCCACCACACCAAGCCTAGCGATGGGGGTCCTGTTGGATCTAGTACCTCCGCACATATTTGTGGAAACCGAGGCGAAAAAGGCAGCCTTACACTTTGCGCAAAAGTAGACAGGCGTTGGGAATGGCCACACGACGATCCTGCAAGAGTTAAGGGACTCGGACGAGGTTCTAAGCTGCGGCGGAGATCGATGTGTGGGATCAAAAACCCCCATAAAAGGAAGCCCGGAATAAGAGATCTCGGATGATCGGCGTTAATAGAATTGGTGTGGTGGTTGGCCAGTACGCAGCGGATCCGCAAAATCGTGGGTTCACGTCCCACCACCCGAGGCCCTCTCTTTTCGTGGCTCTCGAAAAACCTAGGAATTACGAAATCTATTTCTACCGGTGTAATCCAATCTACCGTGTCCGACACAACGTTGAGGTTTGCTCTGCAAGCAGGAAGGACTGGGAGGCGAACCAAAGTGAATTATTGTTTGCAGAACGGCTGGTATACGGATGGATGCAATACCAAAACGGGAACCGGAGCCGGGATATAGGGGGAGAGGCCCAGCGTGGAATGGGTTCGAGTCCCATCGCCCCGGGCTCCCCACATATCGGTCTCTCAAGCGAAGGTGTAGGTCATCCAGGTCTATCCCAGATGGAATCTGGGCAGGAGCTACGATGGCAAACACGTCTACATTTGTAGCGACAGGCGGTTAGCAAATAACAATCACGTTTGATTACTGTGGGTTCCGGAACACGGCGGAATCGAAGACACCGAAAGAGTAAATGAGAGGGCTCGGCAAGGCGCCCAAAGCTCAGATCGGTATTCGCTTTGCCCTATAGGTGTCTCTATGGGTACGGTGAAAGAATGGAAGAGGAGCTTGGTGAGACAGCAACTCGACCGGTTCTGGAAGCAAACCCAACATATGAGACACGCGAGGGCTCTGGTGGAGGGACCTTCGAGGAAGCAACTTTTGGTCGCCTGGCCAGGACGCAGATGATACACTATGATACAGTATCATCATACTGCATAAGAATTGAAACATCGAAGTTTATAGTTAGTGTTGAGATGAAAGACGAGGATCTGTGATATTTGTATAGATATTATGGTGCGTAAAAAACACGCTCAATCATGTATCAAAATCAACAGCATTATAGGTATTGAACATTTGTTGTAAACACAGATAACATGTGCCTAAATGAAACGTCTGATAATTCTAAAACAATTGATTCTTGTGCTCATGTATGTATATTAAGCCTCCCTGATTATTTTAAGCAATATTACATGCCCCTAAAGTTTCATGCAAACAGTTTTGTTCACCTTGTACTGTGGCCCGATGAAAAGAAGTCGGTCGAAACGTCACAGGGGCAAGAGGGGTTCTTAGCTCGCATTGGCTCCCGCCGCCCGTGTCCCGTTTGCTTACTTTGTATTCGCCGACGTTGCCGCGCCAGCCAATAGGGATATACTATTCGGACCCTGATTCAGACCCTAGAGTTTCTCAACCGACTTCTTTTCATCGGAGCACAGTACATGATGTCCATTATCTACTTGAAAAATGCGTCTCGCGTAATAGAGGCACAGTGTGTCTCGCGCTGCGCGTAAACTTGACGCGAGACACTACCGTGTCTCTTGATCTGTTCGTTACCTCAACTTCTTACACATGCATTGTAAGAATAAAATTTTGTTGTGATAAAGATACCATGGGCTTTCTAGTGACCCCAACATTGTAAAATTAATGAAAATATATATTGAGCCCTCTTTTTCCCATATTTATGTAAATGATTTCACATATCATGAGAGTAAATGAAAAGTTAAAATAAACGAGAATAAACATGAATATAGAATATTAGAAGAAATTTTTTTACGTCAAACAGGAAGCAGTCTCCTGATATACAGTCACATCTGCTATGGTCGTTACATGTTATACAGCTTAAATATTTATTACCTCTCAGTATCAAATAATTGTTACGTCGTTACAGGAATCCTTTAATTCCATTTATTTTAAAAACAAACATTTAGATGTGCCCATAAAGGGGATGTTTCTTAAATAGCTTGTTGAGGTCTATAATCTAAACACTGATTTATTAAAAAAAACTGTTTTCTTTGCTAGACCTCTTTTTGTAAGTATACCTCTATACATTTTAATAGAGTGGTACTGTCACTTCTATTACCACTGTTCATTTGTGCAACTGAAATAGTCCAGTTACAATGTAATACGTACTTATATCAGAATAAGTCCATATTTGGCAAATGCAGAATAATCAATGTAAAGTAGTATAACACTGATCATAATAGCATCTGGTATTTTGATAGCCAAACTATGAAACTTTATAATTTATAAGCACCTTGGTACACAATGAAAACAAAGAAAATAAATTTATTATAAGCAGCCAAATGACTATATTCATATCCACGCAAATAACTAATACATGCACCTTGTTATTATATTTCCACGTTTTCAAAAACTGAATAACATTTCTCATTTGGCTAGAAATTATTTCATATTTCTCCCTATATGAGGGAATGAAAATTCTATCCTAAAATATTCACTGCTTCATGCTTCTTACTTTGTTTCAGTAGATTCGTTATATTGATGGAAGATGCTGCTTCGAATGTTGACGTTTCACGTCAAGCGGTTCGACGCGTTTTCTTTCTTCTTTTTTCTTAGCGTACAGTTGTGCCTCCTTTGTCCTCTTGTTATATTCCTTGTTAATCCCCGTTAACGAAAATTAACGCTGCAAAACACGTAAACATGAAGAAAATTTGGAACGATACGAAGCAATAAAAAATTAACCGACGATCACTTACCCTGTACTGTAGTCGACGGTCACGTCGAGGTTGCTTACTGCACAGGCGTCAATCGATAGACACGAGTAGCGCCACCCTTGCAGCTCGCAAATTCTGTCTACAATTAGTGATAGAGGATACCTGCAACTTTCTTAGAACAGCGCAGCAAATTTTTTATTTGATTTTTCGAAATTTTTTATGAACTGAAGAAGTAAACGATTACTGAAATTTATTCAAATATTAAAATATACGAATACATGTCAGCTATTCATCCGATTCATCGTTCATATTATCCACATATTAAGATCAAAGATAGATTTTTTAAAGTATATTTATTATTCTATTCGCGCAATATGTTTAATGTTCGTTATCCCCGCTTCGCATTCAACTCGCTCTGTAGCGCGATAAAACTTGGCGCGAGATACATATCCGACTTTTCAGAGGCCTTTTCCCTTCGAATCTTTTCCACATTGCTGTTTAATGAATAAAAGATAATGAGCAAAATGCTCTCTAACGAATCTATGAAAAAGTTAATGGCTTATATTTTTCATGTCTAAAGATTTCTTTGTATGTCGTTTCACATAAAGAGTTGCTGAATCTAAAATTTCTTTAAACAATGTAGACGGATGGATTTCTATCACGATACTGAGAATCATACCTTCCGTTTGCCAAATGACTGCTTAAAGGTCTAGGCACATAATACATTACTTCCGTGTCCATTCTGTGTTCACTAATGTGACTGACGACTATTCGGAGGTATCCGCGCTCTACAGCAGGCCAGCTCTGGCCCATTACAATAATAAAATAATCAGAATTATATTACGTTTGGTGCCATTTTCATTTAGGGCTGCCATCTGTAACATCACAAAGCCCGGACAGAGAGCATTAAAACCCCGGACATATCCACTTGACACCCGGACACTTTTAACTATTTCTTATATGTATGTATTAGCTACGATATCCCAAAACAACAATTTCTGTAAAATATAGACTGTGACCGTAATCAAGAAAGATTGATAAAATATAGTTGTAAAAAGTAGGAATTTATTTATGACTTTTTTATACACTTAACTTATAACTAAAAGAACACATAAAATACGCAAATTTAATTTATAACTAAAATAAAATAAAAAAATTTAAACCAATCGATTATGCTAAACGTAGAAAAACATAATTTCTTTTTTTTTCAAAAATCAACACGAAAATAATCTTACAAACTGCGAGCGAGCAACATCGAAAACCCCGGATCACTACAGAAAATCCCCCCGGACGTCCCCGGATGCCCTAAAAAAAGGTCCTTTTATACATATAAGAAGAGGGGCGTAGAGGGTCTCTTCTTCTTACCACTGGCACGCCGGAACGGAACGGACCCGGAACGGATATGTATAAATGGACCTAAAGAGGACAAATCCGGGGAAACCCGGACGGATGGCAGCCCTATTTTCATTAGAAAAACGCAAGCAATCCATTAGTGATACTTCTATGAAGATTTAATACGAAATATAGAAATTGGCATTTTCATTACAGAATGGCCGATGACATGACCCCCTAGACTCTAAGACCTCTGAAGCGCGTGGTTCGAGAGCTTCTACCCGAGAACCCTCCACGGTCATAAAAAAAGATCCCCTTCAGGCGATTTCTACACACCGTCAGTGCAAAATCCAAAATATCGTAGCCAACCAATTTTAGTTTTAAAATACGAACTACGTCTACGGGTTCCACACTGACATCTTTGACACGGACAAGCGTGAACTGCTCCGTTGTAACGCAAGTAAATGATATTTTTTTACATATGTAATTTCACGATACGGATACGGAACTGATAAGTGTGAACTGTTCCATTCCAAAACAAGCAAACAATATCTTTTACGACGACACTGACGGCACGTAACTGGCACGGAACTGATATGTGTGCCCAGACCTTTATCCCGTCCGAGTAGGGAACTTAGTAGGGAGATATCCTTCTTGGAACCAGCTGCCGCCTTCAAGGAGCCGATGGTTGACATTTAAGGACCGAAACGTGCGGCAACGTATAAGATGAAGGGAAATAGATTGAAGATTTAACATCCTGAATGTTTGAGATGTATTTTTAAAAGACTGCAGAAGGTGGTAGGTCTTCCTCAGGTCGAGTCCAACTGACTCTCCTCATTCAGAAAAGTCTTTCCATCGTCGCTAGCGAAAACTTCCTGAGGTCTGGGGTTAATTTAACACGGGCATGGCATCGCGCTGTTTGGGTCCATCGTCGCCGTGCTTGCCATTCTGTAAACATCTGGTCAGGCTGTTCAGCCGCTTTGGGTCAGGCGAGCATTGATATTTTTCCAACAGACGATGGTGGATCTACTGGTGGAGTCGCGGCGAAGTCAGAACAATAACGGTTGCACGATATCACATTGGATCGCGGCTTGACATAGTCGTGGTGGCAGCAGAGTTGAGCAATAGTTTATCTAAATAAAAATCTCAAATAACGAACAAAAGATAAATAATTTTTATTCGTTATTCGAGGCTCGAATAATCGAAGTTATCTTTATTCAAAGAGCAACGAATAAATAATTTTATTCGATGAGAATTTATTCGACGAATAAAGATAATTTTTTTATTCAATGAGAATTTATTCGACGAATGAAGATAATTTTTTTATTTGATGAAAATTTATTCCACGAATAACGATAATTTTTTATTCAAAGGTTTTATTCGAATAAATGCGTCGAATAAATTTTTCATCCGTAGCATTTATTTTTTCGAAGCCTTCGAATAACTTTCATCAGCGTCGAGCATGTTCAAGCCGCCGAAGGTCGAGCCCGGCCGCGCGGCGAGCGCCGAATACAAAGGACCGGCGACGGCGACTTGGGGTCTTGGTGACTGACGCACGCGTTATCTTACAATGTATATAGTATTGTGCAATGACGAAAATCTCAATTTACATAATTTTCATCCTATCTTTTTGAAAATAATACCAATGGACTGGTGAGGTTTTTCCGACGAAAATAAGCCAAAACACGACATACATCACACTAGTTTTAACAGTGACCAATTTCAATATATTATCCTGAATAAACAAATTCGATTTACAGACAATTACAAAAATCTACATACATTACGTGAATTTATAATGTTTCAGAAAATACAGGAATGTCTTTTGTGATGTTGTATCGTTTCAAAATATTTGTAACCTTAATTATTAAACGATTTAATAACTTCGTATATTACATCGTGGACGAACCGTAAGGTTACTTTATGCGAGGGGGGCCGTAGGATAGAAGGGGAAAAGGCAGAGGTTCAGTACGGGCGCTGCTACCTATCACGTCAGGTGAGCTCACGTGCTATCACATAAACTCACGTCACGGGCAAAAAGTGTGCGATGTCATTTTACTTACTTGTTCTTTTACGGTATTTTACTGTATCAGAACCACAATGAAGTCACCTAGTGCATATCACATCATCTTCACACGTGACAGTACGTTTTTATTTTCTGTAAAGGCGGAACCGTATACTGTTATCGCGTCACGTGAGCTCACGGGTTATCACGTTGACAAAGTTATTAATTTTAAACCGTGATAGCATGCTTAGAAATATACTATTGTCATGTTATGACATGAGTTATGTCATGCTACAATATTTTGGTAATTATTAACAAAAAGTTAATCCTCACCGATTTCGATGACCTTGAAATATGTTGTCGGGAGCGTGATTATGAATAACTTTTTCCTAAACATGTTACCGTCGCTCCGCCTTAGTTTCCGAGGTATTGGTACATACCATAAAGAGTACTTACTTTTTATTAAAGTAATAATAATGAAGCATTCCATAAACGACATGTGTGATTTTACAAATTCAACACCTTCTTGGCACAATTTTGTTGAAGGTGAAAGAGTTTTAAATGCAGATCATGTAATATTTTGCGACAGGAAAAGTGTCAGCAATGACTGTATTTATTTCATTGCATTTTCTTTGCAAACATCGAATTTAAAATCCTCCGAATTTCTGCTCCTGGGAAAATCTTACATGTGAAATGTTCTTGCAAAGCTGGATTAAGTAAGAAATGTAAACACAGCGTGGCTGTTTTCATGCACCTAGCAAGAGAAGGAATAAATAAAGTTCTTATCATACTGGAAACAAGAGTTCAGCTTTGTGATTTTAATGTAACCTTTTTTAAATTGTAATGTTTAATCAATCAAATTGATATTTTTTTTATAACAAAGGATTAATGACTTTAAGAATTAATTGGTAGAAAGTATTGATTTTATTTATTCTTAAAAGACTTCAAATATTAGGTACACAATTTTTATTACTGATGTTTGAATATTTACACATTTTTACAATTAATTCTTAAACATTGATTTTGTTCAAAAGAATTATAAGATTTTTACAAGTTATTTTTATATACAATTATTTTGATTTTTGAAAAAAATGATTACTTGAATACTTGTAGAGCACACTATATATGATAATTTAATTATATAACCATTTTTTAAATGAGTTTTGTAGATCTGGGAGGCATGAACCTTTAATTTCAGAAGAGAATAATAATATTTTAGAAGTAAATAATAATTATAAAATAGAAGCTATCTTATGGGGAAAAAAGTGCTGTACAGAAGTTTTACAGTCCCTGAAAGTAGATACTAAGTAAATTGATTATAACAGGAAAATTTATACGCAAAAACTTTACCACAAACAAGATAAAATGTAAATTTTAAATGAATTATTTACACATTTTCTATATATAACCACAGCCAGCGGCCTACTCGTTCGTGTTCTGATTTTTGTCACCAGATAGCGTATCGCAGTTTAGCTAATCCCAATATATATGTATGCATGGTGCATGGTGCACACCATGCGAGGATTCCCCCTCTACTGCTCTCGCAACGACACTGAGATCCCGCCGCGGCCATGTTGCCATGTTTCATGCTTTCCCTCCTTCTGGCAACCCTGTTGTTTAGTATATTGTCGTGTATAAGGTCGTCTGTACAGAAACCGAAATCAGTTTTTGAAATGAAGCGACTCTTACTTTTGCTGTTATTAGAAGAAGAAGAAGATGATGATATACTTCTTTTAACATTTTTGGCGAGAAGAAGAAGAAAGCAAATGAAAAGTATGTACAAAAATCGAGATGAAGAGCGTTTTTGCAGTATATTAATAAGAAACCATTTACTAGATTATGAAAAAACGTATGGACAGTTCTTTAGATTAAGTAAAAAACGAAGGTAGATTTTTTTTAAAATCTTGTCGCTTATAATTTAAAGGAAACGCCATCCAGGGGAGTGAAATATCCCATTCCGCCGGAGAAAAAACACTGCCTCATAACACTGAGGCAAGTTAATTTTTCAAAAATAATTTTCATTGTTTAGCTTGAATAATACAATTGTCTTACAATTCAGTTACATTAACATTACTGGATCTTCGTTGTAATGATCTTACTTCTAATTCGTGTATTACTTGGAATACCTTTGAACACCTCTAAAGGCCGTCGTGCAAATTCGACGAAGCGAGGCGGGGCGCAGCGGAGAGAAAAGTTTACAAACAATTGATTCTTATGGAGCCGCGCACACTAGACCGAACCGCAGCGACAATTAATTAATTATTATTAATTTCTTCGATTCGCCACGCTTTGCCAAAATGGGTGACGGCCTTAATACTTACGAAGATAAACTACGATTAAACAATACTTGTTCTTTTTAATTTATCCGGTACATATGTCTCTCTACACATGTTTTTTAATAATATAATTTTTATAATCTTTGATCATTTGGATCGTAAAGGAGACACGGTAATATGCGACAGATATTAATTTGTCATTCTTCTCGGTGGAAAATTGAATTGGCATTTTTGTTGATCGAATTGCACTGCGTTTGCGTCTATGTAGACTGTTTTCGACGCAGGCGATCGTCAGACGCGGACGCCTTTAAAAATCACTTATAGGAAAATAAGAGCATTATTGTCTTTCGTTTCAGGTTGTAAATGCGTCTGACGTGTAGAGGAAATCGCGGCTTTAGACGCACGTGCGACTTGATGTCGCGTCAGTACTCGGCGAAAATCAAGGGAAGCTGCGTCGCGCCTAAGGTCGCTCGAGCATAATTCACAAAATTCATGGACGGAGGTCAATGACAAAATCAAATTTATTTTTCATTTTATTGATACCGTGTGTTACTTTACTCTACTGCGTGTGGGCATCGTGATGGACGATGGTGGGGACGGCGTTTGCCTCCTGGCCCGGGAGGCAAGTTGGACGGACCTGATTTATGAAGACAGCACTGTACATACATATTCTGTAACAATTTATTTCTCCAACGCGTTTAAAAATTGGCTATTTTCTTTTTTTACACTTACAAAATTTATGTATACTATTTAAAACACAAATTTAAGTCTATAGAAGATTTTTTTGGAAGTTATAGCATATGGTTTATGTAGAGTAATTAGACAGAACATTGTTTTTAAAGATTCTATTTGTATCACAATCTGTTCTTTAAACACATACAAATTTTCTTACATACAATTCAACTAAAAATAGCCTTTTAGCCAGTTTAGTAACTGTTTTCAATTATATAATGCTTGCAGTCTTATACAATAATTGAGAATAATGTATGGGATCGGCTTGAGTGAGCATTCAGCAACATTGCAGCAGTTTGTCTTCTTTATGACCCCTTTTCAAGAAGTTTAGAAACCTCGCTTTTATTATGTATCGTCACTTCTTCCAATCCATGAATGGCTATCGCTCCTTTCTTCGAGGCATTCACGTATAATACTTTGCCAATGCAAAGTATTATTGTTGTTGATTTCTTCCATCGTGAAAGTCTTTCCTGTACCTGTTTGCCCATATACAAATACTGTACAATTATATCCATCCAAAACTTGTTCAAATAATGGACTAACGACAGCATTACAAACATTGATCTGCTACGAAGAAGGTCCGAATACACTATTGTATTTAAAATTTTTTGAAACTTTATGTTGTTGTCTTTCATGTACTAACACTTCTTTAAAATTGGGTGTTTCACTTTCGATTTTCTTTTTATTTCGATGTTATTTAGGGGCCTAACGCAAAGAAATACATGTATATGCTAATATTTTTCGTTTTTCCCAATCCGTGTATTTAGTATTCATAATGCTCGTGATTATGTTGCTCACTCATGCTTACTGATCCTGGGACCACCATCCGCTTGCAGTCTTATATTGATAGTATAATTACGTGGAAAATTTTTAATAATAAGAAATGTACAGGTGACAAAGAATAAAGTGTTGAAATTTGATTGAATTGGAAGTATAATTATATTGACCAATTACATTTAGAAATTCAGTGGTTGAATACACAGTTTAGTGTTATAATAATTACACAGTAATAAATACATAAAGAGATCTAAAATTTCTTCAAGATTTCTTTGTTTTTATTAAAAACTTATCCTAGATATTTAGAAAGTCAAACACGAAAAACTGCATTAAACTGTTATTCAAATGTAATCTTTTACCGACTGAAAGAATGTCATTTACCTTATACTTAATATTTTAATATTGACAGAAACTGTCACTATATCATTACATTTAATTTGAAAAGTTTGAAACTAAAGAGAAATCTGATACACGTTGAAAATAAATGAGACCTCAATGAATGTTTTTCTATATATATATATAATAAAGTAACAGAAAACACGTTGCAATTACTTTAATTTTTCTCAATCTGACTCTGATCCCGAACTGGCATCTGATTCATATTCTCCTACACCGATAGTAAATTTGTATTCCTGATCGCATCCCAAGTAAGCATCACTCATGAAATACAAAGTATAGGAATGCTGTCCAGGAGCAGGCGCTACAAAATCAAGCTTGACTTTGGCTTTTTGTTGTAACGTCAATCTCTTAATAGAGAGCAAAGAGTTGGTCTTTGGATCGCCAATGACGACCCACCAACCTTCTTCACGTTTCTGTGGGAAAAATGGTGCAACAACTGGCCCTGTAACTTCATCTTCTCTCTCAAGTTGAACGATAACATTGACTGTACCACCACTGTGCAGCTTATCTTTATCTTGGACTTCGTAAGACATTTCTATGTTGGGATAACGATTGCAGAATTTGGCAACATCTGCCATTTGCACCTCGGATAATTGTAAAAGGCGATTTCTGTCATCATCCTCCAGTTCCATTACATCAAAGACGGTTTCTACTCCTTTATCTGTGCAACGTTTGATAGTTTCAATAGTAAAATGCGGTAATTGTTTCAAATAAGAGTCTTTAGACCACATTGCTTGAGTGACCATTTGCGCCAATTCCATTGCAGCGACTGCAGGGGCCAGCCAGCCAGATGAACTGAGAACATCGACACAAGCTTGTATTAGCCTTACAGCTTTGCTTAACACTAATTCTGTATCTTTTTGAAGTTCTGGACCAAGTTGTATTCTAGATAAGTGTGCTTGTAACAAGAGCTGTGCTTTTACATGAGGATCAGCCATTCTCGTTGCTTGTGGAGCATGTGGTAGTCGTGCTGCTAAACTTCTTAACAAATTTTCCTCGCGTTGTCTAACGGGAACAGTTTCATATTCAGCAGCTGCTGAGATAATTTCTAATAGTCCCCTAATTTTGGTTTTGTTGTTTAATGAAAGACTGAACAATTCAATTGTTGCATAATTGATATAATAATAAGCTGCAATCATTCCAAGATTCAAAGGCAGAGTGTCCATTTCGTCTTCTACAGCGACACATTTTGCTTGTTCTAAATCACTTAAAGTACTTTCGACCAATTCAGATAAATGATCTGATAGATGTCTATGCGTTACACCTTGCAACCCATAATAATTCGGATTCTGCGTAAGTCGCCTGTACAGGAAGGTCCATGTAAGATAATCAACTGCATCTTGTTTATTTTCAATCGTTTTAGTCACAATTTCGGCATTGAAATGATCGTGCAGTCTGTGATCCAAATGACTTTCTACAGGTAGAGGTTCATTTAAGAATTTTTTAAAGAAATCTTTTTTTGAACTCTGGCAAAGGAGAACACACTTGGCATCATCGTCTTCTAGCGGACGATTTGCACGTGCCACCATTTGTAAGACATCCGTAATAGGATAATCCTCGTAGGCGTGCGTTTTTCCATTGTAACACTGAGTATCCATAACAACTACAAGGTGAGAATTAATAGATAAACTCCAACAAAGATCTCTGGTAACAACTGCTATTTGTATAGCACCGCTATCGAATAGCTGTTCAACGAGACGCCGATCATCCGCGGATAATCCCTCGTGAAGATAAGCGGCTCCTTGTGAAAGTGTTTCCTTCAGCGTTTTATCAGTCATTCTATCAAGGAATGGTTTAATATCAGCTTCTTCTGCATGAAAGAATCGCGAAGGTTGTCCCTCAGCAGCAGTGAATGTTAATAAGTCAATAGCTGTTAATCTAGCTTGGCGACGAGTAGGGACGAAAACGATAACTGGTTTGTGCGGAGCATATCTAAGTATTGCATTGTACACTGGTTTCGCCATAGCAGCCAATCTGGACGCGTTGTGAGTAATATTTATTCCTTGTACATGTAACTCTAAAGGTACAGGTCTGACAGACGGATGAAAGTTGAATGTTGCAGCAGCGGGTGCGCCTAGCCATTGAGCCGCATCTTTCGCATCTGCGAGCGAAGCTGATAATGCTATAATTCTAGTTGGTTTGTCCAATTGAGATGAAATATACCGTGCTCTTGAACACGCTACTTCTAGTACTGGTCCTTCTTCACCACCAATTAACTGAAGCTCATCGATGATAAAAAGTTGAATATTCTGTACATTCTTTCTTTGTTTCCACCTTCGTGATAATACGTCCCACTTATCCGCAGTCGTAATTATGATTTGTCCTTTCGCGAGTAATTTAAGATCTGTTCCCGTTTCGCCAGTCAGAAGAACTACTTTTCTGCCCAATTGTTGATTGAACTTTGTTGACCAATCAGCATAAACTAATTCTGCTAAAGCTTCCTTACTAACCATATATACACATCTGCCTTCTGGATTCTGAGTGAACAAACGTAACACTGCGAATTCTGCAATAGTTGTTTTCCCTGAACCTGTAGGTGCCCCGACGAAAACATTGTCGTCTGAATTATAAACAGCATTAAATACTTGCGTCTGAATCGGATTAAATTGTGGAAATTTATCTATATAGATATTTTCAAATTTTGAGTTGCGTAAAGCGGTAATTGGAAGCGGTTGCAAATCGAGTAACTCTGTAGGCGGCAGATTCTTCTCTGGTAAAATTAAATGACGAAAACTAACAGGTAGTTGAGTTTCTGCTCCGATCCATCTGTCTGATACGACACGTAAAAAGTATTGTGGCGGCAATGGTTCAAACACAGGTACAAAGAATTTGATCAAATGTTCGTCTGCTGCGTACTTTGCCTTTAGCAAGAAATACTCGTGATGAAGTATTACTTCAGAATCTACATCTTCGACTAAAATCCAGAATGCTTCTGATGCACCATGTACCTTCTCGTCCCACTGGAAGTCGGGTGTAATCGTCAATTCTACTCTTAAAGTGGACCGTGTAATTGGTTGAATGTGTGTCGATAATTCCAATTTCGGAAATTGATGAATATATTTGTGAATCGTTTTACCCAATTTGGGTACTCGAATCAATTCTCCAATTTCATTAGGTCCTAGATCGTACAATCTCTCCCAAGGGAAGTTCTTTTTTTCTATCTTTTTCACAATTTCTTCTGGCATTTTTCTGAATTGCCTAAGAGGTGACATTGATTGCCACATTCTTCGATCTATCATTTTGCACAGAGATAAACATTTATCCGCTAGCTGGGCCCATCCGCGGAATAAAACAATTTCAAAAATTGCTCTCATTAACCGTGATGCAGATTGAGTAACGAATACCATATCAGACATAAGAGCAAATCCTTCGAGTTTTAATTGAGAAATATATGCTTGTAGAAGAACATTAACTTTTGCACTTGGTTCTTCTATGCTTTCTTTTACCGGAATGGGCACTCTTTCCATTAACTTCTGCAATTCCAACTTCTCTTCTTCCCGAACATTAATGTGCTTAAATTCACTAGATAATGAAAATACTCGGAATAATTCAATCTCGCTTAAAGTGCGTTTCAGTAGTTGATTATATATCGACATCGTGTCGTGTGTACAGTAATAATGCGATGCTATTCGACCTAATTCAGTAGCCTGAAAGTTTCCAGATTTACGATCGTATTTAATTAAACCACTGCGATCTAATCCTACCGCAGCAGAATGAATAAGATCTGCTCTGTGTAGTTCAAGTAATGGATCTTCACTTAACTTGTCGTGACTAATGCCATACAAATTTGGACAGCGAAGCATTCTAATGTACAAATACGTATAACCTACCCAGGTAACTGCGTCTCTAATATTTTGTATAGTGCCTAGCACAATTTCCGCGTTTAACATGTCTGACATTTTGCTAATTAATTGTGACTCAATGGGCAACTGTTGATTTAGAAGTGACAAATAATACTGCAATTCACTGTGATTCGTGATAAGAATGCCTTCACCTTTTGTATCATATTGCGGGCGACCAGCTCTGCCTAACATTTGGAGCACGTCTAGAGCACCTAGCTCAACCCATCTACCTTTTTCCGGATTATATACCTGTGTTCCTTTGATAATAACTGTATGCGCTGGTAAATTGACACCCCAAGCTAATGTTGCAGTAGACACTAACACTTGTATATGCCTATCTGCAAACAGATCTTCAACCAACGTTCGATCCACTCTCGTCATACCAGCATGATGAATGGCAAAACCATAAGGTAACAAGTCTTTCAGTTCTTGATTTTTAACTTGTTCCGCTTCTGTTCTTAAAACTTCCATAGATGCGGATCCCTCTCTGAGAAACTGTCCCAATGTATCTTTCTCTAAACACATATCCCTGATAGCGCGCGCTGTCTTCCCGGTTTCCTTTCGCGAATGTACAAAAACAAGAACTTGATTTCTACCTGCGTGTTCCATTGTTTTCTCATAAACGATTTCATTCATTACTTGAAAACGTTTCAATGCTTTCTTTTCTGTTATTCCTATATATTGTTGCTCTAAAGCCACAGGCCTAAAACTGTTATCGAAGTAAAATAAGCCTGTCTCTGGTTTTATACGTAAAAAGGCCGCGACGTCTTGGTAATTTGGTAATGTTGCGGAAAGACCAATCAGTCTCACATCTTCTTGCGTTGTTTCAATATTTCTGATTGTTCTAGCAACTAAAGCTTCTAAAACGGGTCCTCTCTCGTCGTGCAGCAAATGAATTTCGTCAATAATAATCAATCTAACTAATGAAGTGAACGTTTTCTCACCTCCTTTTCGTGTTATAATATCCCATTTTTCTGGGGTGCATACGATAACTTGTGTCGCAGCTATCTGTTCTCTTGTTAACTGATGATCACCAGTTAATTCTGATACAGTTAAATTGTATGTAGACAACCTTTTGTTGAAGTTTCCGACCATCTCTTGTACCAATGAACGCATTGGTGCAACATAAATTATTTTGAACTCATCAGAGTTAATTGTACCATCCGCATTTATATGCTTTCCAATTTCACGCATCATACACAAGAGCGCAACGTTAGTTTTTCCAGCACCTGTCGGTGCACATAATAACACGTTTTCATCGCTTTCTAAAGCGGTTTGATACAAACGACTCTGAATCCGATTTAAAGTTTTGAAACCTTCAAAGGCTGGCTGCACATACTTTGGTAACTGATCGATGGGATGAAGTTTCTCGCTGTCTGTAAATGGTTTTGGTTTTAACGCAGGAACGTGAACTTCTTCGTATCCTTTCCGCTGTTTCCTAAAACTACCATCGGGTAACTGACAACGTTTATTCGCCATAAAGTGACTACCTTGCGCGAATATGAGATCATCTAAATCTATCAGATTTCTTGTACCCTGAACTTGACCACCGGGACCTCCAGTGTCTTCATTCTCCTCCCTCCTTTTTCGTTGCGCTCTTGCTTCCATTGTTTCATCAGTGTCGTCGTCACCTTTACCTGTATCTAACTGACGTAGAATTTTTGCTAACACAGGATCATCGTTCATTTTATTCCGAATTTTTTGTCGTTCTGAGTCAGATTGCGAAGATGCCAACATAGTACAATAAGCTATTGTGTGCCTGTATTTTTTGAGCTGTTTGATGAAATCAAAACAATCATAGCCCAACAGAAGTACCAACTGATTCTCACAGTCACGATCATCGCCAGCATTTTTCAAAACTGCTAATACCTCAGCAGCTCTCGCTTGTGAAACCATTGCATCATCATAAATTCTGCTTAATCTTCTTTGTAACCAATATGCATCTATATCTAACGGATGTAATGGTTTCTCCTTTTTCATTTCTTCAGCGCCACCTAGATTTTCAGCATGAATAGCTCTGTCATCATTAGCTTCTTCGCCTTCGTCACCCTCGTCATCATTCTCCCTAATTTCTCCATACACATCTTCATCGTCTTCTTCGCTGCTTTCTTCGAATTGTACATTAATTCCATACGTTTCATCAATATTTTCATCGTTTGTAGTGTTCTTTTCATCACTTCCAAAATCTGTTATCTTTTTCCCAAGATTTACCAACAATGCGAACCTTTCCTCCGCTAACGAACCTAGCAATAATTCTGTTTCCTTTTTCTTCTCTTTTTCCTTAAGCCTGTCATTTTTTAGAACAGCTAATACTTCATCAGCTGCACCACAAAGAATGTCTCTAGGTTGATCTCCTAAGGCTTCCTGGATAAAACTCAATAATACTTCGTAAGTCTGCCGTGTTTCTTGAGTTTTAGGACGATAGACAATTCCAACCATTTCATCTACCCCTTCCGAAAGCAATGTGGCGCCTTTCATCCGCGCGAAGTCATATTGCGCTTCATCTCGCTTTTGACGCCTATTAAGTACAAACTCATTTTCAATACGTATCTCGTGGCAATATGTAACATTTCTTTCATATCTGTCTTTAGAACTAATACTTACTTGACTTTTCGTTCTTCAGCTTTTCCTGGTTTAGTACGTTGTGCTCTGTCACCCATTCGTGTTCCGTCAAGTTTTCCAACAAGTGACATAACCTCACCAGTAGCTTCATCTCTGCTACGTCTTTCTATTAATCGTACGTCAGCTTGTAATACAAGATTAGAATTCTGAAAACATAAATATTCGTTAATAAAAAAAAGTGTGAAAATAAATAACAATAATTCTTTAAATCAGTATTGCCTTTGAGAAATACGTGTAAACGTAACCTATATATTCTATAAGAAATGCGGCTGAATTAAAAGATATCAATGTGAGTGAAATTATAGTACGAACAAAAATTGTAAAATGATATTGACATAATATGTTATGATAATATACTAACAGCTTTATATTCATATTGCAATTGTCTTGCAGCAGCGTCTGCCATAATTGCCTCCTGTTAGCATAAGAACTAATAGAAAAATATGCTCCACTAACTGCTGTACACCGCAAGATTGTCTTTCTTTTTGTACAAATTAAAGACTTATACAATACGTATTATATATTTTACGCTTCTATGAAATTTCATAACGTTTACACTCGTTTAATACACCATAATTGACCATAATACACTTTGATACACTTTAGCACAAGGATCAGTGACCATAGACAAATAATACTTTATAGATAGGTATCTCTTCCGGTTTAAGTAGAGCACTAAAGAGGTGAGTATGCGCATCCGCCATATTTGGTCCTCTGGAGAGAGATGATTATTGAGAACCCGCCTTTATCAGTATTGTCAAATTTGCTTTATAAACCAAATATAAGCTTAAATGTAATAAAATACTCTAATAATGTGTCGTGCTACCATATATCAATAACAGCAACGCATATTTTTGTTTATAAAGTGAATCTGAGAATACTAAAAAAGGCGGGTACTCAATAAATTTCTCTCTCCAGAGAACCCAATATGGCGGATGCGCATACTCACCTCTTTAGTGCTCTAGTTTAAGTGGGTCGTCATACAGCGCCACCAGTGACAAGAGTTACAATAGAGAACGAGACCGGAAAATCTGTGATCCATTTGAATTTCATGGCATAGGCGAAACACTCAAGGTGCAATTTCATGCTGACGCTCGTTTTGAGCGTCAAAATCAATCATGTGATCGATCCACGTGACTTTCAGCATCAAGCGGAAAAACTAAACCGAGTTTATCGTTTCCGCTTGACGCTCGTTCACACTTGCTCATTCGTTGATTGAGCGTCGGTCACGTGATTGGTTTTGACGCTCAAAACGAGCGTCGACGCTGAAAGCTTAGAGCGTATAAACATGGAGAAAGCATGCAATGGGCGAAAATGTAGACGGCAGTAGAAAGAGAAAAAAATATACATGAGGGACACCCTCTCTCTTTCTAACATCAAAAAAAAAACTTTGTCGCCCCTGGCGTTCGAAAGAGAAAGGGTGTCGCCCATGTATATTTTTCTCTTTTTACCGCCGTCTACATTTTTGCCCATTGCATGCTTCCTCCATGTTTATATGCTCTAAGGCTGAAAGTCACGTGGACCGATCACGTGACTGGTTTTGACGCTCAAAAAGCTTAGAGCAAAAGAGCGTCGAGCGTCAGCATGAAATTGCACCTTTATTTTGATAATGTTTAGCTACTTTTGATGTTACAATTTTTAACTAAAAATTGCGGGTCCCTTGACACGTTCCGTGCCACAAGGGAAATTCAGATTTTTGGTAGGACTATAAAAACTGATAAGAAAAATAAATTGCGATATTCAATTATAGAAAAATAAAAATTGTGTAATATTTTCCTTCTCTTTTTTATTCTATTTCGATTTCGAATATGCAAATAGGCAAATGCGAGCGGTACTCGAGAGTCCTGAGTGATCGAGCCCTCGGCCACTTATTCCCGCCGCGGTGCTATTTCGCAAGCGAGAAGCGCTCGCCCGGTTGCCGCCTGACGGCGTCGCGTCGTGAACTATGTCAGCAGAATCTGCTCAATTCCTGCTGCCTATCTGCCGTCAAATCGCGGTGCACAGAGTCTGCTCGATTTCTGCCATTAAATTGTACCAGCAGATTCTCTGCAGTGTCTGCCGCCAAACTGCACGCAGGCTATGTAAGCAGAATCTGCTCTATTTCTGCTGCCTATCTGCCGTCAGATCGCGCTGCGCAGGGTCTGCTCGATTTCTGACATTAAATTGTACCAGCAGATTCTCCGCAGTGTCTGCCGCCAAACTGCTGTCAGATTCTGATGTCAGAATCTGCTCGATTTCTGCTGCCTATCTGCCGTCAGATCGCGGTGCGCAGGGTCTGCTCGATTTCTGACATTAAATTGTACCAGCAGACCCTGCCGCCAAACTGCTCGCAGGTTAAGGCAGCACAATCTGTCGGCTTTCTGCTGTCAGTCTGCTTTCATCATCGAATATGACAAATCCTGTCTCAAATCTGTAATCTTTCTGCCACAAACATTTGTAGTCAGGCGTTGACCAAAATCTGCTAAAACGGACGTGGCTGACTGGGTTACTACTTGAAATCAAATACCTTCTCCACACATGTTTCATATCACCAATAATATCAGCAAAAATATTGTAGGTTCATAATATGAAATAACTTATCCTGAGTACTAAAATTAAAACTCCACAAAGCTGGATTTATATTATCCGTATCGGCACTGTTCCGATACAGATACGAGTATTCGTATTATACGTTCGTCGAACGATGGCATCCGATCAGTCAGTCAACAGAAAGCGATTCGTAAAGGCATGTAATAGCGAGTAAAAATTTTTTCTCATTTAAGTATGCAAGATTTGGCTGTAGTGGCTGTATTATTAGATGCAGGCGAAGTTTGAAGAAAAAGGTGCTGCGGTTTTGGTATGCACAAGTGCTTTAGAAGAAGAAAAGTTGAACGAGAATATTGGACACTACGAAAAACAAACAGACGATAAAGAAAAGTTTTTTCAACATTTTAGAATGTCACGAAAAAATAATATAGAATAGAATATTATATTTAGAATATTTTTTATCAATTGTTGGTCATATAAAAAAGCATAATCTGACAATTTCGATAAGCTTTACGCAATCCATCATAAATTTATTATTGTCCTTTCGCTGTCACGGTTGTGTCCGAACTGAACCGAAACATATGCATATGCATTGACAAAGAATTCTTCGCGAAAATGTCGGATGGCCGGATCCGATACGGTACGTGTAAACACCTATACTTCAAATGCATTAAAGAATGTGTCTGATCGGTGCGGAACCGGTATGTTCCGTCTCTGTGCGCATAATATAAATCTACCTTTATGGATGAAATTCTTATCAACTTATAAATATTGGAAGCACCGTAAAATTATATATTTGATGCTAAAAGCGCCGAGATTTAAAGGTTTATATGAAATGTTATATAGTTAGATAGCAAGCATTAACTTGTTAATTTAAAATACAAATATCAAAGCTGATTTATCTCGATAATTAAATGTAACAATAAAACATCATTGATTAATTTTGAACACACGTATGCAGAGCGTTCGGCAACAGGTGTCAGAAACTTGCCAAAATAAGATGAAAATCGAGAATGACAAAGTTTGTTTAAGTTTGAGGCTTCGATTCAGAGCTATTAATTGTTGAAAATACGCGGAAAAAGCGTTTGACGCGCGGGAATTGGACTGATGCCGGCGCTTGTTAGCCAGGTCAGGCACGGCGAGGGCAGTGCCGTAGCCATCTAGGAAGACCCCATCCTCGTAAACGAAGTAATGACATCACGCGTCAAGTAGATCTTTCCTAGTGTGTCCTCGCCGTGCTTGACCTGGCTAGCGCGTGCCGGCCGTAGTATAAGTCCCTCGCGATAAACTCATTTTACCAGTATTTCCAACAATTAATAACTCGGGAACGAAGCCTTAAGTTAGATTCACACTATCCGTCTAGCCGGCGGCAAGCCACCGTCTGTCGAAACATATTCTTCAATGGATTTCACATGGTGGCGTTAAACGGTGGCCGGACGGAACAATGTGAATGTCACCACTGAGGAGCATTCACGTTAGTTTTCGAATTAAAACCCATTGAAGAATGGTTCGACAGACGGTAGCCTGCCACCCGGCTAGGCGGATAGGGAGTGTGATTCTACCTTTAATCGCAATTTCGTCATTCTTGAATTTTGTCTAATTGTGACACGTAGAATCAGCCTTAAATTTTCCGACACCTGTTGCCGATGACACTGTATACTGCGCCTTGCACTTAACTTCAAGTACTGGTTAGTTCAATCATTGAAAGTAGAAGTTACGACAAATAATTTTTCAGTATACGAATAAAGTAAATGTATTATCAAATTGGTTTACTTTTTTCAACATTTTTGAGTGTACATACACGAATACTTGAGTAGTTGGCATTCTATATATAATAACCATAGGTCTGTTCCTGAGTTTAATAGATAGTACACCCCATTATAATCAGTCTACAGCATCTCCAAAGGTAACAAAAATACATTTACTTCCCTATATTAATGTTGTTTTTCAAGCAATACATAATATAATGTTAATTCATACCGTTCAAGTCAAAACACTTTTGTAATACAACCACTTTTTGCTTAACGCACTTACATGTTTATTTTCTAAGGCAGTGCTGTTCACCTCGGCGTCTCTGTTCTACCTATGCGCTAGGTATATTGTTTGTTTGAGGGGCGCGCACAACGCGGCGGCCTCAACTAGTTTTCATATTAAGGTAACGAAGGTAGTCTGGCAAGGTAACTAAGCTATGGAGTTTAGGTTGAACAGCACTGTTGCAAGGAATTCATAGTTAATATTGTAATGACTTCAATAAATTATTAATAAAAAGGGCAGAGTACTCTAAAATAAATCTATAACAATTATACATCATTAACTAACCAGACTTCTACATAGAATAAAATGTAATACTTTCAATATTGAAAATATAGATCAAAGCGGGGTAGTCTGTACATTTTAATAGTGTGATGTTCCCGATTACGTCGGAAAAGGTAGCTGTCCGAATACACAATTTTTTACAGATGCCATAAAATTATTGCGATGTTTACGTATACTGTATAACAAACATGTCGTAATTTTTAACTACATTTCAACTGATGGAAAGTACGATTCCGCCTGTTTCTGTCTTGATTATCAACAATGACATCAGTACTATTTTTTAAATTACATTTATAACTAATAAGTAGTACATATGTCAAGCTTTTCTTTTACGCAATTTAGCTTTTGCTTCTTTCAGTAGAAGGTCGAATGTGTTATCTTCGTTGACCTGTGGTATATTATGTCCACTACTATTAGGTGAACTGCTTGCCATGCCATCTATCAGAAAAAATGCATTACATTTAGAATATATTCCATACTTCTTCCTGAACTCAATTTCCTCTCTTAGAAATCATGTAATTTAAGTTTGCACTGGACATTTATTTTTTTTTATATGGTAATCCTGATTAAGTAAACACAGGAGCGTTTTTATAAGTATTTTACAAGAAATGAACTACTGCTTAATTGAAATATACAGAATACTAATATATTGAACTCTTTAATGAGAAGAAATATAATTATTTTTAAATATAGCACTACTTGCAATTAGTTAAATGGTATTGTTTCAGTCCATTCACATTATAGTTTTTTATTTATTTAAACCATAACAAACATGTATGAATATTGTATATGATTCAAAAAAAATTCTCGAATGTTTCACTAGCTACGAGTTCTAACTTTATTAAATTAAATATATAATATTATTTGTTAAATATAACTATTTCTTACCAAGATCAGCATATTTCACTTTACAAAAAGCTCGTCGGCCTCCAAAGCATAGATCATATCTGGGCAAAGCTGGATCATCATTACCGTGTTCTACTGCTTCATATGCATCATTTTTGTAAGCAAATGTTACAAAACCATAATTATCGCTAAAACATGTAGAAAAATTGGAATATTTTTTATTTTCAAGAATATACAGAGGAATTGTGAAATATATAAAAAAAAAAAGGTTACCCATGTTCGCGGAAATGTACACTAATATCTACTACAGGACCGAAATTTTCGAATCTTCTACGCAAATCAGCTTTAGCAATTCCTTCTTCTAAGCGTCCAACATAAATCACTCGTCGTTCCTCCACTTGTCTTTGCTTCTCTCTGTCGTACCAAGTATCATACGATTTCTGGTAGGAATTCGACGGGGATCTTCGAATGTACAATTAAAACCATGAAAATTATGATAAAATAAGTAAGCAAGTACTATGTATAGTATGGGCTCTATGAACCAAATTTCGCTTAATCCAAGCTCTGCCTAAGCCGGTAATTCGATTAAAGGGTTAATCTACCTTGACTGGTTAAACAAAATTGGAAACATTCTTTGTCCATATATTGATATTGTAATATCTTAAAAGTAAAACACAATTTATCCAAAGTCGAAATTCCAATTTAAATTATATGAATCCGTTGAAAAGCATCACCGCATGCATTTTTAACGAAGATTTTGCATTTGTTTTTCTTTTATGGAAGTAGGGGGGAATTTAATCGGCTCCCTTGCTTTCCAAACGGTGCAAGAGATAGACTCATGCAATGACTCTATGGATACACTCCTCAAGCGCAGGAGGCAACCAGAGGCTCGATTAGCACAAAAAAAGGCCAAACAGGTGTTAACAAAGAGCAAAAAGAATTGAAGGTACGGGAGCACAAATTTTGAATTTATCTAGAAAAAAAAGGGATTCGGTTTTTTGTCAAAACCGCCTTTTTCCGGAGCAGTGTACGCTATAAGTTGAGTAAAACTCTACATATTGTTGTAACTACATTGTCTATCTTAGGGATTCAATATGCCCCGGTGTTCCGAAAAATCATTTAATATTTCATTGATTGAATTTTATTTTAGAAACCTGTTCTTCGCAAATTTCGCGCACCGTCCAGCCGTACACGTAGTGGCATGCTCTTTCAACCGCAATATTTTTTTAATACAGAATTGAACAGGCACCTTGTCATTGTTAACATATGTCTCTGTCATTAATAAAAAAAAAATCCAGAGAGTGTTTTGGGTAGCTCGAAATAAATTCTTAAAGAAGCGTTACTTTCCGATCAGCCAAGGAATTCTAACTCTTTAATTCGGGATCATGTTTTGGAGTAATTAGTATGAGCGTCGTTCGTTGTGTAGACAGAACTTTGTTTCGGATCCGATCCCACTCGTGCCGAGTTCTCAAGCATCGAATGGGTTTTACTGTACTTTTAGCCTTTGAAAAGTGTTATTTTTTACAAGAAGAGATAGGTATAGTTCGTATATGTGTCACACAGTCGTAAACGTTATAATCCGAATTCGCAATTATTCGAGCAGATTTGACTTCCCCTTATCCCAGATTATCGAGGCCCTACTATATTTACTAAAGAGAACGTTCTGGTTTAGGAGATAAAGAAAATTAAATTTCTTTTTAGATTTGTTTACATCCATAAATTAGAAGACATTTTTAGAAATTACAAGAAACGAGCGATTTAAAAATTCATAAGAAACACTCATTTTTCGGCAGTCTAAATCAGAATATTCCCTTAACACTTTTAGTAGCACCAGAAGAAGTCGAAATATCGGCGCGAGTGTGGCAGACCATTCTATGTATTCACTACTATGAGGGAAAGTATTGTCCAGCTGATCCCCGACGTTGCCCTTAACAAATTATTCCTTTCTACTTTTATGCATCATACGTTAAAAGGTGCACTGTATTCCGATGAACCGTTCCGGCGAACCACACATACGCCGTGGAGAAGATGCCGCTTCTTAAACGTCTTCTAACCACAGAAAAAGGGAGGGGTGGAGAGAGAGAGAGAGAGAGATGCGCATCACCTCCGGCATAGGGTTGGAACTGTTGGAAGGCGCCTAGGAAGGAGCATCTTCTCCAACGCAGTATACGAATCTATCTATCTATCTTCTATCTATCGATATTCTATCTATCTATCTTGTATCTTCTATATAAATAAAAATGTAAATGTTCGTTTGTTCAAAATCTTAAATCTCCGAAAGTTCTTCACCGATTGCTTTGAAATTTTTACACAACATTGCATTCGAATACACGCGTCTTTTTATATACCTATATTATATAGATGTCACACCTGTGACAGGTAAAAACATGTTTTTTTTTAAAAAACAGCGCACCAGACTGAGCCACAGCAATGCGTGGCCGGGTACAGCTAGTATTTTATACAAAGAAGTCTACTCTGATTCTGAAGTTCACTTATATCCAACCTGACTAAATCTACTTACGTTACAGTTGATTGTGGTTTCAAACGACCCTAGATTAAATATACAGGACAATACTTTCTCTGCTGTCTCGACGTGAAAACACGTCATTGGCAGAAAATATATATACTAGTTTTAATGCACAAACATATTCATGTCAGGTAAAAAGTAAATAATAAATGAATTTCTCGCCTTGAAAGTGTTACTAATATGAATTACTTACCGTCTCCAATCTCTATAACTACGATAGCTACTTGAGGAGCGTTGCCTGTGCCTTTCGTAACTTCTGCGATAGCGTCGTTCTCTTCTTCGACGACTTGACCATTTAGTCCTTCCGAAGTTTGAACGAGATGAAGATCTACAAATACGGTTCGTTTAACATGTTTAATAAAATATTCTCTTTTTTCCTTCCTTGCATTTTGCAAATATGTACCTTGAGCAACTAGAATACCTGGAGGAACACCGCGATCTCGATCTTGATGATCTAGAACGCGATCGTGAGTAGCTTGATCCTGAACTGAAAGTAGACCTAGTATTTGAACGTGAACGTGAACGAGATGACCAACTACTACTTGAACTGACGGAGCTGCGGCGATGACTTATTCTTCGATGACGCGTGTTACTGCGTTTACGAGATCTGCTTTGACTGCTACTACTTCTGCTTCTGCTTCTACTCCTGTTTTTGCTTTTACTTCTTGATCTAGATCGGCTTGAACTAGAACTAACTCTGTGCTTTCTGCAAAGTCGTTGACTCGTATCCCGTACATGATTATCTCTGACAATGATTAAAGTTTCAATAGAATACAAATCATTAATCGATGACGTTTATCTGGTGTAAATAATCTTATTCTTATATCACACACACACATATATATCTAAAAAGCATGGTTTTATTCCCGTACCTTTGATCCTCGTGCCTTTCATCAACATCAATTAGAGATTTCGGGGGAAATTCAAATACAGTTTCGTAAGTTTGTATTCCTACATCACATGTGAGCGGTTTCGGACGAAGTTTCTCCTCGTCTATGTCTACTTTTGGCTTTAAAACTGATACAATTTCTCTCTCCGACCAAATCATATTTTTAGGATCGTCTTTAACAGGTTCGGTTGTAGTAGAAGCATGATGAACATATATTAACGTCATAGGTTGTATCGGAGAATTTGTTCTACTATTATCACTACGATTTTGTTCCCTTCTACTTCTATACTCCGCCAAATTTAATTTTCTCCGAGGAGGTTTCCTTTCCTCCTCCCGTGGAAGTGTTTCCTCGGTATCTTGAATAATAATATTCTGTACTTGATCGTTCGAGTGATTAGTAGTAGTTACTATACTTTTGTTAGCGATAGTCGTTAAAACTGGTAGTTGTACATGAAGTTGTTTCTTTAACACTGAAACCATTTGTTTTGCTTTATGACTCCCTCCTTTCACGGTTTTTGTTTGACTCAAAACACCTCGTTGTAATTGTAAAATGCTTGTTGCCAAAGCTGAACGTATCTTTATCTCTTGTGTTGAATTATTCGAAGACTCGTTCTGAACTTCATTAGTAGGACAATTCGATGTATTGTTTGAAATATCAGCATTTTCATCGCCACGCTGTCCTGTCGCTGTGCCGATCTGATATTTCTTAGTTTCAGTTTGCAATTTTATAGATCCATTGACTTGAACATCATTAACTATTGTAACCCCTGACAGCTCTTCACTGTTGTCACTTACTTCGCTCGACTCTAAACCACTATCTTTCCTCGAATTGCTTTCAGTTGAAAATTCTCGTTTTATAATAATTTTATTCAACTGTGACGAAAATGTTTGTTTTATATTAGCCGTATAACAATGAGATGATTTCTGAACATCATTCTTGACTGAAGTCACTTTTTCATTGTCACTAGATTGTCTTTCATATTCACTATTACTATCCGAACTAATAGAGGAATTAGTACTACTGCAGTAGTCATGATCCAGTTGTACTAGCCCACCATCGATAGTTCTACTTTTACTATTATTTGTTACCTAGCGCAATAAGAAACAGTTATTCATCTCTCTAAAAGCATTACAGTTCTCTTGCGATTTAATGGCGTACAACCTTATTATCTTGGATATTAGATACATAAAAATGAACATTGCTATGAACGTTTATACTCAACTATTTTTAGAAGTTTGTTGCGAGAAAGCGTTACAGCAGCATCTTGCATACGTGTTCCGCTGCTACGACCACTACTTTGTGCATTAGGCATTGCTGGTATTATCGAAATTACCTTTTTCCGTCCAGATGTCTAATAAAATACAATTGCATCCATGTCGATCTGACTTTATACCGAACAAAATTTCTTTTCGTACTTATTAGATTTTCATACAATTACCTTTATCTTTTCAATCATTTCTTTAGGTAGAGCGTCTCTAATATTTTTATGTAAATTTGATATTTGTGATAACGATTTTTTTGTGGTATTGACTCGGGACTGTTTCATACGTTGTTGAATTCTAGTATATTTTACACGTACACCTTGTTCACATACTGTATTAGGTTTGGTAGATAAATAAGATGACGTATTTTCAGAAGCTTCAAATTGTTCTAGTAAACTTTTAACATCTCCAGCTTCCAAGACTATAATATCGAATATGAGATACGATCGGTTCAAATAATGTTTCATAACACTGTTTAAATAAAATAGCTTTGAATATGATAAGTATATTACCTGGTAAGTGATTCGAGGAAGATTCATTATTATTACAAACACTATTTCTTATATTTGCATTATGCACTAAGGATTTTTCCTTCTTCTTTTTCTTCTGCTTTGTTAATACATTTGCAGTGATATCAATTCCTATACTGTCATATTTAGGTATGTGCTTTTTCACTTTGTTTTGATTTTTTATGTGTTTAGACTCTGTAGATAGTGATTTAGATTCTGTTTCTACTTTCTTATCACCACCTTCCACAGTATCTCTTCTTTTGTGATATGATTTTTGTTCTACTGTACCTTCTGCACAAAACAGAATAACGAACTTGTATTATAATAAAACTAACAGTTAATTACATAAAAATAAGTTAGAGAACTACAGAAACCTAAGACATTGTCACTGCTTTCTAGCATTTGTGTATTCTGTTCGTTTTGAAAGGATTCCTTTTTTAACTCCTCTTGCTTCATTTTTAAAAAGTCAGATTCCTGAATTTCTATTAGCTTATCATCCTGTAGTATATTGTCTGAAGTACAAAGACTTTTTTTATCTGTAGAATTCATACCTAAGCCTATGATATCCATATACTCATCCATATCCGTGGCCTAAAAGAATTGCTACCAATGAGCTCATTGCATAGAAATAATAAATAACATTATAAGAAATTAGTAAAACCTGTAAGTAACCAATATGCTCTTGCCAATCTGTAAGAACTTTTGCAAAATCTTCTTTAATATTATCAATTTTAGAGATTGTGGGGATTTCAGAAATTGACATTTCATCCATGTCTGTAATATGTCTAAAATACATAATGTTCATTATCGCATTTTGTTTTCAAAATTCAGGGCAAATAAAGATAACTTACTCATGGTCGTTACTCCATAAGCTATCAGAATTTGTGATATCATGATGCGTTTCCATGTAATCAAAGTCATTTTCAACCATGTGCATTAATAAATCTTGAGGTTTTTCCATTAAATTCTGTTTAAAAGTAACATATGGTATAATACGTCTATTAAAATAACTTAAAGCTGTGAAAAACAGTGTTATAAGCGCATCTATTTCTGTATTTCATTATCATATGAACACTGAAAGTTACAATATAAATGATGCTAATTCAATTGTATCAATGAATAATTGAAAATCCAAAAATGGGACATGTAGCGCCTCTCTTTAAAAATCACATCATAGCATACCCCAATGTTCTTAGCATAACATGCCATAAATTAATTAAAAAATTAAAGGTTCATTCTTTCGGGCAGCTAAAACTGTGAAGTGAAATATATCATTTTCAGGAAGAAAGCTGGGGACAGAAAGAATGCGAGACAACAGGAAAATTACACTAATTAATGTCGTAAGGATTTACTCTATAAAGAAAACTTAATAGTAGTCATCAAGTTACCTGTTCTAGGGATAATGAAAAATCTGAAAAGTGTTCCTCATCATGGAAATTTAAAAATCCTGTTTCCATGACACAACTTCAAATTCTTTATCGAAACGTTACTCTACGTAAGGAGCCTGTAATTAACGGAAAAGAAACCAGAATAAATAGGAAGCTCGGAACGATGCGACCACGCGTTTGTGTAAGGTTATGTTCAAAGTAATGGGAGCGTGATACGAATTTTAATGTAAATGTATTAAAATTAGTACGCTATCCGTAATATCATTTTATTTGTTAATAGTCACATACACTTAGAGGCTTAATAACCGAATTTGTATATACTTCAACATAAAATATAAAATTTATGCACATTACCTTCTACAAACGTGAAAATGCTAAAGTCAACACAGAGCCAAGGGATACCGTTATTCTAATGAACGAGTGCAGGAATTCAAAACAATGTACTTGTCACAAAACTACACCTTGATAAACATACAATATGATATTTTGATAAATACTTTGTAAAACCGTTCTAACATTCGCGACTGCTATTTGATTTCAAATGTACGTTCACGGCTTCGCTTATTCACGTTCACTCGCGCACGCACATGTACGTGCATACGGGCGAATATACGCGTGCCATGTACCGACGCGTGCGGAAGAAAGCATACGGCATATATAGTTGGTTATAACGCCACGCCTCCAGGATCTCTGGTCAACTATTAAAAGGCAATCTATCCTGGTACATGACAATTACTTTATAGATATTACAAATAACACTTATTTTGCCGATTGTTTTACATTATACCGCGTAACGTGAGCAGCATGTGTCAGCTACTGTTTGCCAATCAGCGGACAATTATCTACCTATATATCTGAACTGAAACTTTCATCTCATATATAACGTTATATATATATTATTTACATAACACTGAATATGAAAAAATACGACCAACAATTCTCGCAATTTTAATTTCAATGTAATGTATCTATGTACTTACTGAACGTACACAAGCCGCTACGTCACACGTGACTGACACGTTATAGATGCTTTTCTTGGTTGTTCACCATGCGCACTAGCGCACACATGGGTACATACATTCAGCTAAAAATTATCGTTCCAAGTTACCTCGGATGCGCGTCGGGGCGTCGGGGAAGGTGCCCCTTCTTAGGAGCCGGTCGACTCCAGGCGCTGCGCCGACTGAATGCGCATAAAATTATTATATCGTCGGCTGCTCCATGTGGCGGATGAGAACAGAAAATAACCTATATGCTGTATAACAACAAATATTTGTTACTTTGCACTGCATGTGTAATCTTTTCACGAGTTTCGAGGATCACGATTAGATATTATTGTTGCGCCGTCAAAGTAGATTTGTCAAGTCGAGGAATGTTATTATTCATGGATAAAAAATCAAAATTTCCATTCACAACCTTATGTTAAGAAAGCACTTCATTGGAACAGAAATTTTCGGCTTTATTTATTATTTTTGTGGTTGCCAGAATTATGCACTTTATGCATTTGTGATGACTATTTTGTAACTAAATGTTCTGATTGAAACATTTAACACTGTCATTCAATAATAAATAAATGAAATTGAGCAGATTAACCTAACTAAATATTATTTATTACATATTGAAATCCATAAGTAATATGCAGTAGGTACTTGAGCGTATTTCGTGTTAATTGCGTATACAATATACATATGATAAAAGTTTGTATTGACGTTTAAATCCAAATGTTTACAAACATTCATTCTATTTATTATCAAAGTTAGTACAATTTAATGGTAATATTCACATAATATATTATTCATTATATAAGTAATTATTTTTAGCAAATTGAAAGGGCAAATAACACATCATAAAATAACAAGCAATGAGAAATAACAATTTATTCTTTTATTTTGACATGGAACAAATTTGAAAGGAATGATTTTATTTTAATATCGAAATTACATGTTGCCTGAAATAATAGTTCAAACAATATTAATTAAATATTGTTTCAAATAACATCATACGAAAAGTGCCTAGATCTGCAACTCATCAGAAAAGGTATTCGCCTGATATCGAACATATTGTATAAGAAAATTATATCTTGCGAAGTAATGAATGTAAATTGTTATTTGATATTTATTAGATAAACTGTTTTTATTATGGTGATACAGAAACAAATGCATGCTGCTAAACGCTATTTATTTGTACTTTATGAATATTGTTCATAATATTATATTCTCATTAGTATCATTTCTGCATTACTTAGCATTATTATCAGCGTAAAGGTCGATGAAATTTTGTTAAAACAAAAAGTGATCAGGAATTGAAACGTGTTGGCAAAGAAAACTACCACCGCGGGAATAGTGGCGCTCGTGTTGCATAATAAAAGGCCGGTATTCATAGTCGCTACTTATACTTAAGCAAATAAAAGAAAATAAAAACCTTAACCTTACTTAAGCAAATTAATGACTAATGTTCGTTGGGCTATATAGGGCTTTGCCCTGAAGTGCCGTCTCCTAGTTTTGTAAGAAAATGTAAACCGGGAGAAAATAAAAATCTAACCTAATACTTAAGCACATGCTAAAGCATTTGCTTAAGAATAAGTAGCGACTATGAATACCGGCCATAGAGCACTAAAGAGGTGAGTATGCGCATCCGCCATATTGGGTCCTCTGGAGAGAGCAAATTATTGAGTATCCGCCTTTTTGAGTATGCTCAGATCCTTTCACTGATATATGCACGCTACAACGTCTCGAACAAGAATGAGGAAAGGAGCCCTTTCAAAGGACGCCAAGGAGGACACCTTCGAAAAGCTGCGTACTTCTTGAGACGCTATTCAGGCGGCGCATGTAGTTCATTCTCAAACATGGCTGCCCGCTTTGTGGTTTCAGACCTTAGAGCATATATTATGGAGGTCTCATTCAAAGCTTGAAACTGTCGCCAACATGGTGCGAAAGAGAAAGACATGTGCGAGCGAGAGAAGTATAGAGGTCCCTTTCGACCGTAATGCGCATGCGTCGATATCATGCGAGAGAGAAAGACGGGCGATTAAAAATCTATACTTCTCTCTCTCGCACCAGTTCACACGTCTTTCTCTCTCGCAAGATATCGGCACATGCGCATTACGGTAGATTGTTCCTCTATACTTCTCTCTCTCGCACCATGTTGGCGACAGTTTCAAGCTTTCAATGAGACCTCCATAGTATATATGCTCTAAGCCGCAGTGTCGCGGTCTGCAGCCACAGTGATGGAAGGGGAAACACCTACAGAAGCGGTGGTAATGTGTGCATGAGACGCCACGATTGGAGACGAACCGACGCCAGCGCCAAGCGAGTAACGCCGCGGCCAACCAGCGTCGACAACATATTTCCCGGCGACGCTGGTTGGCCGTGGTGTCGGTTCGTCTCCCATCGTGCGTCTCACGCACACATTACCACCGCTCCTTGTAGGTGTTTCCTTCTGACCAATAGCAGCGGTGGACGGTGGATCCCGGCTGAAATTGAGATCAGCCAGGCCGGAGTCCGCCGAAGCCCACTTTCAGCCGGCCGAAGAGTCCACCAGTGACGTCACATTCACTTCGCGTTGTCGCCACTTGGTTGGCTTGGCGCTGGCGTCAATTCACGCACACATTACCACCGCTCCTGTAGGTGTTCGGCCAGACCGGAGTCCTCCGATTCCTGGCTCAAAGAGTCAATGGCCGGTATTCTCAGTCGTTACTTATTCTTAAGCAAATGCTTAAGCATTTGCTTAATCTTAAGACACGTTTATGAATACCGTCCTATATATCAGTGGGTCGCGTCAATGATTAGTGATCCTCTAGATAGTGATCAGAAAATGTGTAACCGTTTTCTATTGGTTGACGCCATTAGTGACCGAAACCGGAAATAGAGAAAGCATGTAATTTTTCCTATTGGTCGAAGCAATAATATCTCCCAATTGGATTCCACAACATTCAGCGAAAAGTGGGATCAGCAGCAAACTTCATTTAATACTGAAGTGCCCGCCGATTTGTGACTTCCGATTTAGGCCAAAATGGTGGACACATTTTCCGATCACTACCTAGAGGATCACTATCAATGATTATAGACACTATAATAAGAGTTTGGACACGAGCCACTGTCCGCCATGTTTGATCGAAATTCCACGAAAGAGAAAGAGATATACACCATTTCACTCTTAACCACTCTTAACAACTCTTACGTTTATGGCTTCGTTGCACTCCATAATCAGTTATCAGTTCAAATCAGTTGCACGTGGCCGCCATTTGCCGCCATTCACTGTCATTTGCTGTCATTGTATCTGATCAGATTGTCAGCAATCATCAGCAATTTTCAGTGATATTTTTGTCGGTAAAGTGCAGTAAAGTGTATTCATTGTGTTGTGTTTAATTCTGATTTAAGGTAAGTATTGTGCGTCGAAAATGAACGTGAAACGGATTTCAAATGACAAGCAAAAGTGTGCTGTTCTGGATTGTACATCAACTCGACAGGTAAAATTTCATCGTTTTCCAAAATCTATAATCACTTCGCAGTGGATTGAAGCAACGCGCAATCCGTGGTTGCTAGGCTTAACCTTCAAGCAAGTTCACAATGAGCGGTACGTAATTTGTCATTCGTCACTTTCCCGAGAAAGTGACGAAGGAAATAATATATTTAATTCACCCTTTAAGTTCACAGGAGATGACTTAAATTTAGTATTTATTATTCACCCTTTATGTTCATAGGAGATGACGGACAGAAGAAAAGATGCAGAGAAGGATCTACATTGAAAATTACTTGCATACGTAAGGGTGCTGAGTCTGATTCAGTCAAAGTGCACCAGACTGGTACGGGCGTCACAGGTATGCATGATGTAATAGTAGTAATAATTATGATAATTACAACAATAATTAGTAAAATATCGTTTATGTTGTATATAGAATTCTTGTATATTGATGTATCGGTCAACAGTATATATGCAAGTCGCGTATGAGGGCATATGTGAGGATTGATTTTTCAAAAGTGAAAATTTCTACATAGAACATATTTTCAATAACCGCAAAAGACTGAGGAATGTACCTACGTTTACTGAAAAAAAAATTTTTTATTAGTACACGTACATTTTATTCCTGCATCTGATAGCGGCACTGTTTTAAATTCATGGACAATGGGCCTAATGAATAAAGTGTAAGCAATTGCTTTTTCTTAATATTTTACTAGGAATTGCTTAAATTCATATGAATAAAAAGACAAGCAATTGCTTTATCTTGTAGGAATTCCTAAACCGCCAAGGAATCGTTTAAAACAAACGCTTTTCCTTAATTTCTTAAGGAATTGCTTGCAATCGAATGAATAAAAGAAGCAAGCTTTTTTCTCCTAATATATTTGTATTTTAAATATCATTTTACTAATGTACCTATAATTACTAATTTATTTTGAATTAAAAATAAACCACTTTTATAATTTTAATGTTAATTGTAATAACGAATATTTAATGTTGGAACGCAGGACGAGATGGAGTCAGGAGCACTGAACGCGAGCGAGCAGGGATCTGTTCATGGCTGTTGATGATGGACCTTTGTAATTTATAACATTAAAAATTATCTTAAGTCATTCCCTATGCAAATTATCTTTGTAAAAAGAAGTGAGGTTCCCATAAAAAACTTCAAAATTGTAAAAATTTACGCCAAGTACGTGAAAAGGTCGAGGACGAAAAAGAGTATTATTAAATAAATCACCACAAAATAGAAGATAATAATAATAATAATTACAATATAAAGAAATGTGAAATCAAATTGAGCTGCAAGTACATAAAGGTGCTTTCCACCACCGTGCAAAGGCGACACTGTGTAACACAGTGTAAGATTCGGTGCTTTCCAACAGCGCTTAAGATGACACAACTACATATACACAGCTAAAATGCTGTGTTCATACAATCCATTACTCATATCGCGGACATTTTAATAATGTGAAGATAAAATTTAACATCTAGACCCGGCTTGGGAATTAAGTGAACTTCGCGGCCAATTTTCAGAGGCGACGCCTCCCTTTTCCCGCCGCGCGTCTTGGCCCCCGCGGCGGCCTAGCAGCTTGAAGCGCCTCAGGCCCATACCACGTGAACCGTGCGTGGAGTATCAGGGCGATATTGCTTCAATAGGTTTCCACACTGATATACACCTTTTTTACTTGCTCGGTGCCAGGGGCGCACGCAGGGGGGCAGCCCCCCCCCCCCCCCGAACAAAAGGAGAAACAAGGGAAAAGGAACGGAGTTGTATCAAACGCCTGAAAGACGGAGCGAGACAAAGAATCAACGAGTCGCGCGTGGTCTGTCTCGGCCCCCCCCAAAATAAAATTTTGGGTGCGCCACTGCTCGGTGCTAAGGTAGCTTTACCAATGTCAGTGGTAGAAATACAATGTTTCCCACACCCACCGCTCGAAGAACGTAGAGGGCGCTCGAAATCCAGTGGTTTTTAGGGGGTCGATATTTCAGGACGTGACAACGTGATAATCCATCAGGTGAATGGTCTATTATATACCTGGTCTGTGGCAAAACTATTTTTGCTGAATAGAAATTGGTAGGCAAAGGTTTTTTGCAAATCGTTTTTTTTTAAACATGGTTTGAATGTATTAATCTAGGATGACATCATTAAAACTAACGCCGCAGTAAGTCGTTTCATGCTCAGTTATTACAGGCAGATGACTATATAATTCGCACCCCATATTATTTCAATAAAGTCTACAAACAATGTCGACAGAGCAAGAGATTTTTACCTGAAACGGAGCGCACCACCGTCTTTATCTAATTTATCTCTAACTTAAGACCTTCAAGGCGCAAGTACGACTTTACTTGGAATCCGAAGATTGTCCTGGAATATTTTATAAAACAGTCGACGAATGAAGAGTTAAATTTGAGTATGATATCCGAAAAACTAATTACTCTTCTCACGCTAATTTTACTGATCACCGAATGTAGACGTTCTCTCTGATTGAGTTAGAAAACATTAGGATATCTGCGGATAAAATAGAGATAACGATTTCTACGCAATGTCTAAGCCGCTGGGTAAAAGAGGTTCTAACTCAGCGCATAGTACGCGTCACGCCACTACCTCAATAGCGAAAAGGCGTTGATCTAGACCTTATTAGGAAGACAGCTGGCTGGACTAAAGAGTCCAAATCGTTTGCAAAATTGTATGATACAGAAGATAGATCGGATAAGCAACAGTTTGCCTTATCCATACTGGAAATTTAATACGGAGTTAGTGATTTGATCATAGGTTTGACTTTGACAATGTTAAGATTGTTGATAAAGAAACTAATTTAAATCAGAGAATTCTTTTGGAGACAATTCACATGATTAAACAGCCTAGCGTAAATCTTAGGTATGAAACACCTAAAATACAGGAATATTACGCAACATTACTAAAGAAGTAATGTCTTATGATGTTTTTGCTCCATAGAATTACATATGATCTAAATAATTCCTACATATCAGTTTATTGGTATGTAATTGTTTGTTTGCTCGTTAACACCTTTAAGAGTGTATATAACACACCATATGAGCAAGAATGTTTGGTTACTGTAGACTGTATATCCTTTAATTTTGAATTTCGGGGGTTTTAGATATGTTTATAACTGTCAACGGTATTCATCCTTTTTCACCTTCTAAAAGCAGATGTTTTGTTCACGGTTTACCTTAGTCTTATTCCAACCGACTCGCGAATCACACGTTGTGCCAGAGCACGGTGACTTATTTTCAATAGCATACGCAGTATTTTATATATGTTTTTAACTTTCCTTGAAGATGATCTAAACCAAGATCGAAACGTCGGAAACTAATATATATAATTAATTAATTGCAAAATAGCTTTGATTTATTATTTTAATTTATTAAGATAATAATTGTTTTAATCTGACCGATCCAGTGCACCGATACCATTGTAGTTAAGTTTTACGGTCGAAATTTAGTTTATTTAAAATTCTTTGGAAAGTTAATATGTGTAATATGGAATAAAAAATTATTGAGACTAACTCTTCAGTTAGTATTTCGAGTTGTATCGCTGTAATGAGACTTTAAACATCTATGATGTGATCTTGAGGAGGAGGCGCTAAATGCAATTGTATGATTGAACTAACTTACCAAGTGAAGTTCAATTAAAATTGTATAAGCGCCTCCTCCGAAAAGGTCAAACCCACTCTTTCCTTTTTCAAAAAGTACTATAAAATAATAAGGATCGCGGCCGACGCCGCATGCCTGTTTCATATTATTTTATGTTAAAAATGCGACGATAGTGGCGTAGAGTAGGGGTACTATTTCTCTTTGTAGATTTGAATTCAAATTGACCTATGTGCCTATTTCGTACCATCGCGTGGAAGCTTAAATCATACTTGTACGAATATACAAAAACAATCTAGAAAAAAAATTGGATGAAACTGAAAAGAAAATCATAACCAGAAAAAACAGAAGAGGAAAGAAAACTCGTAAGAGGATGAATACCGCCAAAACCAATATACAAAAGAAAGAAAAGAAGAAAGAGAAAGATGATGAAAATGAAAGCTGATTTTATAAATTGTGTCAAGAAAATAGACAGGGAAATATGATACAATGCACGCAGTACAAAATGTGGGTACACTAGCTTTGTGCGGGAATAGATAGCAATACTTTTGAATATATACGTGATGATTGTAGTAATTAAATTTGAAAGTACGAATTAGGATAAGTATGGTACGATTTAGGAACATTAATCCTAAATCTTACTTTTTCCACATTAAACACAAATCGTTTTTATGAATAGAAGTTGATTATTTTTTGTTGTTTGAGTTTATAAAACTGTTTATTCTATTAATAAAGAGTTGGTTACCAATAATTTTGTTTCATTTTCCCTGTTATTTTTCACGTAATAAGCATCTGTTCTTACGGGATACGATTTAGGCAAGTTTACCCTACCTATCAGTAACTCTTGATTCGAAACCGAGTAGGTGCCGATACTTCCTTTAAATGCAAGTTACGAGTAAAAGTATCGATACCTTGACGGTATCGGTGCATCCCGTGATACTTGCCCGCGAACTTTTAACAGGCATACGCTACAGATCTTTTTTTCTCTTTTTTTTGCTTTTCATGTTAGTAGAACAAGACTGACTACGTTTTGTAAAATTGTTGGCCCTGAAAAGGGCCGTATAAAATGACACGCCGTTGGATTTATTTCGAGCTGGTGTATTTGGTAACAGCTTTGGTGCCTTCGGAGACTGCGTGCTTGGCTAATTCACCAGGCAACAAAAGTCTCACGGCTGTTTGGATCTCCCGAGATGTGATGGTCGATCTCTTGTTGTAATGAGCCAAACGAGAGGCTTCGGCAGCAATCCGCTCGAACACATCGTTGACGAAGCTATTCATGATGCTCATAGCCTTGCTGGATATTCCAGTGTCGGGATGGACTTGCTTCAACACTTTGTAAATGTAGATGGCATAGCTCTCCTTCCTCCTCCTCTTCTTCTTCTTGTCGGTCTTGCTGATATTCTTCTGGGCCTTACCAGCCTTCTTCACAGCTTTTCCGCTCGCTTTTGGTGGCATCTTCACAAATGCTTGGTAGACTTGAAGTACGTTTCACCTCGGTGAGAAATCAGGACTGAATGATTTAGCACAAGATGGAGCCGCCTTATATGCTACGGAACCTAACAGTAGAGCGCACCAATGGCGTGCGACTTCCTACGTCATTGGTCAGAGTTAGGTCTGGGTTAGGTGTGACTGCCACGCCATTGGTCGCGTGCAGACAGCCAGACTGCGCTTATAAAGAGGTCGCTTACTCCGAGAAACTCAAATTCCTCCAGACTCTCGTCGAGTACAGTTGTAGTTTGTGAATCGATTTCTTGGAAATATGTCTGGACGTGGCAAAGGTGGAAAAGCGAAGGGAAAGTCAAAGACTCGTTCTAACAGAGCAGGCCTTCAATTCCCTGTTGGACGTATCCATAGACTTCTTCGCAAAGGAAACTATGCAGAACGCGTTGGTGCAGGAGCACCAGTCTATCTCGCTGCAGTTATGGAATATTTGGCTGCTGAAGTTCTGGAGTTGGCTGGTAACGCAGCCAGAGACAACAAGAAGACCAGAATTATTCCCCGTCATTTGCAACTTGCAATCCGTAATGACGAGGAATTGAATAAATTGCTGTCTGGTGTAACCATCGCTCAAGGTGGTGTTCTACCAAACATCCAAGCAGTTTTGCTGCCGAAGAAGACGGAAAAGAAAGCTTAACTACCACCTCAACAACAAATGGCCCTTTTCAGGGCCACAAAATAATTCATAACGAAGGAATCTCTGATTCAAACTATACTAAACCATATCCAATTATCACTTCAAGGGTCCATTCTACTTTGCCGGTCGAGCAAGAGCCCTATGTACATGAATTTCTTTTTCAGGAACTATCGTAGGGATTTAAATTTTTTTCTTTTTGGTTAAATAGTTATTATTCCTTGCTGTATAGAATTGTATTTTTCATATTTCTAAAATATAATTACAAATGTGTGGATTTAAGTCACAATGCTTGTGCTTTTGTGAGAAGACTGCGGAAGTGATTGAGGGAAAGCTATTCAAGATATCGCTTTGAAATTTTTACACAATGTACAGGAGACTTGTTTTCACAAAGTGGTCTACTATCGTCCAGATATTAAAAGACTTTTTGTTCAAATCACAAAAAAAGACCGAAAAATAGGCCAGAAAAGGGAATATTTTCATGACAAGGCTACCATTTTATAACGACTGGCAATTAATTGAGATTGTAGTCCATTTCATGTGCACATCCCTGTAGAACATAATTATACCATTTCTCTCTTTTTAGGATCACTCGAAGGATCAGGAAGACTTGAGTGCCTGTGTTTTTACAGAGCATAAACATTGTGACTTAAATTCACACATTTATAATTATATTTTGGAAATATGAAAAATACAATTCTGTACAGTAAGGAATAATATACAATTAACAAAAAAAAACTTAAAATCCGTACATTATGGCTTAAAAACAAATCATGAAAAATAGGCCTCTTTTTTGGTCGACAAGGTACGACAATGGACTCTTAAATGAGTTCACGATGTAGTGTTTGTCTCATCGCTAATAGTGAGTGAACATTCCAATTCGTCACATTCGTGTATAAAATGTTGGAAATGTTCATGGCAGGCCACAAAACATAGGGCCTGTAAAGTCGGTTCCGAGGGTTCTAAGTACTGAATAAACCGAGCGAACATATGGGCCAGGTGGTTCGAGCAGATGTATAATTCCACGACCCCGCTGGGAAAATACTTTTGCAATAGAAAACTGGTTCTCTGCAACATGTTCTTACACTGCTTAATGTTAATCGCGCAAAGCATAATTTGAAGTCATGCGGAATCTTAATTTAGATTTTGGCTTTCCACGGACATAATCCCTATTTAGTTTTTCCTTATCAATTTGTACAGCCCCGTATATTTACTTAGCCAAAGGAGTAAACGTGGTGATACAGTATCAGTGAATTTTGAGTTCCGTGAATAGATACACTAGGTCTCGTATTTCGTCGTTTTGAAAAAATACTGCTATTAATCGGAATAGCGAGGAAAATATTGAAGTTGCTTTTTTAAAAAAGTTATTCTGTTTTAAAGAGTGTCCGAATACTTTTGTGGTCCAATGTACATGTAATAATAGATAGCTGAATTTACTTTGTTCAAGGATTTGGGCGACACAACTGAATTAGGGTCCGTTAAAGAATTTTGACCTGTGAGTAACCCTCCTGTTGTATTCAGGGTTCGACTCCATTTGGTAGGAAAAATATCCTGCACCTAACAGTCCCTCCGCAGGTCAGAAATTCCGACCCTTCGAATGGCCTGTGAAGCCATAAAAAGTACTTTCCATGGGAATGCATCCATGCTATACGGGCATAGACTTTAAATTCCTAGGATGGAATGAAGTCATTCAGGCTTTGAATTTCTCAAAATGACGATGTTGTTGAAACCTCAGGTGACTACATTAGAAATTATTTTTGGCCCTGAAAAGGGCCGATTGTTATTAGAGCAGAGAAAATTTAAGCTCTCTCTCCACGAATGCGACGTGCCAGTTGGATGTCTTTAGGCATGATGGTGACTCGCTTAGCGTGAATTGCGCACAAGTTGGTGTCTTCGAATAATCCAACAAGGTAAGCTTCACTAGATTCCTGCAAAGCCATCACAGCGGAGCTTTGGAAACGAAGATCCGTCTTGAAGTCCTGAGCAATTTCACGAACCAGACGTTGGAACGGAAGTTTCCGAATCAAAAGTTCAGTGCTCTTCTGGTAACGTCTGATTTCGCGAAGGGCCACAGTTCCAGGCCTGTAGCGATGAGGTTTCTTCACTCCACCAGTTGCAGGAGCACTTTTACGTGCTGCCTTGGTCGCCAGTTGTTTTCGTGGCGCTTTCCCACCAGTTGATTTGCGAGCAGTTTGCTTCGTACGAGCCATTGTAATTGATACGGTACAAACGTTTTCGTTTCACAATCGGAATCGAATTCGCTTGACGCCACATACTGCGTCGCTTATATGCACTTTCAACCCAGACCTGACCAAGACCTGATTGGTCGGCACACAAGTGGAGGGGATGTTCCCCTTGGTGCTGTCTGATTGGTTCGTAAATTATGGTGGGAGTTTAGGCTTCCTAGTACTATATAATAACACCGTTTTCCGGCTGAAACAGCACACTGCACAAGTAACCGTTAACTTGATCACTTGTATCGATCAATATGACTGGCCGTGGAAAGGGAGGAAAGGGTTTGGGAAAGGGAGGAGCGAAGCGTCATAGGAAAGTTCTTCGTGATAACATCCAAGGTATCACAAAGCCTGCCATTCGTCGGCTGGCTCGTCGTGGTGGTGTGAAGCGTATTTCTGGATTGATCTACGAAGAAACCAGAGGCGTGTTGAAGGTTTTCCTTGAAAACGTCATCCGCGATGCTGTGACCTACACTGAACATGCCAAGAGGAAGACTGTGACTGCCATGGATGTCGTCTACGCTTTGAAGCGACAAGGCAGAACCTTGTACGGTTTTGGCGGTTAATTTGTCCCATCATATACCACGACGCAGCAAAAATCGGCCCTTTTCAGGGCCACCAAATATTTAAACGAGGTTTAACATTGGTTTGATCTATGAAAATACACCTAACGACAATCCCACTATAGCTCATAAAAGTAGCAGCTTTACTGAATACCCAGATTTTTTAGAGTAGTGCGTTTCAATGATTACGGATGTAGAAAATACTTTCTCTTACCATAACCAATAACCTAATTTCCTTGATGAAAATTAGGATTGCTCGTCTTTTTATTGTAGTTGAGCATTGCCGTAATAAAACAGAACCATGTTACTCTTTCTGAATGCAGCACATAGCAACTCCTATTCAAAATTTCCCAGGAATAAGTTTGAAATATCCAGTGCATTACTACTTGTTGATTGCATGTTTATATAGATACGTGAAAGAAACATGTTTTATAGTTTTTAACGTGGTAGCACTGAGACTTAGAGTGCAAGGAGAATAGTCGTACCTATGCTTGCAGAACAATGATTCGACGTATTCGATAAGCAATGGAGAGTAAAATGCACATCCATTTTGCTATTACTAAAACCATGAACATAATATTTTTTAGCAAGGATTCTACTGCTGTATATTTTTAGAATACTGTAGTTTACACTGTTCAACACTTATAAGAGCATTAAAGTTAAAAACATGATCTGTAAGGGTACTATTTTATTATTAGTTAAAACTAGGGTTGCTGATTTTTTCAGATTGATTCGAATCGCAAGGTGAAAAATTGATTCAGGAAAAAATCACCTTGTAAAGAATCTATCTGTAGTTTAAAGTTTTGTGTATTATTCCTGTTCGTACACTGTTCAACTCTTATACGAGCATTAAAGTTAAAAACATGATCGGCACATGGTTACTACTTTATTATTAGTCAAAATTCAAAACTGGAAGGTACGTTTAGATTACCATTTCACTCCATTCATATTTTAAGCGGTTGATAAAGGATCTCGTTTTAAATAGTGTCATATCTACATTACGAGTTTCGCGATGCTAATGTTTCCTTCAAATGGGACATATTCCGTATGAGACCATTCCTTCTATTATTCTGAATATCCAGTATTTCTTATGACACTTTGTGTAACTTGAAATACGATTTGTAATGCTTCAATACTTATTCTAATTAATTCTCGTGTGGAAGGAATCATACATACAAGCTCGTAAACACATGTCCATTGATACAGTAGATTCACAGCGACGTCGAATATGGCGAGGTATTCTTCATATATCGTGTTACACCATCGCCGTTCGTAATTTAATCAATAGTAATCGAGTCTTTCAATAAAATTGACATTTTTTTCGTACCAAATTCAAATTGGATAAAGCACATTTGTGCCGGTGATTATGAAAGTGGTATAAGTTATTTTGATTGTTGCGTTTTGGCGTATTACAAAATATTTTTCCATTATTGAACAAACTGTTTCGCAGCATATATGCTCTTCTAATGTCAAACTTATCTATCATCGTAAATTTAACATTAAATGGTTTAAATAACACATTTTTGTACAAAATGTGTTTTTTTTAAACTTTTGATTGTCTGACAAATTTAAAAAATGATGAAACGTACTTTTTCGATCTTCACAACTTAATAAATTCAAATATTTTGTCCAACAAAAGCAATTTTTATTTTTTAATACTTTGCCACTAATAACTTCACCATTTTTGGTAATTTATGCTTTACCACTATTTCTTCTAATTATTCTCATATTTTCTGCATAATTAAGTTTACTTATTTCTCACAAGTATATAATTAATTTCTTTCTCACAAATTAGTTGCAGAGAACAAATGATTTACACTACCATCGAAATGAACGTGAAACTGTCGCGGCTCATTATGAAAGTGCCACTATCATGTAATTGCTTACTTGAGGGCTATATTGCAACAATTCTTTTATAATATTTAAATATAAATCAATATAACATAAGATAAGAGAAATCTCAATTTTGGGTTTTTTTTACTTACAGTACTTACATAATCACCGGCACATTTGTGCATAAACTTTCGTTTTTGAAGAAGAAACATCGGTTTCAACGCAATGGCGTAGTTTCTAAGGAATCAACTCGCAAAGGAGCTATATTTCCCATTTGCAAACGAGTAATTTTTCGAATAAATCAATGATCGAAGTGTTGTTCATATTTCCACTCCACTATAATTTCATCAATTTCAATAAACATTTTGTTCGAGCGAATATCATGTCGTCCATTCCTGTTGCGTCTTCTCCTTCTTTGTATTTCCCACCGTGTAGAACTCTTCGAATTTCCGCTAACATCCGTTACTTGTCGCGGATTCTCACATATCAATTATTAGCTCTAACATTAGGACACCCGATTCCAGAAAATAAGTCATGCTTATTTAAACATTTTCTTATTTTTTAACCAATTTTCTGCGCCGGTCTACCCTGTCCTAGAGAACGACCATGCGTCTGCGTGAGTTCGTCAAGATGAAATGGTTGAAAGTGAGGCAGAAGGTGGGATACGACGACAGTGTGAGACACTGCCGACAATAATTAATCATTTAGGCACATGATAAATGCTTTTGAAAGGACGAATCTTGCTTTAAATTGGTAGGATGCACCAGGGAGTCTCTGATTCTCGGCAACGTGATATCAGAAACATAGGTAGGGGTTTCCTCCGTGGTCCGTGCTGCCGCAGCAAATATGAGAGTCTAAGCAGCGAGCGTCGTTTAATTCTGATAGATTGAAGCGGAATTTGTGAACGGTTTATTGTAAACTTTATCTGATATTCTCTTTTTTTTTATACGATTGTCGTATAATTTTTAAGAATGGAGGATAAGAGTAGCTCCGGGAACGCAACGGCGGCGGAAAATCAGTCGACGAATGCGATACCATCAAAGAAAGCCGCCAAATCAAAGGCGGCAAAGTCGCAACGGCCAAAGTCATCGCATCCACCAACTTCGGAGATGGTGAACTCTGCTATCAAAGAACTGAAGGACCGCAAGGGATCGTCGTTGCAAGCCATCAAGAAGTACATAGCATCTACGTACAAGGTGGACGGCGAAAAGCTGGCTCCATTTATCAAGAGGTATTTGAAAACCGCCGTGATTTCCGGTACAGTTATGCAGACGAAGGGAAAGGGCGCCTCTGGCTCGTTCAAGCTCTCTGGCGCCCCCTCGAAGGGTCCAGAGACCAAGCGTAAGTCGAAACGAGAAGTGAGGAAGACCACGACGGAAAAAAAGCCAGTTGAGAAAAAACAGGTGACCCCGAAAAAGGCCGCAGTGTCGAAGAAACAGGCTGCTGTTAAGAAACCAGCCGTGGTGCAACCCAAGAAGTCACCCTCGCCAAAGAAAGCGAAGACCGTTGCTGCAAAGAAAGCCGAAGCTGCCGCAAAGCAGAAGGTTGTAGCACAGACAAAAAATCTGTCGAAGACAAAGAAGGCTACGAAGGCACCAGCAGCGAAGACAAAAACACCGAAGCCGAAGACCGCCAAATCACCGAAAGCTGCAAAGGCTTCGGCGAAGAAATAATCATTTGACGATTACAATAACATTGGCCCTTTTCAGGGCCACAAATTTTTTAAAACGAAACAACTATCTGTGTTTTCACAAACATTCCTCAATATGATCATCCTTCCACTTTCTTTAATGAAGAAATTTTTTTGCTGTTTGATATGAAGTCGCTTAAGGTTCTCAGAAATTGTAGGCTCTCAAAGTTTATTGTAGCAATCTGGGCTAAATTTTCGAAAACGTCCATGCTCCGATTCGGCTAAAATTTTACAAATAGTTTCATCTTGCACAGAAATAATGTTCGCGAGAAGGATTTTCTGCGATTCAGAAAATAATTTTCTACCATTTTAATGTCATTCCCTACCTAACCGACAAAATGTAGCGTTGTCACAGACCAGGAATATGTAGAATAGACCTTTCACCGCAGACCAGGTATAGAATAGACATTTCACCACAGGCCAGGTATAGAATAGACCTTTCCCCCAATGTTATTTTGTGTTCCTCGGGTTTGGAGCTTATGAGCCCCATTACCATTTCCGTGTCGCATCCAACGTTAACGGCTAAGCACGAAATAAGAGGGCAGCGCTACAACGGTAGGAATGATAGTTATAATAACGGTGAGAATTTCATACAGGGTGTCCCGATGTCAAATTAATACAACATTTTTAAAAGGCAAATAACATTTTCTTCATTTGTTTATCAATCAGCAACTCTGCAGACCCATACAACGGAGAAGCATTGTACAACTTCGCTTACGAAGAAACGACTCTCTTCTATCTTATAATTCCCTAATAAATTATTTGCGGACATGGGTTTATATTAACTTTTTCAACATATTCAATTTTTTTCAACTGTATACCCGGATACTCTGTGTACAGTGATACACTTTCATTTATCATTTTTCAACAATTTTTCCTGACCAAACGGTTCCTTTGGGTCATATGGCTTCTTTCAAACATTTTCCCATTTCAACGCGCAGAATACGTTGATGTAAAGAAATTGGTAAATTCGCAAAGCTACCTCCTCAATGTCAATGTCATTCTGAACATTTCCCTTTAAACTTTTTGACGGTCGACTGCAGCAATGAATGTGGCGCAACCAGAATTTTATTCTGGGAGGGAGGGGGCCGAGATAGACGACGCGCGACTCGTTGATACTTTGTGTCGCTCCGTATTTCAGGCTCTTGATACAACTCCGTTCCTTTTCCCTTGTTTCTCTTTTTGTTTGGAGGGGGGGGGGGGGGGGGTTCCCTTGTCCACCGCCGCTGCGTGCGCCATTGGAATGAGCAGATAGGTGTGTTCTATAGGAGCGAGTACTGTTTGAAAGAGTAACGTGTGACATGATTTCGGTGTGACTGATTTTTAGGGTGTGTGATTGTGGCAGAAGTTGTCAGGCAGCGCGCAAAGAATAGTTGAGGGGGGTCGGGTCGCGGCAACAATAATCTGGGTAGACAGTCATCGGGTAAGTGGTTGGGGAAACCCAAGTGGTGTAAACGATACTCCTGCAGGTCATGATACTAAATGTGATTTTTGCTTCTCATTTTGGAACCATTTTAGCTCCCGACCTTCTGCCTGTCTTCTAGCATCTAGACATCGAGAAATATGTAGTTTGGAATGTTTTTAAGAAAAAATGTTTCCAACAAAAGTTGCTTGTTTTCTAACGTGGATTACGAAAATAATTGGTCCCACCCCCGCTTTAAATACAAGGAGAGATGAGTGCGAGCCAGTATCAGTACAGATTTTAAAGCATGGGATGCATGGAACTCGAGACCAGAACGATTAAAACTGATCGTGCGCGTAATTCTCGATATATTAAGGCATTAAAACTTACGCGTGTTACCCTTTAACACAGCGTTGGCCACATCGGGCCATTTGGGAGCACAGTCTCCATGATGTTTACCATAGCCGCGCAGAAGGGGAGCTCGAAAGGCAATGGTAACGTGGGCGCGCCACGGATAGGGAAAACTGTAGTAGTGTGCGGTGCAACCTCATACCCGTACGATAGGCTTGAATGACTGGGAATCTTGGGGGCCCCAGTGATCGCTGCCACTTGGGCTCCTAAGAGGGCCAGTTATTTCAGCCTAGGGGTACGAGCCTGCACCGCACGCTACTACTTATAGTGCCTCTCCGAGCTATAGTGACTTAGGTGTGAAGTCCCTCAGCGGGGTCTTCACCGACAGCCTGCTGGGTACTGGCCGCTAAACGTGCCCCTCTACTACCTCTTGCAGGACTGTATTTAGAGAAGACCAGGACAAAACCGGGGCCCTAACAGAAAATAAAACAGAAATTGAAGATACGGTTTATAATTATTAAAAGACATCAATTAAGCTTTGCTACTGGCTATTAAAAATTGTCTCCTATTACATATACCTTACTAAAATGTATTTGGATTTAATATGAGACAATTTTTAATAGCCAGTAGCAAAGCTTAATTGATGTCTTTTAATAATGATAAACCGTATCTTCAATTTCTGTTTTATTTTCTGTTAGGGCCCCGGTTTTGTCCTGGTCTTCTCTGAATACAGTCCTGCAAGAGGTAGTAGAGGGGCACGTTTAGCGGCCAGTACCCAGCAGGGTGTCGGTTAAGACCCCGCTGAGGGACTTCACACCTAAGTCACTATAGCTCGGAGAGGCACTACACAGTCTCACAGTTTTCCCTATCCGTGGCTAGCCCACGTTACCATTGGCTTCCAGCTCCCCTTCTACGCGGCTATGGTAAACATCATGGAGACCGTGCTCCCAAATGGCCCGATGTGGCAAACGCTGCTTTAACACGTAGAATTGTTCACTTTCTGTTTAGACGCACGCTTTGCACCCCCGACATAAGAAAATTTAGGCTCGCTGGATGGCACACCGACATAGCGTGAACCACTGTAGTAGTGCATCCCTATCACTTACACCAGGCCTGCACAGCAAGGCTATGGCGGGCAAGAGCGCTCTCGATTGCTCGTGAGCAAAGCGAAGAGCGACGGCGTGAGCAGTTCCCCCACCCTGTGGCCAATAGCTGTCGTAGTATGCGTGTAAACTGTAATGTGTGTTGCTGATGTTCCGCGGCACACTTCACTCACGAACACTCCCCACCACGGCCCTCACGGCACTGTCGCTCATAAAGGCGTGGCCTAGTGCTTTACGATGCTCTTTCCGCAAGCGTCCGAAAATTTTTGCCCGGCGAGCATTCAGCTGTGCACGCCTGACTTACACTATTATGACTCGCTGTCGCCTTTTCTCTTGAAGGTGTGAAATAGTTAAAAGAGGCAAGACAGGTGGCTGAAAAACAAAGTCGCATCAAGTTCGATATAATATGTATTCTACGAATGCTTCAAATACTTCCAAAAAATTGTTTGAACTGGTTGGAATATTCATTATATTCTGCTGCCTGATAAATTGAATTATCTGTTTAATTTCTGTATCATGTTTTAATAAATATATCAATATGTTTGAATTTATATCAAGTGTCGTTCATTTGGTTTATTACACACGTCTCACATGGCATGTTTATAGTTTCAAGAGCAAGAAAGCGCCCTTTCACGTTCGTATTTATTGTTTTATTTTATTTTTTCCGTATTCAACGGAAATGAACTGAGCATAACTTCGAATACGTTTCATAATCAAAGTAATAGGATGGACAATGTTGAATATCTCAGAAACAATAAGTTTTAGGGTTAATGCACTTTAGTACTTTCGTACTCAGGATTCGCAATGCTATTGAATTTGACGATAAAAAATTTGACAGTCCATTTGAAAAAAATAAAATTGACCTCCACATCCGATCTATCCCTGTAAAGAAACTAGTTTCGCCGTGTTTTGTGTTTCTTACAACCAGACAACTTTTACAAATAATATTTTCGCTCATTACTTGAAACAATAGATATTTCAGGTGAACCAAGTTAGTGGGACACCCTGTATAACACAGCTTTTATACTTTTCTCGATGATACCGGCAGCTTTACCCGACACAGTATAGGATAGACCTATCACGCACTGTAATTTTGTGTCACACGCTCGGAGGGCTCGCGAGCCCCTTTACCATTTTCGTGTCACACCCAACGTTATCGATTCAGTCTAAATAAGATTGTAACGCTACGCGTGGTAGGAATTAGAAATTAAAAATAGGACATTCGAAACCCGCGATTTACAAATGATTCTCATAGAGTAACAATGTAAAGATCGTGTTACAAACGTAATCCGTGCAACGACAGAGAAAAAAGGATCACAACAAGAACACATACGCCTTTTAACCTTGCTGTCCTATTCGAGTGTATTTAACGCAAAATAAATTTATTTAACATAAAAATATATATAAACAACAACATTATTTGTGGAAGACATGCTTTCATGATGTAACGTGGGATACCTCGCAAAGGAATTGTAACTTAGTATAATTCAATAAGGTGCTGAAGCAGAAAGGACTTTAAAAATTGTCATAAAACCCATCAGTTCCAGTATCTCGCTGAAAGTTTCCAACTTGCACTTATCCTTCTATCATAACACTATACTCGTGCTCTGGGGTCGGGTAGGAACAATCCAATAACATTTCAAGTTACATATTTTATTCTTACATTTCACCAAAGTATTACAACTCAAAGGAAATCTTATATCCAACTAAAATATTTGACAATCGCAGCCATGGGCTCGGTGATTTCACCGATTACCAGGTCTCACCGCGAGGAGGTTACTACGTTTGGAGACCCGTAGAGAGATAGATGGAATCAAAGTTCCATCGATCTCCCTGTACATGAATGGCTCGATCTGGACCCTTAACGTAGATCGTAGGTTTGCAAGTCGCATTGATAGGAAAAAGGAGTGGCCACTTTGGGCGTCTCATGCTTTTCAATTTTAATGAAAAAAAAAAAAAACGGCAGCCTCTATGGGCGCCTAACGATGCCTAATCACAAGAGGGAAGAACAGCAGCCTCTTTGAGCGCATAATAATTTATATATTAATGTGAAAAAGAAGCAGCCTCGTTGGACGCTAATGGCATAGAATGCCAGAAAAATGTCTAATTCTACTCTACAATGTTAGTAAACCTTAACCCAGATCTAATTCCACCCGAAATTTTCGTTGAATCGAAACACTGAGTGAATCTCTTAAAGAATTCACCAGAGAACCCTTCGGTGAATCCCTCGGCGAATCCCTCGGCGAATCTTCGATGGGACGCTTAAAACTAGACTTGCCTGCTCAAGTTTTCTAACTTTCGCAGCACACACACACACACACACACCACTCAGAGGAAGCATAACAGACTATGCTTCGGTATATTAACTCTTCGGACTGAGATTACAATATACGGTAAAAGGCTACTAAAATTCTTTCAAAAGACTTTACTGTAAAGTCCAAAGGGTTAACATACTCTCTGCATACATACGATTACAATTTCTTTCGCATATTATATAAAGGTACGCTTGCATTGCTTTCAAGTGCCAAACAGATTCTAAGTATCTCATTGCAGAGATGAAAAAGAATTGACAAACGGACACGGATTCACCATCGCGAGAGATCTCGAGCTGCTCGATACACTCACGCATTGCAGTTGCACAGACAAAACGCTAATACGCGACCACCGTTCACCCAGCCCCCCCCCCCCCCCATTAACGGGAGTTCGCCGCTCGGGGCCGCGCCTGAGGGGGTCAGACTCACAGCAGTCCGCCTCACAATTAAATCACATGCAGCTGCAATACGCGCTCCCATCACAAAGCCGACAATTTGCACAGGCGAGTGTATCGTGCCCGTGCATCTTGTGCTAATTCTAGATCTCTCCCGAGAGTGAATTATATTTCCGGAAAGAAAAAAAAGAGAATTGAAAGTAGGGAATAGAAAAGTCATTATGACAAGTGTTTAAAAGTACCTATGCTAAATGAGAAACGACACGGTGCACGATGAAGTTAATTGTAAGAGAAAGCAAAAGCAAAAGGTGCCACTCTCGACAAGCAAGCGTACCTCTACCCTTAGCCTATCGCAATCTGTACAGTGGGCCCTAGTGGCAGGGCCGGCGGAACCCATTATGCAAGTAATGCTTTGCATAAGGGCGCCAGCCGAAGGGGGCGCTAAAAAATATATCGCAGACTTAATAATAAAGGAATCCAACTCCCATATAAACAAAATGTAAATGTAATTCTTTTTTTTTATTGTACCTCGTAAAGGCAAAATATATTAAATAGAAAACAGGTGTAAAAATTTGGGGGCGCCAAACATTTTCTTGCATAAGGGCGCTTCGCGGCATCCTCGCGCCGGCCCTGCTCACGAGTATTGCCTATTTTATTATCTGTAATAGATTATGCCGCAGATTGTTTATACGAACGTTTATCTTCATAACACCCATCCGCCGGCAGGTACTCCACAAAAATAGTATGCTTGACAAGTTCGAATGAAATGTTTATATTTTTTGTTTTAGCATAATGAGAATATTTCCAACGTATGGATGAGATTTTTCTAATATAAAAATTAAACCAAACCCGACGGAATTCAGACAAGTTTGAGTTCTGCTTATAATATATAATGGCTTTAAAATATCAACATATTTTAATAGTAGTCAATAACAGATTTGCTTGAAAAAGAGGATAAAAATTTTGCGGCCTACCGTAGCGAAAATGGATATTTCACATTTTCACCCCTTGACTGCGGGGCGCCGACCTCAATTCGCTACGGTCGGCCGAGGATTCATACCTGTTTCAGAAAAAAATAATTCTTTAGTCTTTATCGTATCGATATGAAAGTGACGCCGATGGATTCCTTATGATTTTCGGATGAAAATCATATCAAATTTCATGTAAATCGGACTATTATTAACGAAAATAGCTTGAGGTAATGGAAATTAATTTTATATGGTATTTGTTTCATTATAAACCTAAGACCCTCGGCTTACATACATTTTGCTCAGCGGTGTAACTCTTTCACGAATAAATGAAAATGTATTTTCACCAACGACCATACTGCGTCTGCAAAACACCAGTTCCCGTCTGATCACTGCAGTTAAGCGACACTAGGCGTGGTTAGTACTTGGATGGGTGACCGCTTGGGAATACCGCGTGTTGTTGGTAAATTTTTTTTGTTGACAGCCTATTTTGTATTCACCAACGTTCCAAACTTTTTGGGGCCGACGAAATAACCTTAGCTATAGCCGTCTATACATATATCTTAATATATGCAGCCATATGTCTTAATATAAAAACTTTGGACCGATAAACCCTGGGATCACGAAATGTGCCTCAGCTCATTATGCCTGACTAATGAGATGAATGCGCCCATTTCCACAAAAAATTTTTTTTATAAAAGCAGAATCCAAATTTCGAGTGGAGCCGAGTAGTAAAGTTAGTATTATATATAATTAATTTAAGTTTTTTTTCTTAAAAATTGAGGAATCAAAAGATACTCGTCTGCAGACTTTTACATGTCACTGTCTAAATCACACGTGACTCACGAGCAGGGCCGGCGGAACCCATTATGCAAGTAATGCGTTGCATAAGGACGCCAGCCGAAGGGGGCGCTAAAAAATATATAGCAGATTTAATAATAAAGGAATCCAACTCCCATATAAAGAAAATGTAAATGTAATTCTTTTTTTTTATTGTACCTCGTAAAGCAAAATATATTAAATAGAAAACAGGTGCAAAAATTTGGAGGCGCCAAAAATTTTCTTGCATAAGGGCGCCAACCATCCTCGCGCCGGCCCTGCCTAGTGGCATAATCTATCGCAAATATGCACTTGCGTAACTTTCGAGGGATATGCGAAAGCTAAGTATCTCCCGATTGAGATTGCAAAGGAGACTAAACGACTAAAGGACCGAAAGACGCGACGCGACGCGAACATTCACCCTCGATGCACCGAATTTTCGTTTCTACATGGCGTGCTCCATATTACGAATTTACACTGCCATGGCGAGCGTGGCCGAGAACGAGCCATCTGAGACCACAGAGCGGGCCGAGGTGGACCGAAGCCCGGTATCGACACGATAACTAGAAAATCAGAATGGTCATGAATGGCGCACATCATCGTCTAACAATGGTCCTCTGTGTAAAGCCGTAATAAGTTGTACCCCGCACAGCCGGCCTATGAAGGGCGAGCACACCATGCGCGAAATCGAAATCAGTGATCGAAGGCGAATTATATTTCTAGAAGAGTGCGTTTGGCACTCTTATATTTAAAAAGAACGAGGCGGAACAGAAGCTTATCGCTCGAATTACGCAAGTGCATTTTTGAATAGATGTCCAGACCGATCGAAACTCACCGAATGTAAGTTTGGTTTGATCTGGACCCTTAACCTAGATCGTAGGCTTCAGTTTTTGATTCCGTTTCGCAAGTCGCAATGCTTGGGAAACGTTACCAATTATCCGAGCACACCGACATGGAGGTACCTACGAAAGTGACCCGTTTCTACGAAATATTTCTGGTCCATGTTCGACCAATGCTTTGTGCATTTTCACAAATTTGGAAAAAGTCTTACGACTAAAGTTATTAAACTAAGACTTATTGCTAGGACTATAGCTAGTTAAAAGTAAGCACGCGTGCAAGTTCTTCCGCGATGTATAAAATTTTAGGTTTAGTAGCTTAAAATTATTTTAATGCAAGGGAGAAATAAATTTAAGTTTATATAGCAGTCACTTTGACAGCTGTCATTTATTATCATATGGTAAATGTGGCATTCTTGATTTCTCGTGATATTGCCACTACTGTTTCTTTATCTAGAGACGCGGTAGCGTCTCGACGCCAAGTACATGTTTCGACACCCCGTATATGTCGACTGTCGCTACCGCTATCATTTACTCATCGCCCGGCTAATCCAATCTAACCTGAAACTTATTTCATTAATATCTCATCACGCCTGCAATATTATCTAAATTTAAAGGCATTTTTCTTATGTAAACCGCATATCAGCTTTCGAATAAGATCAATTTCAATAAAATCGGTCCACGCATGACAGAGATATCGTAATATCGTCTCATGGATCAGTCGGATTTTTCTTCTGATTCTTCTGATTCTTCTGATTCTCCAGTCAAAATTTTCGTCAACATAATACGTATATACGTGTTACACGCACACCTTCAGACAAAAAGAAACTAACATATGTTTCGTTCGGCGACTCCAGTACGTGTACACGCACCCTTTCAGCCAACAGAAACTAACACATGTTTTGTTCGTCAAACGCTACCTTCACTATGCAATCTACTCAAAATTTTGACAGCTTACAGTCAGGTTATAACCTGGCGAGTGTTAAATAAGGAAAGTTTTCAAAATTTGAGATGCCACGTGTTTTTACAAATATGTATCATTGTACCATTGAATTGCAATCAAAATGCAGTCTCAAACACAAGGTAAGTTGCCGAAATTTGAATTGCGACATGTTTAAATATCATCAAACTGTTTTTTATTTGTAACTAAACTCAGGATTTTATTTATGTATATATAGATAATCGAAGCGTAAAATGATGCTGGGATTGAATTTATCCTGAATTCTGTCCCGTGATAATTTGTAAATATAAATCACAAAAAATAGAAAATAATCATATAATATTAAAAATTATCTGAAGTCATTCCCTATGCAAATTATCTTTGCAAAAAGAAGTGAGATCCCGAAAAAAACTTTACAAAAGTAAAAAAATTACGCCAAGTACATGAAATAAAAAAAAAATACAAAAAATAGAAAATAATTACAAAGTAAAAACAGATGTGAAATCAAAATGAGCTGCAAGCACATAAAGGTGCTTTCCTGCAGTGTGCAACGGCGACACTGTGTAACACAATAAAAGACAAGAAAATATGTCCGCGGTCGATTCTCAGATCATCAATACCCATACCTTCCCCCTCCGCAGGCTTTCAGATAATTAGTCTATTTAAAACACAGCCAATATGAGTATATTTTCATTATATTGTGTTTTAAAATAATTGTAAGATCATTCGTCGACACCGATGCCTTTCCTCTCACAAGCTTTCACATAATTTGTAAATTTAAAACTCTGACAATATGAATACACTTTCATTATTATGCGTTTTAAAATAATTTTAAGATCATTCATCGACACCTCGACCTTTCCTGGCCACGCCAAGTATTTGACTTCCAGGCCGCGGACATATTTTCTTGTCTTTTATAGTAACGACTTTTGTTACGACTGAACGATGCCAGCTTTGGAAGTCACCTCTATTCAGACGGTTCGGCCACGAGACGCGATATATACGTCACTCGCCGTGCAATAACCGACCGATATTCCAACACTTCGGAAATACGTACGCGTGTATTCTCTCGCGAGGCCTGCTTGGTCTCCCCCCACCAAAGCCCATATTCGCCGAGGTACATTGGTGGGGCGCGGGGATCATTCGTTCTGTGGACATCGTTGAATTAAGACGTTTCAATAGTTGCGTACTTAAATGGTACGCCTACATTATCTATCGTCACATAATTACTTCTAATCATTATTAGTCTTCTTCTTTACTGTCTACCGTCACTTGCTGCTACTATTATACACTTTCGTCCCGAAATTGATTAAATATCGCGAGAAAACCGTTAGACGTTCGTCGCGTATTCCCATCGTTGCCTTCGTACCGATATTTCTGCACATTTAGTGCACACATATCGTGTCTCGGTATTCAATTACATCCCTTTTCGGGCATATTTCAAGTTTATTTGTTGTTTAATTGCCTTACGAATGTTTTAATGCTTTTGTTTCAACTTGTTGCATCGTTCGGTTACAGACGTTGAGGCGGGAATCGAAATCAAAGGGCAGGCAGCGCCATGACACTTGACGGTTAATTTGAACGGTGCTTGGATGGCGACTGGTCATTCCTTGGAAAAAGAAGGTGGCAATACGTGTGGTATACTTTTTTTTATCGTTATTTTATTGAATCATTGTTGGCTGTGAGGGTGATGGGTAACTTTGCAGTCGGTTAATATCGGGATGAAATGGGAAATGATTGAATTATGATAAATTCAATAATTCTAGTCGGATTTGTTTAAACATTTCAAAATGGCGTCAGTAGATGTTTACAAAATATTGGAATGATCGAATTCTATTGCATTTCGGTCGCGTTTAGGTAGAATTCAATAATATTTCAATGATTTTTAAGAATCTATCTCTATGAAGCTGGTGTAATTGCATTTACGTTCGGTTTTGGATGCAAGGTTTGTTCTTTATGTACAGAAACTGCGTAGTTGATCGAGGACATGCTATTCAAGCATGAATAATTAACGAATTTTGATTCTTGCAATGAATTTTGGATATTTATAAAGATAGGGATATATTTTAAAGTATTATTCGAATAACACGAACGTGCTTACAACTTTAATGACGAAAACCACTACTACGGTACATTTAAATGTAATAATTATTTCTGATGTAGTATATTCTGGATAATATCGTGTTACTGAAATGTAAAGCTGCTCCTATCGAGCGAGCATTCTGTATTTTCGCATCACACCTTGTATTCTAAATAACAAGGAGCGAAAGTTCCTTGGCTGGTTCCAAGAAAAACCATATTTCCTCGTGACAAACACTCGATGAAACCACATCCACCCCACCCTCCTATCCTACTTATTTTTCAGAGATTGTGACCGCGTGCAATGCGGCCAAATAGAGTCAGTGTTTATGACGTACAAAGTTTTTCGTTTTGAAGAGCACAGTTGCTCATAGTAGAGTGTCGTTAACAATTTTGGGATACGCGAGGGTAGAGTCAGTGTTTTCTACGCAATTTATATTCTTTCGCGAGCATCGGGGCTCTGACTTTCGAATCGCGAGAATAGATTCAGTGCTTTGTTCGACAATTATGATCTTTGGGGCGCGCTGATAGTCTATTTCTTTATTTTTTTTACTTTTGAAAGCGAAACTCGTTATCGGAAATTAGAGTCAGTGCGTCAGCTGAAGAGGAGATTTGTGCGCAGAATATTATTGGAAAGATGTAAGTATCTATGTATTTCATTTAATTCCTTTAAAGTAGAGTTCATTCTTCAAAATTGCAGAAACAAAAAATTAAAAAATTAAAAAAAAATTAATTTCTAGAATAGAATCACCAAGAAATTCAAAACTAACAAAACTTTTTATAATTTAGACATTTTAAGAAAAAAAATTTGTTAATTTTATTTTTTGATATTTAAATTTTTAATTTTTTTCTTAAAATGTCTAAATGATAAAAAATTTCGTTAGTTTTGAATTGTTTCGTGGTTCTTTATTAGAGTTCGAACAATCGTAAGTTTAGAAAGAAATTATAATCGTGTTCTGTTCCTTCGTTACAGTCTAGGGGCAGCTGAGCAAGCTGATGACTTCTTCTAGCAGCTTGATGACTTCTCAGCAGCTTGATGACTTCCCCTGAGCAGTTGCAGAGGTGTTGGCGCCTCCGTCACCGGGGCACAGCGAAATGTGAGTGCGCATGCATTATGGTTCCTCTGGTCACTCAGTCATGTCGTAGGACGTTTGGTCCAAATCGACACGAGTGACCGGTTGTATACTTTGGCGAGCATAATGACCGTGGGTATGGTAACCATGCCCGTGAATTGTAACATTTTGTCTGTGTATGTATTTCTTAGACGAGGGCTAGGGTCTTCTTGTGCACCGCGCCTTTTCAATAGAATCAAATTATAATCATAATTTCCAAGATAAACGTTTCCTAACGCGAATGTTTATCATTGATCATACATTGATGTAGATATTTATTAAATAATGCACCTAAAGATGCATAGCAGCTCAGAAGGTATTGATATGAATATCAATACGGCTGAATGCTAATTTTTATGTAGCGAAGAAGTCTGATATTCTCAGACTCCACAGCTACGATCATTTTTATTTAATATGTAGTCGAAAAATCGGATGCCCTCCGATTCCGTCATTGCGACGATTATAATGACTTGAATTTCTTTTATTTTTCTGATAATACTTACGTGTTCAAAAGTAACTTGATGTCTAAATGATGATAATAGACATAAAAGTGTAATTCCTTTCTTATAAAGGTCACTCGTTTGCGCACACAATAGAATAATTAATTTCCATGTGCAAGAAGACAATTGAGGGTGGGCAAATTTCAGATTCAAAGTAATTAGCATGAGAACATACTTTTTCGTACCTATATGAAATTTACTTTGACGATGGAATCGCCCGTTTTAAATTCTTAAAGTAAATTCTTCATGTTTTAGAGTCATTTTCTTAAATAATTCAATTTTATAGTCTTTTTTCTCGCTAATTGAATGTCGAGTAGAATCCTTTTTCTTGATCTAAAGTAGAGTCTTTCCTTATTTATCAAACTTTAAACTATTCACAAGTTGAAAGTCGAGTAATTTTGCTTAATAATGTAAAATGAAAGAATACTAGCGTGCTAGACACTATACAGACTAATCATATTTTCTAGTTGAGGATTTTCAGGATATCTTTCCGTACCCATTGCCTTTTAACTCATCCACGTGCCCATGCGTTACTTGGGTGGTTGAAGGCAATGGGGCACGATGACTTTCTTTACTAAATAATTACATGTCGGCGGCTGGCATTGCGTTAGTGTATCGTGCACGCCGCATTTTCCACCTGTGTGTGTTTGTGTGGTTAGGCGGTGGAATTTGCGTCGGTGAAAGATTTTTGTCAAAGACCATGTTAACGAAACTATAACATTATATTATTATTCATTGCAATAACGATACCAATGTATCATATTCCTTGTTGCACACGATGATCATTCTAGTAAATAATCTTGGAATATGAAAGTTAATCAATCTCGTACAATCAAACGAGAAAGTAATAAAGCTTATGTATGTACCTAATACGTACAATGCACATTATCAAGTAATCCATTCTTTGAAATTGAAAATAATTAATTGCTATATAAATCATACTTATACGCAATGGTCACTGCCTTTGCCAGCCGATTTCAGTGAAAACTGGTACGTACTTATTAGAGTATGATTGCGGCCAAGCTCGGGTGACAGAGTCGTCCCGAGACGGTCTCTCTAGTGTAGGCTTTGCAATCGGGCGGTGATGCTTGAGAATCGTGGAGTGGGTTGACTGATGATTGTGTTTGAGAGACTGTTTTGATATTTTTTAATTATAGGTTTTGTGTAGGATAGGTAACTTACCTTCTGGTACGAATGTGTGACTTAAATATAAGTAGGTAGGGCCGGGGCAGGTCGTCGTATTCTCTGATCGCATGTTCCCCCGCGCGATGACCTGCTTTCAGGAAATTTGTGAGAAAAGTCGACGGCCAGACTAGTGCGAGTGGGGTATGCCCTCGCTTCTAGCCTCGCTATGTCGACTTTTTGACGCCAGTGGGACATTGCACATTGTCGCTGGTCGCGGTCGGCAGGACGGGCTTGGGCACGCTATTCACTTTCAGAAGGGCGGACCGCCTGAAGCAAGAAGTGGCCAAAGAGCCGAAGATAGCCCGGCCAGAGAAAAGGCCACATCATGTGGGCTACCAAGAATGGCCCTGCATCCTCGGGTGCAGGGTCATTCTTACGTATTACATTGCCATTATGCTCGCCGGTAGTTGTAGTAGTAGTAGTAGTTTGGTTGGCCATAGGCTGACCCATCGAGACAAGGGTGGAACGAAATATAAGGGTCAAATATTTTTTTTATTATTCATGACTTCTAATAGTGGACAAAAGTTCCCTTTTATAATGGAATTTAAGCTGCCAAAGTTTGAACGTGATCATCAAATTTTTTCAGGTGTCGCAAGCCCTTCAAATATTAATATTTACTGAAATATTAATTTTTCAAAGGCTTGTGGCACTACAAAAAATTTGTTGATCACGTTCAAACTTTGGTAGCTTAAATACCATTACCTATAAAAGGCAACTTTTGCCCACTATTAGAAGTCATGAATAATAAAAATATATTTTGCCCCTATATTTCGATCCACCCTAATCGATACCCCCTCCCCTGAAATTGAGCCCACCGCGTTTTCAATTAGAGTTGCGAAGAAGATTACGGGGCCAGTTAGTGTTGCGACTAAATGTTGATCACGGTTTGAATTAGCGTTGCGAATCAAGCATTCCCCGCGTCTGGTTCTAGCATAGCGTTGCGAATAAATATCGATCGTGGTTGCTTGTAGTGTTCCGAAAAAAAAATCGCGATTGTTTTTGAGAATATTCTTGTATTTTTAATTGGAGTTACTAGAGTTTGATTCATTGCATTACTTTTGATTCATGGTATTCTTTTTATTAGAGTTGCGATGGGACTGACCGCGTTTTTTTAATAAGACGTCCTAGTTTGATTCTTAATATTTTTTTGAGTTAGTGTTGCGATGATGACTGATCGCGTTTGTAATTAGAGTTGCGTCCCCAGCCCCCAATGCCCCAAAACTATCCTGGGACATGTCCAGAGACATGTTCCCGGGAAAAAAGAGTCCCGAGCAGCTGAATCTGCTGCACATGGGACTCTACACAGCCTTCAGGAAGGCTGCAACGAATTAAAGTTAGAGTTGCGTATTACGAGACACAGGTGCACTGAATTTTTATTAGTGTTGCGAAAAATGAAACCACCTACGTGGTGGTTCTCGGTAGCTTTTTCGTTTGCTATTCGGGATTTGTATTGAGTATAGTAGAATTTTCAGTAATGAAGCACCATCCGGGAATTTTGAATTTGTTTGAGAAATTAGTGCTGCGGGTAGTCCAAAGTCATAGTGACTATGCTCGGGAGTTGATTTTAGCCTGTAGTGAGACAATGATCAACTGCCCTTCTGGCTACTGATCCTTTTTTCTAGCAGCCCCAAGTGGCTGCACCATCCTCCTTCTCCTACCACCACCTACCCACCCTTGAATCGAGTTTTTGTCACTGGAAATATTGTTTTAAAAGTATATTCATATCTTGCAGATAAATGTTTTCTATTTTTTTAGAATATTTTTAAATTTGAAGTTCCAATTTTTGTGGAATAGCATTTGGAAAATTTTATTCTGTGACTGAAAGAATGGCGATGAAAGGTGTGATTCATTATTTGTAATAGAAATTGCAGACTTCTAACACACCTCCATTCAATTGAAGTTCTAATTAGAGTCTTTGAAAAGTAGCAGTAGCTATTCCTCATTAGCGTTGCTGATTTTTGCATAGTAACTTCGTCAATCGTTGTATTTCCTATCAGATTGATAAGAAATGTAGTTTTTTATTTTTATAAATTTTCAACATTCCTTTGCATTAATCAAAATTCACCCGCGATTATTGCTTCATTTGATGATATTAAAACGAAATTTGCACTGATAAAGTAGGTAAATGCAATTCGGCACTTTATATTGATAGTAAATTTTCAATATTAACGCGTGCTCGTTGTTGCTACTTTCTGTATGAAAGTAATTTCGATTACTGTACAGTAAAGTGCAATTATTCCAATCTTCAACATTTGCATAAATGTTTTTGATTACCTATTGTATATTATGATTGATTGTCGAGCCATTGATACATAAACTTTGAAGATGCCAATTAATGAGAAACTACAAGGGAATTATTGAGTTGATGTAACAGAGCACCCAATGTGCTTAATATTATGAATATCAATTGCTTCGGAATGAAATGTAATATGATTAGTAGCTTCTTTTTCATGAATTGCTAAAGTATTGCTAAAGTTTGATTGCCTACTTTGTCTGCTGATAATGAAGCAGTATTTTTTAATCTTTTCCTTCTTTCATTTTATTACCGAATCGATATTACATATTGAGTTTTAAACTGTAGCTTCAAATATGATATTTCAATATTTGGGTAATAGCGATTCAATGAAAAGACTATACCTGTTGAAATTACATTACTTAATCGAGATAGATTGTAGGTACTAATCCATTGAGAAAGTTTCTGTTCCAGAGTATTATGTGTGAAGAATATTGCAAAAATAGGATTTCAGGTTCATCATCCTTGAGAAACGAAACTTCAAGGAATTTTTATTAATACTTTTGAGATTGTTTCAGGTAACATCGTGGGTCCATCGAGGGAAGTAAGAAACACGTGACAATTTCAGATTTTTATTAGGCAGATCATTATTTAAATTTAAGTAGATATGTATATGGTTAGGGAAGGTGTTTAGTGGCCACATAGAATTAAGTAGTTTTTAAGGAATAAGATAAACACTGCATTGTTTAACTAAATATAAGTAGCAATTATTAAATACGAGCGCTCGTATCCGTAGGAATTTAGTATTTAAGTAGCCATAGCAAATATGCACTGGCATATTTCCTATTAATGAGTAGAAAATTTGAATTATTCACTAATTGGGAAATATTCCCCCTTTTTTCGTTGTTTCATTCCCAATTAGTGAATAATTACCATGGTAGAAATATACCAGAAAATTCTTCGAATTTTAAATGAAAGAAACAAAGAAATGTTTTAAATTCTGCTTTAGCTTCATTGCGGTAGCTTTTTACAGAAGGACTCCTTCTGTTGCCCGGTTGTGGAGCGAGCGAGGATCGTTTTGCAACCGTGCATCAGGGAGATCTATGGAAATGAAAATAAAATTTTGCATAAAAGGAGGGTGGATGGGCCGCGGTTAGGGCGGGTCTCCACTCGCAGCGCCTCCACGTGGTGAGACCGGACAATCTGTATTATTTGAAGTATAATTACTAATCGTATCACAAGTAACATTGTAATACAATTATTAATTACGTGACAAGTAATACGAGCCGATTGGCTGTGATCATCTATCTTCGTCAATCTCTATTCCATCCTCAAACACAAGGTAAGTTGCCGAAATCTCCAAACTCACATCGGTTCGCTACCACGATTTACGGCCCACCGCGCTAATCTAGCCCCAACGAATACTAATATCCAGAACAAGTTGAAAAGTGGAATGCGTTATGTCGGAATAAATCAGCAAACATACTAAAAGTTTCTTATTAATATCTCGGAAACTAATAAATTCCAGAAGCAACAATTTTAGATTTAGGGTCCACACCCCCCCCCCCCCCCCCACCCTTCCCCTCAAACCGCATTTCGATCGGCCACTGGGGCCATTCGGAAGTATAGCCGATAATTTTATTGATTATAGGCCTGTGATAGCTAAAGTATGAAGCGAATGGCATGCAAGATACATCCGGATTTCTGGCGATTGTAAATCAATGCTAGTTTTAATTCCGTGATGTCAATGACGAAGCCGAAATGGATCACACCGATGAATGTTATTGTTTACACAGAAACTAAACACAGATTTTTTGGGCGAAAACGCGTCCACCAAAACCACGGCCTTTCTCGCTTTTTTCTTGCCGAAAGCGACAGCGAGTCTGAGATTACCTTCGAACCGAGTGCTTAACCGCTGTGAGCGTGGGTACGGGATCTGCAAAACTACAGAATTTAAACCAGCGCTGTCCAGCGTAGGGGCCCCTCACGCGCCTGCTTCCCCTTCCAATCTTTCTTTCGCACAGCGTGCCTTCCGTTGACAAGGAGACCGCGCGGCGCTAAGAAGGCTGCCATGACGCGCCCGTCTCGTGGTTTTGAACTGAATGAGGTGGCCTTGTATCATGTTGACCTCCTCAGACGTTAAACAAAAGACGAATAATCCGAAATTCGCGGGAAACAGTAGCATTAGCTGGCTGGGACGGTGCGTGTCACTAATACACATGTTGACTGCGCTCGACGACGGAGACTGGTCTGTCATGGTCGCCTCTTTAGCGTCGCGCGGTATCCCTGACAACGCGGACGAGAGTGGGAGAATCCGAAATTCCCGCGAGAGCGACCTTGGACGGCGCTGATTTAAACGTTAAAAACTAGATTTGGCCGAACGCGAGCGAGGAACAGCACGAAACAGACGACGCGCTGACTCCCCGTCCCGCTCCGTCCCTCGGATACCTGATATTCCGTCACGCACGCCAAGGACGGGATAATACGCGTCCGAAAGACAGAGCGAGACAAAGCATCAACTGCGTTCGCCCCGCACAGCTTTTTGCCCGCTATCAATCCCTTCGACTCGCTCTCACCTTCGCACAGTGGGCCGGATTTTAAATTCACCGCCTTTTGGGTCTTTCTTTTAAGATAATGGAATGAAATTTACGCCAAAAAATAGGAAAAAATTATTCCTTTCTAATGATGTATAATTTAGTATTTTTTACATTTATTTATTTATTTCTTTTTTAATTTTTTTAACGTATTTGCTTTAAAAAAAATTTAATTCTGTTTATTTGGTACCTTATTTAATGTCCTTTACAGTGGTTTAAGCAAAATGTTTGGGAAACTTTTCGTTTCCAAGTTATAAGGAAAATTCGAATAATAAAGGAAAGTAGCAAGAAATCGGTTTGTTTAAATTAAAGACCAGGTTTTTGCGATAAATATCTTCTTTTATTAGTACCTAATATAAACAATCCATTAAAAAATATTTTTATATGCATTAACAAAAATATCGACATTTTTCAAATTTCATTAGGAATATCTTCCAAACGCCGAAAAGTTCCACTTTCGGACCAATTGCAATATTTTCAGCAGACTTTCCTCTAAATAATCACGTAACGATCATTTCCCCCCTCGTCCCACTGCTCAAATTATTAGTGTTTAAAGTTATCAACGTTCGGTCAGTTCGTAGGGTAAGGGTGGGATAGTTGAGCAGAAGGGATACATGATCACAGAGGTGTTATTATTAATATATTTGCAATATGCCCCTATTGTCGCGTTGTTATGTTAATGTTTGCAATATTAATTCCTCAGCTTCAAGGTCTAAATTCTGATTTTGTTCTTGTTTCGCACAAGTTTCTGGAAACTTGTCAAATAAGGTAAATAGACAAAATTTTTCAAATTAGTGTAGCATTAAGAATTAAGAAAATTATGGCGTACTGTTTGCAATGTAGAGTAAGTCACATTAGTGAAGAAAATACGCTGAAAACGCATCTCCCTTGATACTTTCCAATCTTTTGTGAAATAAGTTCTACGTTAAGTTGTAAGTAAAATATGGATTATATATATTTACAGATAATTGAAGCAGAAGATGATGCAGTGTAATCTACGTCAGAGAAAAAAATTTATTGTGACATAGTATTATATTAATTACACGATTTTATTCAGCTTCGATTCTCTGTTTGCTTCTTGTATGTTTGGTTCATATCTGAAAATTCAAATTTAAACCAATTCCTCCAATCCAATTGTCTTGAAGTTTTGCAGGCGTGCGTAGTTTGGATGACAATACAATATATTTAATTTAAAAAAAAAGTAATCCCGAGGGGGTGATCAAATTATCCAGTCATCAATAAACACTACAAAATGTGTGAAATCCCAACAAAATTACCTTTATTAAAAAAAAAGGTACGAAAAGTGCGCCAAGTATATAAACCCATAAAAAAGAATCCCATTTAAAAACATTTTTGAAAATTAATACCCCATCAAAAAGAATCCCATTTAAAAACACTGTTGTAAATTAATATCCCATCAAAAAGAATCCCATTTAAAAACATTGTTGTAAATTAATATCCCATCAAAATGAAGCCCATTTAAAAACATTGTCGTAAATTAATAGCTTTACAAAACTAATGATATACACATAATTGCGCCAATTATCAGAATGGCTATTTATGCAAAGAAAAAAATGTATTAAATAATATTAACCAGATATATTTGTATACAAATAAATATTTTATTCAAAATACTTGGCGCTGCGAAACCGAAAAAATGTTAATTGTCTTGGTTAATAAATAAAATAAAACAAGACAAGGCACCACTGAGACAAGAAAGAAAGAAAAAGATTTTAATGCAATTTATACATATTTATTTAGTTTAGCAACACCAATTCGGTTTCGCCGAGCCAAGTATTTTTAATAAAATATTTATACGTATTAAAATATTTATTCGGATTAAAATAATTCTTTGTATACAAATATATCTGGTTAATATTATTTAATACATTTTTTTCTTTGTATAAATAGCCATTGTGATAATGGGCGCAATTTGTGTATATCATTAAGGTCGGTATCCGATATATTGGCAGGTGAGTTTCGTGAGGGGTATTCTCCCACCATACCGCTTGTCTGCCTCGGTGCTCCTTTTCGGAATGTTTTCTGACTCGCTCTCGTTCCATCTCGCTCTTGTCTTCGGAGAACAAGAGTGAATCAGAAGTGGTGGGGATAGCGCCAAGCTTCTGACGTGTAGGCCACACCGAGTTCTTAGTGTAGAAATACATACATCAGAATAGGTGTGCGTTAGCTCCGAAAAAAATCAGGAGTTTTATTGGTCAGCAAATTGATTCTTTCTCGATATCTTCATCTCGTATTGGTTTACGTATAGCTTCGTAACGCACAAAACTATTATGCTAAGAATAAGTAACAACCATACGGCTACGTTCAGGTAGAGCCGAGCAGCGTTGCCGTTACTCCACCATACCCTTTGGGGACCCCGCAACTTCAACTGACAAATCCACGATCGTCAGATGGTGGTGGCTGATTTCTCTTCGATCGCTGCTCTTAAAAACAAATCACCAGCCAATATATCTGATACCGACCTTAGTTTTGTAAAGCTATTAATTTACGACAATGTTTTTAAATGGGATTCAGTTTGATGGGATATTAATTTACAACAATGTTGTTAAATGGGATTCTTTTTGATGGTGTATTAATTTACGACAATGTTTTTAAATGGGATTCAGTTTGATGGGATATTAATTTACAACAATGTTGTTAAATGGGATTCTTTTTGATGGTGTATTAATTTACGACAATGTTTTTAAATGGGATTCTTTTTGATGGGATTATATACTTGGCGCACTTTTTGTACCTTTTTTTTTAAAATTGATATAACGGGATTTCGCACGAAAACGCGTCCACTCTAACCATGGACTTAGACGCGCACCACCGGTCCCGAAGCGCGAGCTTGTAAGAACTGCGAAAGTGAGTTTCTTCATCTCAATGTCTCGATGGCTATTTGGCAGCTCCCGGGACGCGGGGAGCCCTCTATTATAGAGACTATATTCGAGGGCCTCCCCTCTTCCTCCACGCTACTGCAGCGCGCGCACCCTGCCACCGTGCGGCCGCAGCGGCTCCTGCTACTGATCCGGCCGTCTTCTACCGGGGCCTCCTTGCTCCCTCCCGTGCCAAGGTAAACTTGCCTAATTCGTACCTGTGTCTCAATCGTACCCCCACTGTTTCTTTTAACCTACGACAGTCACAATCGCCACTATTGGGTAGAAACTGTATACAACAGTTAGCCATACGCCATTAACAAGCCGAGACACCATGCCGTCACTCCATAAAAGAAAATATAAAGCTTGAAGTTTTTCGGGTATGTACTTTTCACTAAAATTTTCCCACGATTTTTAAGGATTTTTTACCATTACTATTTGTGAGAATCAGTGAAACAAATAGGCATATATTTGAAACTACGTATATTTCTTATTTTGACATCAATCAGTGTCCTACATTTTAGCGGCATAGATTGGAATTAAGTGACCTATGTGCCTATTTCGTACCACCGTGTGTAAGCTTAAATCGTACTGGTACGAACATATAAAAACAATCTATCAAAAAAAAAATTGGATGAGGGTAAAAAAAAATCATAACCGGAAAAACCAGAACAGCAAAGAAAACTCTTAAGAGGAAGAATACAGCCAAAACCAATACACAAAAGAAAGAAAAGAAGATGGAGAAAGATGATGAAAATGAAAGCTGGTTTTGTAAATTGTGTCAAGAAAATAGGCAGGAAAATATGATACAATGCACGCAGTGCAAAATGTGGGTACACGAGCTTTGTGCGGGAATGGATAGAAATACTTTTGAATATGTACGTGATGATTGTAGTAATTAAATTTGAAAGTACGAATTAGGATAAGTATGGTACGATTTAGGAACATTAATCCTAAATCGTACTTTTTCCATATTAAACATAAATCGTTTTTATGAATAGAAGTTGATTATTTTTTGTTGCTTGAGTTTATAAAACTGTATATTCTATTAATAAAGAGTTGATTACCACTAGTTTTGTTTCATTTTCCCTATTATTTTTCACCTAATAAGTATTTGTTCTTACGGAGAACGATTTAAGCAAGATTACCTTACCTATCGATACTCTTGATTCGAAAGAGAGTAGAGTAAATCCTCGTATTAAACCCGACGAACGGGGCTCATGGCGGGCGTACGACGCGATGCAGACACTATTCCGTGCGGCCTATGTCGCGTGTGAGAAAACCAAAGAGCGAACGAGCGGAAACGAAAAAGTTGCCGTCGACTCTTTCGTTCTCTCACTCTCGATGAAGGATTCCAAGAAATGGTGGGGATAGTTACCGGACGTACTACGCATGGTAAAAACGGGGCGCCAATACTGTATATGGCGATACTTCCTTCCAAGCCAAGTTATGAGTAAAAGTATCGATACCTTGACAGTATCGGTGCATCCCGTGATACTTGCCCGCGAACTTTTAACAGGCATACGCTACAGATCTTTTTTTCTCTTTTTTTTGCTTTTCATGTTAGTAGAACAAGACTGACTACGTTTTGAAAAAATTGTTGGCCCTGAAAAGGGCCGTATAAAATGACACGCCGTTGGATTTATTTCGAGCTGGTGTATTTGGTAACAGCTTTGGTGCCTTCGGAGACTGCGTGCTTGGCTAATTCACCAGGCAACAAAAGTCTCACGGCTGTTTGGATCTCCCGAGATGTGATGGTCGATCTCTTGTTGTAATGAGCCAAACGAGAGGCTTCGGCAGCAATCCGCTCGAACACATCGTTGACGAAGCTATTCATGATGCTCATAGCCTTGCTGGATATTCCAGTGTCGGGATGGACTTGCTTCAACACTTTGTAAATGTAGATGGCATAGCTCTCCTTCCTCCTCCTCTTCTTCTTCTTGTCGGTCTTGCTGATATTCTTCTGGGCCTTACCAGCCTTCTTCACAGCTTTTCCGCTCGCTTTTGGTGGCATCTTCACAAATGCTTGGTAGACTTGAAGTACGTTTCACCTCGGTGAGAAATCAGGACTGAATGATTTAGCACAAGATGGAGCCGCCTTATATGCTACGGAACCTAACAGTAGAGCGCACCAATGGCGTGCGACTTCCTACGTCATTGGTCAGAGTTAGGTCTGGGTTAGGTGTGACTGCCACGCCATTGGTCGCGTGCAGACAGCCAGACTGCGCTTATAAAGAGGTCGCTTACTCCGAGAAACTCAAATTCCTCCAGACTCTCGTCGAGTACAGTTGTAGTTTGTGAATCGATTTCTTGGAAATATGTCTGGACGTGGCAAAGGTGGAAAAGCGAAGGGAAAGTCAAAGACTCGTTCTAACAGAGCAGGCCTTCAATTCCCTGTTGGACGTATCCATAGACTTCTTCGCAAAGGAAACTATGCAGAACGCGTTGGTGCAGGAGCACCAGTCTATCTCGCTGCAGTTATGGAATATTTGGCTGCTGAAGTTCTGGAGTTGGCTGGTAACGCAGCCAGAGACAACAAGAAGACCAGAATTATTCCCCGTCATTTGCAACTTGCAATCCGTAATGACGAGGAATTGAATAAATTGCTGTCTGGTGTAACCATCGCTCAAGGTGGTGTTCTACCAAACATCCAAGCAGTTTTGCTGCCGAAGAAGACGGAAAAGAAAGCTTAACTACCACCTCAACAACAAATGGCCCTTTTCAGGGCCACAAAATAATTCATAACGAAGGAATCTCTGATTCAAACTATACTAAACCATATCCAATTATCACTTCAAGGGTCCATTCTACTTTGCCGGTCGAGCAAGAGCCCTATGTACATGAATTTCTTTTTCAGGAACTATCGTAGGGATTTAAATTTTTTTCTTTTTGGTTAAATAGTTATTATTCCTTGCTGTATAGAATTGTATTTTTCATATTTCTAAAATATAATTACAAATGTGTGGATTTAAGTCACAATGCTTGTGCTTTTGTGAGAAGACTGCGGAAGTGATTGAGGGAAAGCTATTCAAGATATCGCTTTGAAATTTTTACACAATGTACAGGAGACTTGTTTTCACAAAGTGGTCTACTATCGTCCAGATATTAAAAGACTTTTTGTTCAAATCACAAAAAAAGACCGAAAAATAGGCCAGAAAAGGGAATATTTTCATGACAAGGCTACCATTTTATAACGACTGGCAATTAATTGAGATTGTAGTCCATTTCATGTGCACATCCCTGTAGAACATAATTATACCATTTCTCTCTTTTTAGGATCACTCGAAGGATCAGGAAGACTTGAGTGCCTGTGTTTTTACAGAGCATAAACATTGTGACTTAAATTCACACATTTATAATTATATTTTGGAAATATGAAAAATACAATTCTGTACAGTAAGGAATAATATACAATTAACAAAAAAAAACTTAAAATCCGTACATTATGGCTTAAAAACAAATCATGAAAAATAGGCCTCTTTTTTGGTCGACAAGGTACGACAATGGACTCTTAAATGAGTTCACGATGTAGTGTTTGTCTCATCGCTAATAGTGAGTGAACATTCCAATTCGTCACATTCGTGTATAAAATGTTGGAAATGTTCATGGCAGGCCACAAAACATAGGGCCTGTAAAGTCGGTTCCGAGGGTTCTAAGTACTGAATAAACCGAGCGAACATATGGGCCAGGTGGTTCGAGCAGATGTATAATTCCACGACCCCGCTGGGAAAATACTTTTGCAATAGAAAACTGGTTCTCTGCAACATGTTCTTACACTGCTTAATGTTAATCGCGCAAAGCATAATTTGAAGTCATGCGGAATCTTAATTTAGATTTTGGCTTTCCACGGACATAATCCCTATTTAGTTTTTCCTTATCAATTTGTACAGCCCCGTATATTTACTTAGCCAAAGGAGTAAACGTGGTGATACAGTATCAGTGAATTTTGAGTTCCGTGAATAGATACACTAGGTCTCGTATTTCGTCGTTTTGAAAAAATACTGCTATTAATCGGAATAGCGAGGAAAATATTGAAGTTGCTTTTTTAAAAAAGTTATTCTGTTTTAAAGAGTGTCCGAATACTTTTGTGGTCCAATGTACATGTAATAATAGATAGTTGAAATTACTTTGTTCAAGGATTTGGGCGACACAACTGAATTAGAGTCCGTTAAAGAATTTTGACCTGTGAGTAACCCTCCTGTTGTATTCAGGGTTCGACTCCATTTGGTAGGAAAAATATCCTCCACCTAACCGTCCCTCCGCAGGTCAGAAATTTCGACCCTTCGAATGGCCTGTGAAGCCATAAAAAGTACTTTCCATGGGAATGCATCCATGCCATACGGGCATAGACTTTAAATTCCTAGGATGGAATGAAATCATTCAGGCTTTGAATTTCTCAAAATGACGATGTTGTTGAAACCTCAGGTGACTACATTAGAAATTATTTTTGGCCCTGAAAAGGGCCGATTGTTATTAGAGCAGAGAAAATTTAAGCTCTCTCTCCACGAATGCGACGTGCCAGTTGGATGTCTTTAGGCATGATGGTGACTCGCTTAGCGTGAATTGCGCACAAGTTGGTGTCTTCAAATAATCCAACAAGGTAAGCTTCACTAGCTTCCTGCAAAGCCATCACAGCGGAACTTTGGAAACGAAGATCCGTCTTGAAGTCCTGAGCAATTTCACGAACCAGACGTTGGAACGGAAGTTTCCGAATCAAAAGTTCAGTGCTCTTCTGGTAACGTCTGATTTCGCGAAGGGCCACAGTTCCAGGCCTGTAGCGATGAGGTTTCTTCACTCCACCAGTTGCAGGAGCACTTTTACGTGCTGCCTTTGTCGCCAGTTGTTTTCGTGGAGCTTTCCCACCAGTTGATTTGCGAGCAGTTTGCTTGGTACGAGCCATTGTCGTTGATACGATACGATACAAACGCTTTCGTTTCACAATCGGAATCGAATTTGATGGACGCCGGAAACTGCGTCTGTTATATGCACTTTCAACCCAGACCTAACGAAGGCCTGATTGGTCGGCACACAAATGGAGGGGATGTTCCCCTCTTGGTGTTGTCTGATTGGATCGTAAATTATAGTGGGAGGCTTCCTAGTACTATAAAATAACACCGTTTTCCGGCTGAAACAGCACACTGCACAAGTAACCGTGAACTTGATCACTTGTATCGATCAATATGACTGGCCGTGGAAAGGGAGGAAAGGGTTTGGGAAAGGGAGGAGCGAAGCGTCATAGGAAAGTTCTTCGTGATAACATCCAAGGTATCACAAAGCCTGCCATTCGTCGTCTGGCTCGTCGTGGTGGTGTGAAGCGTATTTCTGGATTGATCTACGAAGAAACCAGAGGCGTGTTGAAGGTTTTCCTTGAAAACGTCATCCGCGATGCTGTGACCTACACTGAACATGCCAAGAGGAAGACTGTGACTGCCATGGATGTCGTCTACGCTTTGAAGCGACAAGGCAGAACCTTGTACGGTTTTGGCGGTTAATTTGTCCCATCATATCCACGACGCAGCAAAAATCGGCCCTTTTCAGGGCCACCAAATATTTAAACGAGGTTTAACATTGGTTTGAACTATGAAAATACACCTAACGACAATCCCACTATAGCTCATAAAATTAGCAGCTTTACTGAATACCCAGATTTTTTAGAGTAGTGCGTTTCAATGATTACGGATGTAGAAAATACTTTCTCTTACCATAACCAATAACCTAATTTCCTTAATGAAAATTAGGATTGCTCGTCTTTTTATTGTAGTTGAGCATTGCCGTAATAAAACAGAACCATGTTACTCTTTCTGAATGCAGTACATAGCAACTCCTATTCAAAATTTCCCAGGAATAAGTTTAAAATATCCAGTGCATTACTACTTGTTGATTGAATGTTTATATAGATACGTGAAAGAAACATGTTTTATAGTTTTTAACGTGGTAGCACTGAGACTTAGAGTGCAAGGAGAATAGTCGTACCTATGCTTGCAGAACAATGATTCGACGTATTCGATAAGCAATGGAGAGTAAAATGCACATCCATTTTGCTATTACTAAAACCATGAACATAATATTTTTTAGCAAGGATTCTACTGCTGTATATTTTTAGAATACTGTAGTTTACACTGTTCAACACTTATAAGAGCATTAAAATTAAGAACATGATCTGTAAGGTTACTATTTTATTATTAGTCAAAACTAAGGTTGCTGATTTTTTCAAATTGATTCGAATCGCAAGGTGAAAAACTGATTGAGGAAAAATTGTCTTGTAAAGAATCTATCTCCAAGAAATCGATTCACCTTTTAGGTATCTTAAATTCATTGAAGGCTAAGTAAATAGTGCACGTTTTTCTCACTGTAGGTAGAACAACGGAAACGCGCATGCGCGTAAACTCCTTTATAAGCCTTTACATAAGTACAGGCTTAAAGTATAGACTTTAAGGGGGGGGGGGGGCAGACAGGGCGCCACTGTATGCATTTATTCATTTATATCCGTTCTGCTAATTGATTTTCGTGCCTTTGGAGTGGCGCCATGATAATCTTGCCCGGGGTGCCAAGTATGCTAAAGCCGGACCTGAGTATAAGATTGCCTGTTTCTAACAGTTTGTAATGTAACAAAATCAAAATACTGTATAATATCAAAAATAAAAGCCGGTACATATAGCAGTATAATCACGAAGTGGGAAGCAGGCAATAGATTACTTTTCAATTCAGCTGAAATACGCGAAAAATTATTCCCATAAATAATAAAGAATCGGAACACGATTTCTGTTCCCCGAGCATCGATTCCATAGGATCGAGCTATACTGAAAAATCGATCGACAAAATCGATAATTCCGGTGCAAAAGATCGATCTTTCGATTAATCGATCTCAGATCGGCAACCCCAGTAAAAAAAGGAAGGCAACTTTAGAATTCCACTCCATTCATATATTAAACGGCTGATAATGGATCTCGTCTTAAATAGTGTGAGTCATGTCTACATTACTCAAAGTTTCGCGATGCTAATGTTTTTTTCAAACGGGACATGTCCCGTAAGAGAACATTCCTTCTATTATTATTCTGAATATCCAGTATTCCTTATGACACTTTGTTTTACTTGAAATACGATTTGTAATATTTCCCCAATTTATTATTCTAATTCATTTTCGTGTGAAAGGAATCGTGCATACAAGCTCGTAAACATATGTCCATAGATACAGTAGACTCATTGCGTCGTCGAATATGGCGAGTTATTCTTCATATATTGTTATACTATCGCATTTCGTAATTTAATCAATAGTAATCAAGCCATTCAATAAAACTGACATTTTTCGTACCAAATTCAAATTACATAATGCACATTTGTGCCGCTGATTATGAAAGTGGTGTAAGTCATGTATTTTTTGTTTCGAAAGATTTAGACTGTTGCGTTTTGGCGTATTAAAAAATATTTTTCTATTATTGAACAAACTGTTTCACAGCATACATGCTGTTCTAATGTCAAACTTATCTATCATCGTAAAAATTGATGAGTAACTTGTACGAAAATTTGTATTTTAAACCTTTGAATGTCTCCCAAATTTCAAAAGTGCTGAAACGTAGTGTTTCGATCTTCAAAGCTACTTATTAAAATTCAAATACTTTGTCCAATAAAAGCAACTTTTATTTTTAAATACTTTGCCATCAACAACTTCACCACTTTTTTTAATGTAGGGTAAGTAGGGGCAAAACGGGGACGTTAAGAATAAAAACTTATAACTTTGAAATTATTAATGTAAAAAAAAATTGAAATTAGGATTCATTAGAATAAACCCTTTATTAAATAATAGTATATATCCATTTTTTTAATACAATAACAAATACAAAAAAATTACGATTTAAAATATGGTCCGTTTTTACGGTTTTACCCCATGGCCAGGGTAAAATCGGGTACCATACTAAAAACTGGCCCTAGCACCTATAACAACGGAATTCGTCCAATTCTTCAGTCCCCCAACCAGTGCAGCCTTCGTGAGCCCACTTACAACAAGCTGTACACTGCACCAAACCTTCATTCAATTTGGATGAACCATAGGATTCTTGGCCATAAATACAAATGTCTTCACCGTCTTCATCACCTCTGTTATCATTATTCTTCCGTATTTTGTTTAATTTTGTGGTTTTCTTTCTCTTTAGTTGTAGTCCTTTATTAAGATTTAGTTTGATGTTGATAACTTCCTCTTTTTCGTTTCTTTGTTAAACACATTTTGCCCAAAACCGGGTACCCGCTTTTACCCCGTACGGTTTGCCCCTGCATACAATTTTGTAAATATTACGAATTATCAACACTACCAGGACGAAGTACAAACAAACTGTCTTAGTTATTTACACTTTAATATGTAACAATTAACATAATTCACACAAAGAAGTACTTACCTGAACACTGTCAAAAATGTTGAAGTTTCTTAACTATCGAAAATTAGATAAGAGCTTTCGAAAACACACAAGACGATATAACCTTACTATGCACGATTGTAAGACGATCAACTTTTGTTGATGAAAAAATGCACATCGTGACAATATGTCGCTGCAACGACGCGGGAAAATTTAAGGCCTTTTTAAAAATAATAGCACGTCCTGGTTTTACCCAGGTACCCGGTTTTGTCCTAATTTCCCCTATGTGTTACCATTACTTTTCCTAATTCTTCTCATGATTTCAGCATAATTAAGTATTTTCCGCTTTCTTTCTTTTTTTTTTTCTTGCCCCCATCTAAGGTTAGTACATAATACAAATATATGTAATTATTTCCTTTCTCACAAATTACTTACAGAGAACAAATGATTTATACCACTATCTATATATAACTGTCGCGGCTCATTATGAAAGTGACACTATCATGTAATTACTTATTTGATGGCTATTTTGCAACAATTATTATTGAAATATAAATCAATATAATATAAAATAAGAGAAATCTCAATTTTTGAGTTTGTTTTACTATCACTATTTTCATAATCACTGGCACGTTTCTGCATAAACTTTCGTTTTTGAAGAAGAAACATCGGTTCCAACGCAATGACGTGGTTTCCAAGGAATCGCCTCGCAAAGAAGCTATATTTCCCATTTGCAACCGAGTAATTTTTCGAATAAATCAATGTTCGAAGTATTGTTCATATTTGCACTCCACTATAATTTCATCAATTTCAATAAACATTTTGTTCGAGCGAATATCATGTCGTCCATTCCTGTTGCGTCTTCTCGATCTTTGTATTTCCCACCGTGTAGAACTCTTCGAATTTCCGCTAACATCCGTTACGTATCGCGGATTCTCGCATATCAATTATTAGCTCTAACATTGGGACACTCGATTCCAGAAAATAAGCCATGCTTATTTAAACATTTTCCTGTTTTTTAACCAATTTTCCGCGTCGGTCTACCCTGTCCCAGAGAACGATCATGTGTCTGCGTGAGTTCGTCAGGATGAAATGGTTGAAACTGAGGGAGAAGGCAGGATACGACGACAGTGTGAAACACTGCCGACAATAATTAATCATTTAAGCACATGATCAATGCTTTTAAAAGGACGAATCTTGGTTTAAATCGATAGGATGCACCAGGGAGTCTCTGATTCTCGGCAACGTGATATCAGAAACATGGGTGGGGGTTTCCTCCGTGGTCCGCGCTGCCGCAGCAAATATGAGAGTCTAAGCAGCGAGCGTCGTTTAATTCTGATAGATTGAAGCGGAATTTGTGAACGGTTTATTATAAACTTTATCTGATATTCTCTTTTTTTTTTATACGATTGTCGTATAATTTTTAAGAATGGAGGATAAGAGTAGCTCCGGGAACGCAACGGCGGCGGAAAATCAGTCGACGAATGCGACGCCATCAAAGAAAGCCGCCAAATCAAAGGCGGCAAAGTCGCAACGGCCAAAGTCATCGCATCCACCAACTTCGGAGATGGTGAACTCTGCTATCAAAGAGCTGAAGGACCGCAAGGGATCGTCGTTGCAGGCCATCAAGAAGTACATAGCATCTACGTACAAGGTGGACGGCGAAAAGCTGGCTCCATTTATCAAGAGGTATTTGAAAACCGCCGTGATTTCCGGTGCAGTTATGCAGACGAAGGGAAAGGGCGCCTCCGGCTCGTTCAAGCTCTCTGGCGCCCCTTCGAAGGGTCCAGAGACCAAGAGTAAATCGAAACGAGAAGTGAGGAAGACCACGACGGAAAAGAAGCCAGCTGAGAAGAAACAACAGGTGACCCCGAAAAAGGCCGCCGTGTCGAAGAAACAGGCTGCTGTTAAGAAACCAGCCGTGGTGCAACCCAAGAAGTCACCCTCGCCGAAGAAAGCGAACACCGTTGCTGCAAAGAAAGCGGAAGCAGCCGCGAAACAGAAGGCAGTAGCACAGACAAAAAACCTGTCGAAGACAAAGAAGGCTACGAAGGCGCCAGCAGCCAAGACAAAAATACCGAAGCCGAAGACCGCTAAATCACCGAAAGCTGCAAAGGCTTCGGCGAAGAAATAATCATTTGACGATTACAATAACATTGGCCCTTTTCAGGGCCACAAATTTTTTAAAACGAAACAACTATCTGGGTTTTCACAAATATTCCTCAATATGATCATCCTTTCACTTTCTTTAATGAAGAACAACAATTAAGATCGATTAGTCATTGCGATTAAAAATTGTTTGCTCTTTGATATGAAGTCGCTTAAGGTTTTCAGAAATTGTAGGTTTTCAAAATTTATTGTGGCAATCTGGGCTAAACATTCGAAAGCGTTCACGCTTCGATTCGGCTAAAATTGTACAAATAATTTCATTTTGCATAGAAATAACGTTGGCGAAAAGAATTTTCGACGATTCAGAAAATAATTTTTTGCCATTTTACTGTCATTAGCTACCATACCGACAGAAGATAGTATAATCTTTGTTGGGCAAACTTTTAAAACAAATAATCACCGTGCTTAGGCACAGTGCCAGTCCATCGGACCCGCAGAATGCAAAGATAAAATATGAAACATTCTTCAGGCGACAGAAATTACAATGACCAAAGTTACAGGTATACTGAATTGACGTGTTACACTATAATTAGGGGGTAGATACGTCACATGACCTCGTCGATTTGGCAGGTCGGTATTACAGCAGGTATTTTCTGCACAGAAATGGTAATACCCATCAGTGATCCGCGGCATTTGCAGTACCGTATCTATGTTGGGGCGCAACTAATAGGTGCAGTGTTATTGGCGGGAAGGCAGCAAGGTGATCAAGGTACCCCAATTTATCGAAATTTGTACTATACTGATGCTAAAATCGCCGCGCATGCGCGAGAAAACCCGGCCTATATCTCATCACTGATAGCCATAGATACGCGGCTGCCTAGTGAACGCGAGAAAGAGCTGTTTGCTATTTCCATATTATATTCTGCATGTGGAAAGAAATTGTCTACGTTTGCGTTGTACTTGTAAAAATTTAAACGGAAAGTCTGCTGGTAGAGCAAACCTAGAAAACTCATTGTACATTTTAATTGAAATAGATGAAGGGATGAGGGGATGACCCCATAAAATGAAGTTTGTTAGGCATTTTTTTATTAGCAAAATACTCATGCAAAACCTGAAAGTTATATACACATTATAAGATAATTGAACGTCCTATGCAGAAAGCAGTTATTGAACAAACATTGTATATAAAATTGTCTTGGTGCAATAGTCACTTTAGATTGCAATTGCATACTCGATGGCTTTTCATATGCGTTAATACACTGGCCGGTGCTACTGCGATGTTGTCATCGATTATACAAAAACAGAATTTGTTTATTTTCCATTGTATCAATATGAAAGTGACACCAATGGATTCCTGGCATTCTCCCGATTAAATTGACAGAAAATAATTTAAATCGGACTATTTTTAACGAAACGGACTTTCAATTCTACAAACAAATTTTTCACGTAATTTCCTTAATTATGGTCCGCATTATATCATTTTTGGGGCCAATTTGATCGAGAAAACATAAGGAATCGATTGACGTTAATTTCGCAAAGATCTGATTAGAAATTGAAGAACTTCAGATTCGTCACTGCTTAGTATGCAACATTGTCGAAGTCCACGAAACTCAGCGAGACTCATAATTGCATCGCGTTTGACGATTCTAGCTAGAGAATCACTCCGTATAAATGCTAAGAAACGATAGCAAAGAGAAGGTATACCAAGAGGCGACACTCCGAGCGGTATCTTTGAAGTTCTTCGTTGGCTTGTCCCTTTAAAATGGTTGTAAAGGCAGCTGTATATCTTCGTCTTATTATCACCTTTGTTAATCCCTCCTCTTTCCGACTACCGAATGGACATTTAAATTGGTTGTGCATTTCGTCTCTCTCCAAAACTGGTTTCTTCGCCAGAGTGTCGCCTCTTGGTATACCTTCTCTTTGACTAAATCATAAACAAAACAACGAATCCTGTATTTCCAAAATTACTACAGATACACAGCAACATATTTCCAAGTACCACTGTGTCCGAATATTAACGCGGCTCACTGTACATACATTTACATTTTTATTGCATTCAGATCGATTACAACTGATTCTAACTTTTTATCACAGGTTTTATGACAACTAACTGTAACCGAAAGGGGTCAGTGCCATTGTAACGTGTTCAGACAAATTGCAATTTGCAACTCGCACGATTTTGAAATAGTGGAAAGTGGGAATATCATTGTAAAAATAAATACAATTTAGTTAGTTATATGCGATTCAATATTTTTATTTAAATAAATCATTATTATTATTGTACTTATTATTATGAATGACTATGTTGATTTATTCTGTTTATTTTTATATTTTTCAGTTGTTCATAAAGTAATTCGCATTTTTAAAAAATTCCGAAAATCTCGGGATTAGTGATATCAAATCCCGGGTGTTTTGAAATTAAAAAAACAGCCGGGATACCGGAATTGAATTCCCTAAAGGTAGCCCACTTCATGGAAGCCCCTTGAACGACATCTCTTACTGTTCGAAGTAAGAGATCACCATCGATGCCACAGTCGATTTCGTTGCTGAATGTTGCAGTATTAAAGGTTATTTTCATACATTTTGTTTACAATAGTTTACTTTACAATGTAGCGCAAGAATTTTAGTATTATATGTATCATTTTGCTTTAAAAGTCAGTGATCATTATTTAGTTCCAATTTTTTCTCGTGGAACTAATTTTTGATCACCTAAATAAAAAATAGGTTAGGACATTATAAACTTATAAAAAAATTAAAATTTGATGGTACAATACTAAAAATAAATTTATTTGGTACTTTATTTTTAATTAGTATTAGTATCTGGTCAAATATTAGTTCCTTACCTGATAAGAAATTAGTTACCATGTATTTTAATTGATCAAAAACTAGTTCCTACTCACCTTATTATTCCGTACCTTATAAATAATTAAATTATATTTATTTTCACCTGTTTACAATTTTTCCTTAAAGTTTAAACATTAATTCATCTTTTAGAATAAAAAAAGTTTATGATTTAAAGTTTTATTACGTTAAAAATAAATATTAAAGCGGGAAGCCCTCTAAACTGATCAGAAACTAGTTCCTTGACGGTATATGCTATATGAAAATAAATGTTTAGCGGCTGTTTCGTTCTTTTGTGCTACATTTGTGAACTTTTAATCATCCTTCCGAAACATTATTATTAAGCCGCAACAGTATCTTTAAGAAATCGGGTATAGCATATAGGTTATATTTTCTGTCACTTGGAGGAGCGGATTTTCTCAGATTTTCTGTACTCGAAGTGACAGAAAATATAACCTACATGTTATACCCGATTTTCTAAACATACTGTTGCGGCGTAATAATAATCACAATAAATTTTTTTCTCTCACGTAGATCACACTGCATCATCTTCTGCTTCAATTATCTGTAAATATATATAATCCATATTTTACTTACAACTTAACGTAGAACTTATTTCACAAAAGATTGGAAAGTATCAAGGGAGATACGTTTTCAGGGTACTTTCTTCACCAATGTAACTTACTCTATATTGCAAACAGTACGCCATAATTTTTTTAATCCTTAATGCTACGCTGATTTGAAAAATTTTGTCGATTTACCTTATTTGACAAATTCCCAGAAACTTGTGCGAAACAAGATGTTTCTCTGTCTATCTCACCTTCTCCGGACAAACTGCAAGCCTGTGCGTCCCCTTCATTTTTATCCAAGCCTGTGCGTCTCCTTTATTTCTATCCAAGCCCGTGCGTCCCCTTCATTTCTATAAGCTTTACATAAAAACTCTAATGTAAAAATAGTTTGCTGGTATAAAAACAATATATTATTTTGTAGAAAGTTGTGCGTAGAAAGATTCTCTGTCGAACCATCTCCAGACAACTTCCAAGTCTGTGCGTCCCCTCCGTTTCAATAAGCTCTACATAAATAGTCTATTAAACAATTTTGGCGATTTACCTTGTTAATTGAGACAATAATTCAGTGTCCTATATGGTGTAAAAACTCGTGACATTCAAAAAATTTGGACAAGTTTCCTTATCTGACACTTGTTCAGGTTTAAGATTGTTTGACACTAGCGAGGTTACGTTTACCTCCACAGATGTGCTCTCTACCTGGCTCGAAAGTGCCGAAACCTTCATCCAATGAACGACGTGAATATTGGAGACACTTCCTCTCCCTTTCATGTTCCCCTCTTGCTAACACTTGACGACGGAGAAAATATCTTAACATAAAATTCGGCAAATTGCAACTTTGCATCGAAATATCTTAGCTCATAGGGCACGTAGGAACAAAACTAAGACACTTTTCTTATGTAAATCAAACCCAAGCTATCCATTAAGACCATTAAAAATCTAATCGGATCGGTCGTTATTGAGATTCGGTAATCTCAGGGTTTTTGATAGCGAGTCGCGGCGTAATATAGACACGGTGCGTTTCGCGCTGCGCATATATCTATATACTTGGCGCGAGACACTACCGTGTCTCTTGATGTTTCGGAAGGATGATGAAAAGTTCACAAATGTAGCGTAAAAGAACGAAATAGCCGCTCAACATTTATTGTCATATAGCATATACATAGGTTATATTTGCTGTCAGTTCGATGAGGGGACCACATAATAATCATGCTCATCCAGCCTGCGCATTTTCACTAGCCCGGTCGGCGTCATGGAAGGGGTACCTCCTCCACCCTGCATTTGTGGTAGTTGCAACGATATTCCTGAGCCTAGTGTACATATGTACACCCTGGTTTGATCTGTAAAAATAAATAAATTTCCGTTTAAATTTTTACAAGTACAACGCACACGCTGACAATTTCTTTCCACATTCAGAATAGAATATGGAAATAGCTATCAGCTCCCTCTCGCGTTCATCAGGCAGCCACGTATCTATCGGTATTACCATTTCTGTGCAGAAACACAGACGAAGTATAGAATAGACATATCACCTTATGGGACTCCGTGTCACCACCCAAACTGTGTTACCGACCCATAATTTGAGGACTGAATTTAGCGACCTCTGTTCATGAACAGCGTCCAACTCAAGAACTACTCTGAAATGTGTTGAAATACTGAAAGTTGGCTGCGTGCTTGTATACGTGTGACTTGTTTAGAGTTAGAGTTCAACATAGAGGGCGGGCTTTCGCTAAGCTACGCTTTGGCCGGATTTCTCTCTGAAAATCTATTTCGGGAATCAGGTTCCTATATGGCGCTGAAATATGGCACTTCTTGAGAGCTTATACAAGCTATAAATTACAAGATGAAATTGATTGTTAGTATTTTACATGTAGTGGAACATTTAACTAATATTTTCACGTGTCATATGCCAAAAAATATTAAAAATTGACGCTATTACTGACATTCCCGCAAATCTCTGCACTTCGCGCGTGTCTAAATAGACGGCGCCCATTCTACGACACGTAAAAATCATTGGAAGTAATGAATTGAAACGTTTTTATAAAATTTATATTCGTAGTTTTTGGGACCCGAAGCCCCTAAATCCCTACGTTTCATTGCAAATTGATTTGCTCTGTCCTTATTAACTATTGAATGGATTTAAAAATTATAAAAAAATATCTACGATGTACGTACACGAGCGTAGGTATCGCTTACGTTAAGATCTGGCCACACATATCAGTTCCGTGTCAGTTCACGTAGAATTCAGGTACTCTTCATTACTTTCTTCAATTACTTTACTCCAAGTACTTTCCATTACAGTCATTAAAAATAATCAGGATTATATCAAGTTTGGTGTCATTTTCATCAGAAAAACACTAGCAATCCATTAGTGATACTTCTATGATAGAAATTGGCATACTCATTACTGAATGGCCCATTGCTGACTTTGTCCTTATGCCACTACTATAGCGTTTATGACCCCCAAGCCGCGTCGTTCGAAAGCTTTTACCTAAGAACCCATCAGGGTCGTAAAAAAAGGTACGCGTTACCGTTCAACCGATTTCAAGAGAGCGTACAGTGAAAAGGCCAGCATGTCGCGGCCATCGAATTCTAACTTTCTGAGTACGAATACAGATTCGGCACAGAAGGAAAAAGATGAATGAATATAATGGTCTTGAAACGCTGCGGATTACTACATACATCTGAAGTATTCAGGAGTTACATTTCTTTGGGAAGGGGCTGGGTGAGGTGTATTACAGCCGGATGAATGTAATACACGTAATTGTAATACGACAATTTATTATATCATTATTAAATAAATTAAGTAAATATGGACTTGGTAAGTAATAGAGGTACTGGATGAAGAACATAATTAAATACATTATTTCCATTAATTTTCATCTTCCTCCATCAACCTCGATTTGCATAGGCTAGGTTCAATACAGTCTTATTGTTAAAAAGTCGCATGTGTCGTGTCTATGCTGTAGGTATTAATTATGCATTTGTGCGACGTTCCGGCTGCAACATTTTCATGGCTGGAAGTCCCCAATTTTGACGCTATTAACCGACCCATCATAAAGCATTGTTACTGATCTTTGAAACGGGGTCTCGGATTTGTGTCGGTTGTTTCAAACTAAGCATATTATGCTTTTATAAGGATGGAAAATTTAAAAAATTAACAATAGTAAAAAAAATGTACAGGATCATCGTTTAATCTTTTAACGCGCGCTCGCGCGAACAGGTAAACTGGCAACAGTGCCTCACGGACTCATTCCACTACATCAGAGATGGGCAAAAAATTGTTTGAAATAAAAATTTCGTACACAAATTTTTATTTCAAATAATTTTTGGCCCACCTTCTCAAAGGCTCAAAGATGGAGTTCCAGGCTCTTCTGCCCTTTTTACTTAAAATGTACTGCATGCAGTATGTAATGAACCTGGAATAGTACATGCATTTATTTTACAATTTTACTATTTTAAGTGCTGAAATGTGATAAATAATAAATTTACTTACCCATTACTAATTTCACTATATGTTTGAATGTACTGAATGATTGTTTTTGCTATTTTCCGTACGAACTATATTTCTCTGCCACAGAATCCTCTATTAATTTATTTAATATCATCAACGCCATTATCGAAATATTGTTTCCGCAGCTCTTCTTCAGTAAATGAATCTATAAAAGGTCATAAATAAATTAATTCAGTCATGAAAAATGGCTTCATTAAAAAGAGCATTCATGTAACGCCAATCACAGGGTGCATTGAAGCAAAGCAATGAAAAAATAACAATCACCATTACTTTAAATAACTTAACCGAAAGTGAAATGAAAGTTATACAGTATATGCATGTTTGCAATGAAACTGCGTGAGAAGTAAAAGCTTGTAGCACAGAAAGCAAAGAGTTTTGCCGAGCCAACCTGAAATGAAATTGCCCGCTCGTGGCGGTCATGCTTGTAGCCCGAAACGAGTCTCGGGATCCCGAAAACTTCGGGATCTTGAGCAATACGAATGTATCGGGACCCCGCCCGATCCCGCCCGAAATTTTCCGACCCGTGGTCTTAATATGTAGGTAGATCGAAACAAATGATGATTTTGATTCCCATAATATTCTTAATTCGAAGGCAAGTGTAAAATAATTCGGCGCTGAGCGGAGAAGGCTGACCGAGGCATCGTGGGTCTGCTTTCGCTGCCAAGGCTACGGTTGCCATCCCGAAACATCGACGCCTTCGCTGGTTATCAAATTTTAAGAACGAACGGACGTTTGGAGACTCCGTTATATTCTGTATAGTATATATTGCAAATTGTATCAGTATTGGCCTAGATTTTCAGTGACCTTCAATATTTCTTACACATGTTTAAGCAATTTAAGGTTATATTTTCAGTTTTATCGAGATATAGTTCTTATTTGTTATTGTTGTTATATGTTCATTCGTTATTCTTATCATTTTGGTATTAGGGGAGATCGGGGTAAAGTGACCCTAAAAAAGTTTGAAGTCGAATAAAATTTTTCCCTTTCAATAAAAATGTGTGAAAATAGATTTATAATATAATTTAAACATTACTATTGAGAAATGGCTAATAACAATACTTAAAATGAACTTAGAATATATTAAAATTCAACTTGAAAGAAATGATGCAAGAGGTATCACTTTACCCCAATGCATGGGGTAAAGTGAGCTCCTATCCGGGGTAAAGTGAACTCAGAGCCGCCCTTAGTGTTTGCGGGCCCGGGGCAAAAGTCGATATTATTGAAAACATTTAATTGAAAACAGATAATCTCTAAGACAACAGATTTAGTCTTTACTTCATGCGTCACTTTGGCTTGCCGAAAATCTATTCTAGAAAAATTGATACCTTGACAAGAACACCTCTAAGTAATTATCCATATAACATTTGGTAAATTAACCTATTTATTTCACAGATTTGAATACAAATTAATAATATCTAATATTTAAGATGAATTAATAAGATGATGTCATGACAGTAAACGTAGCTTAATTACTGACATAATGAACAAGAAATGAATTTATATTACCTGATATATTAAAAACAATTATTTACGAAGACACGGTGTATCACCATGCCGCGTCTTTTTCTAGCCACTTGACAGGTTAGGATACCTACTGCGCACACCACTTGCACATCGGTTCTTAGCAGTCATTGAAGCTCAGTTTACCCCGGTCACTTTACCTCGAATATGTACTCAGTGGAAAATTAATTATTTAATAATGTTAGGATTAATTTTTTCTCAAATGCGTGTACATGTATGTTTATAAGCTTGTTTTAAACACGCAGAAAAAATTTGGAGTCAAAATAACACATTTATGACTCATTTATCCAAAAAGCTAAATTGAAAAGAAAAACAAACGGAAGTCTCTAAAAATTAATTTCTAAGTTTTTAAATGAATTTCCATTTTTCGATATCTGAATGTGCATAATTATCATTGCTATAGTATGTACATTTATTACGTCACCACAATTTGTAAATATATTATATTGTTAAAGAACAAATTAAGGAAGCTCATTTTACCCCGTGGTTCACTTTACCCCGCTCTCCCCTACAAAAGTTGTTTTGTTTAATTGTTTAAACAACATTCATTCATTCAACACTCACAGAAAGGTTGAGCGTGAATGGTGACTGACCTTTCGTGGTGACTCGACACATGCGACCCGACTCGCGAATGCCGACGAAGGCACATGGGCTGAGCCGCCCGTTGTCGGTTTTCTTCCACACATCAAATGAAGTTTGAAGTGCATTGCGCTCAGCGTGGATGATAGAAATAGATGAGATACTTTCTCAAATCCTTGATGTGCCGGATTTTCATGATATTGAAATAAATTGTAGTCCATATGAAATTAAGGAGGGCTAAGTACTCATTTTTCTAGTTTCGAAATTGTTTAAAAAATACAAGTCTTCGAAATTCCCTGCTTTCGGTGATTTTTACGAAACCCGCCTTCAGAAATGAATTTTAATTAACCTAAATTATTGACGGCAAGAACTTGCTTTTTCTTTTTTTAATCATGAAGGATGGATCATGTGCATGAATTTAATCCATTAAGTAGTCCATTAAATCCATAAACAGTTAATGAAAAATAAGAAAATTACATTTTTAACAATATAATACATTTTCCATATGATAGACTTTAAAGCTCTATTTTAATGAATAATTTGTCTTTCTTTTCTTCACTACGCCCTGTATTGTTCTCAATTCATACATCCTGACTGACTCGCTGTTGTATTAAAAAATGACACGAGATTACTCGCGGAGAACGGCAATAGAACGGCAAATGTCCGTGGAGGGACACAGGAAGAAAAGGCATAGTCCCCTGATGCCGCGTGGATCCGCCTGCGCCGTCCTTTCTTCAAAGTAAACACGGATCCCTTATCTCTCGAGTATAAACACGCGCTTGAATTTCAATACCTTCGATGCCATCTTTACGACTGCAGAGTGGGCTAAGCTAAGCACAGAAGTTGGTGCCAAGGACACACGGCACTTTCGACCCCTCCGAATGCGTCATTCGTGGACGCTCAGCTTGCTCAGCGCACACGAATTCAGGTCTGGATCCGGCTACAGGCGCCTGAGGGACACGGGGAGGTAAGGAGAACGCGTCCAACTGTTCGTAGAACAATTTTGGGGCAGGATAGATACCCGTTGAGACTACGTGTATGCAGTTTAAAAAAATAGTTTGTAAACAAAATTAACAATATTTTTTTCTTAATATTTCGGAAACTAATAAACATCCGAAGCTACAATTTTAGATTTAGGGTCCACACCCCTCCCCTCAAACCTTGTGTCGATCGGCCCCTGGGGCCATTCGGAAGTATATCCAAGTTATCCTTAAATATTAATATCAAACTTACTTCTTCAATATCCAAGCATTAAAGCCAAAAAACTGCAGTTTGTGTCTCAAAAAACACAACCTACCCGAATGTTGTGTTCTATATTCAAGAATTAATACCTTTGTAAACAATAACGAGCGACGGCTAAAACCTACTGCAGGTTAGTCAGGATAGTGTTCTTGACAACATATGTCAAGGTCATCCAAGATGCCTTCCCTGAAGTAAACATTTACCAAATATTCTTATCAATATCTCGGAAACTAAATCCGAGCGGCGGTAACCTGTATAGGAACAAGTTGTTCAGAATGACAACCTTTACAACATATTTCAAGGTCATCAAAATCGGAGCCCTCCTCTATATAATCACGCTTTTTTTCGATTGTTACGTCTGTAACGACTGGAAAACTTTCTAATTAAAGTGATATCACTTCTAGTATTAAAGTGATTCATAACCTGTTACGAAATGTCGTGCCCCACGATTTTGTTTAAAGTAAATCCCCTCCCTCTCCCCTGCCCAACTTCTCTTCGTACCACCATGCCCTTCCTTCCACCCGCGCCCACCGCTTTTTCATCTTCGTCTCCTCCAGTACACCTCCAGCGCCCACCTTATCCCTTACAGCACATTTTGCTGCAGGAACGTTGCAGAAATATTGCACGGAATGTCCCCGAAACGTTGCAAGTAAATTGCTATGTCCGCCCTTGTGCAACATTGCGGGAGATATTTCTGAAACATTGTTTCGGAATTTTACAGCTATGATCACGGAACGTTTCAGGGATTTTTCAGCAATAGTCACGGAACGTTTCGGAGATTTTACAGCAATGGTCACGGAACGTTTCGGAGATTTTACAGCAATGATCACGGAACGTTTTGGAGATCTGACAGGAATTTTTCATGGAACGTTTCGGGAAAATTGTAGGAATTATTCGTTCACCGTTTCGGCGATATTGCAGGAATTATTCCAGTTTCGGTAATATTACTAGGATCTTACGGAAACGTTAAAGAAAGGTAAGAGAAATTAATTAAATTATAATAAACATCGACAATTAAATATTCATATATTTTATTCATGCGTGAATAATTGCAATAATAATAATAACAATAACAATAACAATAATTATTCTAGTTCGTTAGCAGGGGAGGGGAGCTGCAGTGCGTTCGCAAGGGAGGGCTGCTGCCCTGACTCTCCTCGGTGTAATTGGGCTGGTTTAGGTGCGCACAATATTCCAGGAACATTGCACAAACGTGTCCATTGCAATATTCCACGGCAATGTTTCCACAATGTTGCAGTAATATTGCAATGCAACCTGCAATCAAACGGCAACATTGCAATGTACTGCAACGGTTATGCAACGTTTCTGCAACGAAGTGTGTTGTAGGGGATAGGGTAAACTTGGGTAAGTCCGTCATAGTTTTAGAATTTGTCTATTAACTGCTAATATTTATATATTCTGAAAGGTAGTCTAGGATATAATGATAGGTCAGACATCAGAGAAACAAATAATAGGTTAACAGAAATTCACTAAGTATATTTAATTGAAAATATACAAAATTAAGTTGTCATGACATACTCGGGTTACTCCGTGATTGCTCTGGTTACTCCGTGATAGTACTCTGGTAACTCCATGATAGTTCTCGCTAGCCCGTGATATGGCCATCAGCTACTTTTTTTATATTATTTTATATTATTTTACATTAGCTTACATTAGTTTACATTAGTTTACATTATTTTAAATTAGTTTACATTATTTTATATTATTTTATATTATTTCATATTATTTTATATTATTGTTATTTTGTGTATAATCAATCGTTTCATTATCGTTAGATGTCTGAGACGTAAGGAAACATGGTATCTGATATTTGCCATCACAATTTCTCGAACAGCTCAATCAGAAACGCAGGCTCGGGCGCACGGAAAATATGAATTTAGTCACTTTTCATAAGCAAAAATAACACTGATGCCTTGTTGTATGATAATTTCAAAAGTAAGACTTGTTAAAGTGTCATTTTACCATCACTTATCTGCAGTTTGAACTATTTATTTATCTTCTAAAGCACATATAATACATAATCAAGCGATCGTCCACAACTAGCACGAAAAATTTCACGAACAATGCGCTGGTGGAACAAAATGCTCTCTCGCTCTATCACACTAACTTCAATTGACTAATTATTTTACCACAACATAAACTAGAAGATCAACGCTCTCTGTTTTTGTTTCATCTAAATTGAGTCAGACAATATCGAGTTATAGATAAATGAAAAAGTATCACGGAGTAACCTGTACCACGAACTTACCCGAGTTTACCCTATATCTTTCCTGGATCTTTTCCATTGCTCTCTCCTTCCACCCCCATACCTCTGCCCCATACCCAACCACCGTAAACTGGTATCGTGGTAGTATTACAGCAAATTAATACAATACCTGCGGTTTCTGTTCTAAATTCATATGTGTGCAGCAATAGTCTTCCTGAAAATCGATTAATATTTAAACATATGTTACAATAAATTCGTTTTATATCTATGCCATGTAAGTAATTCACAAAACAGTACGGACCATTGACTTTTCCTCACAAATGGATACACTTTGGGTGCTTTGTAACCATTAAATGGAAAAGTGAAAGTCACACTGTACGCCCCCATATCTTTCCATATTAGCCAATCGCCAACTTGAAATTCCGGCAGCAACACATCTTTCAATACACAGTCCCTGGGGCACAATGTTGGACCCCAAAGAAAAGAAAGAAATTTCTCATCGCTCGTTGGCTGAAGCACAAATGCATATTCCATGTAGAAAACATTACTGTTTACAATACTCTAGTTGGATGATAATATCTTGTACTATACAATAATACCGATACCTTGTGCAAGGGAATTGGAATTCTCGACTTCAGGTTGTACAACTCACATATAAAAGAACTGTACACGCCACAGTTCATGTAGTACATTTGAACCATTTTCTCTCCCATTGGAACAACTTTCTTTGTATGCAAGTACGTTGCCAAAGTAATTGCTGACGACACATAATACTGTCCTGGCTCGCTAATAATTGTTATGCTAGGGTCTATATCCTGAATGACATCGTTAATGACACTGGCAAACTAACAATAAAAAACGAAATTGTAAATTTGATAGTGAAAAAAATAATAAAGATATGTAGGTGCAGGATAACAGTAGTTTACACTGAAAATGTACATTTGATGAGAGGTGACTCCTCTTATGGATTTTCTCCCGCGAAAAAAACCGTTGCCGGCATGGCCACTTGTCAAAATGTGGGATTTGAATTTATTCACTCAATCGCTAATAACTTTGTCATTTTTTGGTCGATTTACTTCTAGTTGGTGTTATTTTTTGCGTAAAACTATCAGCTTTACGCATATGAAGAGAAACCGGACGTTTTTTATCGGTTTCTATTTTTCCGTGGCCACAGAATAAGCTCAAAAGTTTAATTTTTTTTTTAAAATGTGGACTATTTTCATCAATATCTTTTGAACCGCTTAACCAATTAAAGATCCCATTATACAGATTTGTTCATCATTTCAATGTCTTTCATTTGGTACCAGGAACGACCAAATCGGGCACCTCTAGCTCCAGATATGGTTTTTAAAGTGAAAAGATGTATAAAAATTGAAAAAATCACAATATCTTAAAAACTGTTCCATAAAAAAATTTTTTACCTTGATTTTCGAATTCAGCGGGAGAAAATCCATAAGAGGAGTCACCTCTCATCAAATGTACATGAAACTTATTTAATTTTGTAAACTTAGTGTAATCAGTCTCACTTTGTCAATTGGGCAGTCGGTGCCACCAGAAAATCCACCCCCAATGTCGATTAACTGAACATCGTTGCAGCCAATTGTTCTAGCTATGTTAATCAACCGTTTGCACATTGAAATACCTCTACTGTAAGCGTTTACTTCACCGCACGGACTGCCTACGTGAAAGCTGAACCCATGTAAAGTCAAACCAAGACTTTTCGTACGATGTATCAACCGAACGGCTTCATCTTTCGGATTACAGCCGAATTTTGATCCTAGACACAGTGGCGTCACCTTGGCATCGCATCGGATTCGAATCACTACTCTGTTAATTATTAGAAAGGCGAAAGATTATTCGGAACGCAGTTCGTCAATGGTGAATGATTGTAAATCCGTTGCTCTACTCACTTCGCTTCTGGGAAAAGTTCACTAATTTTTACAAGTTCACTCTCACTGTCGGCAGTCATCTTCTGGACGTTCATTTTCCGAGCATACTTTATATGGGAAGGTAGTTTCGCGGGATGCGCAAAGATAATTCTTTCCGCGGTTACTCCATACTTCATCACCAGTCTTATTTCACTCTGTTCCGAATGTATGAAAGAATAAATGTCATGAAATTAAAGAAACTCATCACTCTTACTTAACGACGACAGAAGTAAAGACATACTTCCGAAGCACAATCGAAACCAGCATTCTTAGCAGCCAATACCTTAATGACCGTTGGATCTGGATTACACTTGATAGCTGTAATTATAATACCACACAATGAATGACCGAATCATAAAACAAGAATCACAGTCAAATATATATTAATTCAATTTTACCATAATGCGGAACAACTTTTGGCATTTTTTCAATCCAATCCTGATGCTTCTGTACTATGTTAGCGACGTCTAGGATGCAGAACGGTTCTTCGTCGTTCCTTGTGTCGATTATAGCCTTTATTATGTCAATATCTTTTGTCGTGTCCTCGTACAGTTCTATATTGTCAAAGTTTAAACGGGACATCTTTGCAAAAAGTTCTTCGAAAGAAAAGTGGGAATCTCTTTAAGAATTTCAAAGTAATCTGAAATGAATCGAGAAAATCTCCTCGTTATAAATAAAATCATGATTTATTTTACATTTATTAGCTTATATGGTGCTTTGTACTTAATAAACACTATGGCTCCACTTTTTTAGCAATGCGAAATTTGGAATACGATTCACTATACTAATACTATCCATATTTTTCTTTTGTTAACATAACGTGGAGTCTGCGACAGAATTAAATTAAACCGTAATAGGGTAATTCCGGATGAGACGTCCTTGCGGGTGAGATGGCTCGATCACGTTTATGTTTTAGAACATTGAGATTTTCAGTTAATTTTAGTGGTATATTGCACGTAGCTCACACGCCGCATTAATCATGTTTTCTGTTTGCTTTTAACTGTGAAATCAGGTAAGTTATTTGTAATATAAAAATGGATTAGGGTAAATCCGGGAGACGCGGTCGGGCCGGAGAGTTGGTCGAGTCGCTATATTTCAGAGTCTATACGTAAAAATGCATTAAAGTGCAGACGAATTACTTCTCTAGAAGCCAAACAGTTGAATGAATAGCGTCACTTCGCTTCCTTCTGTGTTTTTCTGGATTTATAGGCTATAAAAGGTAAATTGAGGTTACATTTAACCTCTTTTGTCAAACAGCGGTGTACAGAATCGTATTTAAAATATACACCTAACTTTATTTTCGTTTAATGTTTGGGATAATAAGATAGTAGAGGTATTGAGGAACAAAGCAGTCAAAGTATTTGGCCGTATTAACTCTTCCTCTCAAAGCTAACGAAAAGACCATCTCTCGCTGCAGAAAGGAGAGATGGTCGAGTTACGATTTTTTTATTATTTTTATTTATTTCTTCATTTTTTATTATTATTTTATTATTATTTTTGTTTATTTAGTTTATTTTTTAATTTTTGTATTCATTTACCTTGCTAATCGCCACTTTTTCTTTCATGTGTTCTTTACTTAGTTAGCGTAAATAAATTAAATATCAATGAATCTGTAGTTGCATTCACTCATAAATAATTTTGCTTTATCCTTTGTTAATTCTCCATGAATAATTGTGTGAGTGGCCTCCGCCAACGACGAAGATCATTTCTCCCGGCACCTCGGGAGAGATGGTCAGATGTCATGACTTCAGTTTTCAACTCAATTTACAGTAAATATTGTCTTAAAGAAAATATCGGCCAGTTTTGCTGAATCAGCATAAAATTCTGAACATACAGATTTGTTCTGATAAAATGAGTAATATCTATATTAGTTTTAATAGCCATTTCATATTAGGTCGACCGCGTCTTCCGGATTTACCCTATGTTCGAAAATTTTCTACGTGTTCGTTAAATTATAATTTACTGATATTTTACGAAAAAGTAATTACTTTTTCTTAATGCAGTGCGTTAATATAATGTTTAGAGGTTATATTCACGTTCTTGTGATGAGATATTGTCGTAGCAGTATTGAAAAAACAAGCGAGTTGGTGCTCCTTGACTCTCGGGTTAGTTGGCCCGATTTTTTCGGGGATAGGTGGCCCATCATAAAATCATGCATAATAGCTAGTAAATGTTTTTGTAGAACATGCCAACGGAATATAAACGAAGATATAATCAACGTAGAATGTTTTGGACACACGACGCATTGTTTAAAACCGTGGAAGCAAATGGGTGGGTTGTGGGGAGCAGTACAGCTGTACATCGAAACCCGATGACTGGGTCAGCTGTAAAAAATGGTTTTACGAAGGATGCTCAAAATTTTTGAACTTATGCAATGAGTGTCGAAAAGTTCTGTGCAAGAAAAAGAAATAATTTTTCGTTTTATTAACTTCATAACATGTATATTTTATATGGGTCATCTCACCCGGAGAGTCCGGGTAAGATGGCCTTTCGCATAGATTGCAATTTTATTTTATCTTTTTTAAATGTAGGTATGATTATTTTCTTAATTCAATTATATATTATTCATTTAAATGTATTTCATTTTGCAAATATATTTTTGTCTTTTATAAAACCACTAAATTTACGGTGTACTGATTGTTTTAAAAAAAAGTGGGCCATCTCTCCCCGACTTACCCTATAGTCCGAATCGATGTCGACAACGAGCAAATATTCTTTACTCACTGTTTCCATTGTTTTACAAATCAACAGAGGTGTTCTGATTCTGTGGCCGATCGACACGAGGTTTGAGGGGAGGGGTGGGAAGGGGGGTGTGGAGCCAAAATCTAAAATTGTAGCTTCGGGTATTTATTAGTTTGCGAAATATTAATGAAAAATTATTGTTACTTATTTTTACATATTATTTTTTTTAACTGCTTACACGTTGCCTTAACGGGGGTCCATCCTGCCCCCTCAATCTATTCTATGGATAGCTGGACGCATTCCCCTTACCTCCGCGTGCCCCTCAGACGCCTAAATGGCACTCGTATTTAGTTGAAATTCAATGCCAATTTTTTCGAAAACGTATCGCCATATTAAAAAATGGTCTCTTTAAAGTGGGGATTTCCAATACTTCTCCTTGCTGGCGGTTGAAATTTCGGACGACTGCCCTAGTAGCATTTTTGGTTGGCCAACGGTAGCCAACAGTTGGGAATTAGTTGGGATATAGTTAGTGTTTTGCCTACAAATTCCCAACATAGGGCTTACGGCAAAAAACTTACAACAGTTTGCCAACGAATATTCAATGTTGGGCCTACAATTATAATGGTTGGTTAATTAACAAAACGTTACGACAGTTTGCCAACGAATATTCAATGTTGGGCCTACAATTATTATGGTTGGTTAATTAACAAAAAATTTACAACGATGATTAAATGTCGTCTTACAAACGACAAAAAATTTGCTACATCCAAAAACCTGTTATTATATTCCAAGTTGTGATTTTTCTTTTCTTATTTATAAATACGTAATGAGGACGTCTGTCTTGAGACGAATGTGAAATTTTAAAGAATGAGTCTAAAGGTCGAATGATGCTATTTTGTAGAATATTTCGCGTCACTGCGCAGTTTTTATAAACAATTAATATTAGTTATGTAACTAGAAATTAGAATTGTCTACAAGGAAATGTGTTGGGTAAGTGGGAACAGCGGTTGCTTCGTAAGCGGAAAGTTTGGGTTCGATGCTTCTCCGAAGTTTTTTTTTCCTAAGACGTGTTTACAACCTGAAAAATACGTGTTTACAACGGCTTTTAACGTTCTTCAAGATGCCTTCTGGACGTCTGTACGACGTTTTTTGGAAAGAAACTGTTGGGCTTATGGAAAGAAACCTTCAGTTGGGCCTATGGAAAGAAACCTTCAATTGGGCCTGCGTTGGTTACAATCGTTGGCCCATTTAAAAATAGTGCGACACTTCAACAGTTGGCCAACGGATATCACATCATTGGCCCAACAAAGTCCCAGCAAATAAATGCTACTAGGGTGGCAAACATATTTTTAATTTGCAGGAATGTGGCTATCCGGCTTACTGCGAACATATTAACTTTAAGGGCGGATCCAGAGGGGGCGATCGCCCCTATCACCCCCGTCCCCCCAAGAGTAATAAAATAGAAAAATATTATGACATTGTGTACTATTCTGTATAAATAATTAATGCGAATTTAATTATTTAAACTACAGTATCATATAGAGATATTAAAGTATAAATTACAAGCAAATTTTAAATCTTGTAAAAGAAGGTAAAAAAATGTACATATGTACTTTTATATATTTCGCCCCCTCCAAGAAAGGCTCCCGAATCCGCCACTGATTAACCTTTTTTAATATTTTCCCCACTTTTTTATATCGATTAAATTGAAAAGAAATGCCATTTTCGATACTTTTAAGTTTGATCGCCATTTTAATAACTCTTGTCCAAAATTGTTCTTTCACGGTATACCAGATAGCCGTACTCCTGCGAATTAGAAATACCTATGTTTGGTTTTTTATTTCCCATGATCCGGTGGTCCGAAATTGCAACCACCAGCAAGGGGTGAAATTCTGAAAATATGAACATGAATTCTGATGAACGAAAAGATTGCGGCCTCGGATTATTGAGAAAGGCCTACCCACCCTGCCGCCCACCCTATTTTACTTCCTCGCTGCGGCGAGGCCTTTCGGTTCCGGATAGGCTGTCCGTTCACAGCCAAGAAATGTTCATATTTTTCATAAATCTCCATGACCAATGAATTTTAGAGGATTTCACAATGAAACTAACGACACGAAGCGATTCGGTTCATTCTCAATGAACGTAAGTGTGTGTTGCAAGTCAGTCACAAGAAGCGTACTTTCCGCTTAGATAATCCGGGAAGCACTGTGATTCTAATCGTGCATTCATAATAAAACGTAGACGGAATTGCTTTATGTTTGGACTCATTTTCGTCGACATAATCCCATCGGTAATACTGTCTCATGACAGTATGATATGTGTAATGGGAAATATGAAAATTTTGACTCAAGTCGCGCTCTTTGCCTGCCTCGGCGTCCACCGAGGCTTATTCGCTGGTACGCTATTTCACTCACTCCAGGGCTAACTACTTCCCCTGCCACGGATAATCGAAAATCTTCGGTCCAGAGTTTTTCTCCGAAACTCAAGGAACACTGTAGCTCCAAAAATTTGGATTTGACGAGAGTCGGCTCAAGAGCTCTTTTCCACTGGACATTCTATATCTACAGGGTGATTTTCTCGGTGCGCCTGATCAAAGAAATGCCGCCTGGTCAACCGTGACGAGGTGAAACCCCCGTGGTGTCTCTCCGAATTTATGGATTTCGACCCTCGAAAGGGTTGGAGTATCTATTAAGAAGTGCGAAATGTCCCGTTTCCGCGTTTCTCATCAGATCTCTGCGAAAACGGTGCCAATCGATTCCTTATGTTTCGCCGATGAAACTAACACCAAGAAAGACGCAATGCGGAGCATAATGAAGGAAATTAGATGAAAAATTAATTTATAAAATTTCTCGCTAGCTTCGTTAAAAATAGTCCAAGATGAAAACTACGGTTTGTTTACTACACGCGTATACGTACACGCTTAACTTAGCTTGTGTGAGCGTACGCACACATTCAAGGCCCGCGGAGACGGCAGCCTTAATAGGCACTCCAACCTCTTCGAGGGTCGAAATCCATAAATTCGGAGAGACACCACGGGGGGTTAACCTCGTCAGGGTTGACCACTGACCAGGCGGCATTTCTTTGATCAGGCGCACCGAGAAAATCACTCTGTATACGGTTTGGCTGAATTATTCATTGTTGTAATCCATGTTGTTACAAAAAACATTACCAAACCATAATATAGTATTAACGTATAATCGTTCTACGACGTTTCACACCGAGGTTTCCAGCAAATTTTGCGGAGCAATATACTAGCGGATAAAGTATAATGTTCCGTTTAAAAAAAATGAAATTATGACAACTTTTCTCTCTACAACCACCATTATCTAAAATCATGATTATTTTTTAAATATCTGATGACTACAATCAGTCTTGGCATAGAAACACGTTGCACACATATAATAAAGAAGATAAATATTTGTTTTTTACTTTATCAAATTAAAGATGAACTCACATATAAATAACTTGGAATAGTGTTCACCCACGGTCACCTAGGTATTTGTTTCTGAGAACAATAACTTAAGGTATGATTGAGCACTATATATATACTGGCTTCATATCACTTTGCTGCTGACGTCATAAGTGGAAGTCATTTATTTTTGGAATATTATTATCTTTTTCATGTACCCAGGTTTTATTCCTACTCGCATACGTGTGTGTATAGTTGCCTGCCAGTAAACACATTAGGGTCCGTTTCCACTTGTAATAAGAGGATAAAAAACGCATTCAATTGTCATCATTAGCATGATGTTCTCGAGTGTGAAACACGTGACGTTCAGTACATATTATTCCTCTATTCAATTAAAATATTTTAATTATATCAATAAAAATATTGATCGGTTTACATATTTAGTTGTTCTATTTTTATACGATTTTACTTAGCTTCGATTCTCTGTTTGTATGTATGGTTCAAATCTGGCAACTCAAAGTTAACCCACTTCCAACTATCCACTTGTCTTCAAACTTTGCAGGCATGCGTAATTTGGATGACAATACAATGTTTAAAAAAAAATTAACCCCGAGTGGGTGAAAAAATCTTAGAGCATATATACATGGAGGTCTCATTGAGAGCTCGAAACTCTCGCCAACATCATGGGAGAGAGAAAGAGATACTGCGTTTAAGCAAACTGTTAAACTGTACAGAGCAATAAAAGATATTTGTAAAGAAGCCTGAGCTGTGAAATGTAAATCCAGAAACATTGAAAAATAGAAAATAAAGAAATATATAAAAAAAAAACTTTTATGTTAAACGATTTTATTAAAAATGCACTAAAAACTAAATTAAAATGCACTAAAAACTAAAAAATAATTATTTTCTTGTACTACAATTTTGATGGTGTTAATATCACTTTAAATAATTCGCTTTAAATAAAATCGTGGGCCGCGATATTTCATATCAGTAAACAGGATATGAGTACTTTAATATAGAAGCAAACGTCGAAATGTTGTTAGAAAGTTTTCATTCGCATTAATAAATCAAAATATTTTAATTGCGGGATACAGATTGTAATGTGACATAAAATTGATAAACTGTAATTGATGATGTTCCACTCGCCAAACGATACTTCAACTTCTGGTTACACATTAGGGTGAGCCGAAAAAATCAAATTTTCGAAACTCGAAATAGCCTAGTGCGGAAAAGTTGGAGAAGACAAATGGAGGATTTTTTTTTTTTTTAAATCGGTCAATATTTGACCGGTCCCAAACGGGGTCAAAGTTTTTATTTTTTTACCAAGTTTGGCGACTTCTGTATATTTTCATAAAATTTTCATATTTCACTGTTGAGCATCAGAAACTATTATTTAAACACGTAACACGTAAAATAGTATTTTATATATTGTGACGAAGCGGAGTATCTATGTGTTTCTATTTTTGGATGTAACGCGGTTGTAGTGAAAGAGGAACATATTTTATTGATTGAAGAGCCGGTCCAACAGCCATTTTGATCTGAAACATTCAATAGCCATTTCTTATAGATTTTTGTGCGCTGAAAACGAATCCGCAAACCGTTTGTCGCAATCACCCTCTGTTTTCGAGAAATTCGATTTTGAAAAAAAAATGTAAATCTTCAACGTTGGACATTTTTTGAGTTCAAACAGTAATAATTATTCGGTTGCTTGTTCCGTCAAATTATTCTATGAACCCTCGCGGACAAAACGATATAAGTTAGTATTATCTATAACTAAAAAATTAAACCGTACCAAATACATACTAACGGAATTTTTTCGTTGACTCGGTATGTTAAATGAATTGTGAACAATCGATCATTTTTCACAGGCTAAGGAGGCGAATGTGATTTTAACGAACTACGGTGTGAATCGACCTTACTAATAAAAATGCATTATTGTACTTTCGCATGGACTAATAATCATGTTTTGTCACGTTTACCTTCCACTTGTTATCATAATTAACAAAATGAATTTTTAAGTGTTCTTAGAATCTTATCTCCTGAAGTGAGAATGCATCACGCAACAGCGATAAATAAATTAAGGTGTCCTCTAGCTCATTCTTAATAAACACTTTCCTTATATGGATTTTTCTCGGAAACCAAAAGTGTTAAACAATTTTTTCGAACCGTACAACGCGGTACAATCCTAGTACAACCCTAGTACAAAGTGGTACAACAATGGCTTCTTAATTTTTCAGAATTTTTTTCAGTAGTAGGGTAGACCGGGGCTTGTTGTCTCAAGGGGTAGGTTGACTAATTGTTAATAACTTTGCACCGACATATGTTCTACTGCGGAAAGATTCACTGTAGAAAGAAGTCACTTCTACTAGGGTAAAGAACCCAATTACTGACACGTAACCAATTACTGTCACCTTAAGGGGGGAGCCCTATTTAGGACGCTAGGAATAAGGTGATTCTTGGGACATTGATAAATAAATTGAATTGAATAACTCTTTTTCCATAAATAGTACGAAATATCTTTGGGCAGAATCGTAACTTTTTCTTTCAAGTCCCACCAATTTGTCAACTTTTAACTTTTTTTTCGTTTGTTAGGTTCATCGACAATGTAATTATACTAGAAATAAGAAAATCCTTGGTTTTTTTATTTCAGGGAAGACATGGGGCCGCCATTACAATCGCCAATTTGCAACTCCGGCGCGCGAGTCCTAACGAACGTGTTCATATATCTCCACTTCTACCGAACACTTTGCAAGGTAAAAATTAATTTCTATTGTTTAAATGTGAACTAAAATACCCTGAAAGTTTGGAAAAGATTCGCTTAACAGTTTCTTAGAAAAAAAATTCCCAAAAATCACCTCATTTCTAGCGCCCTAAATAGGGCTCCCCCCTTAAGTTATTTCACTTAAAATAACGAATAAATAAACTATAGTATATAATCTATAGTATAGATTATAGGTTGAATTACATAATTCTTTTTGTGTGTAACTTTACAACGTTTATTTATTCGTTATTTTAAGTAAAATAGATTAAGGTGACAGTAATTGGTTAGGTGTCAGTAATTGAGTACTTTACCCTATGCCATGCATTTATGTCCGACCCCGCGATCGTTTTTAACAGTTATCAGCGTTTGTCGAAAAATTGACTACGTAAATAAATATTTTTTCTTCAAGTTTTTTTTTCCCGCTCTATATAGTTACAATAGAATAAATGTTAAGGGACTATTTTAAAGTTTGTTTATTAGATGATCTATTGACATAGTATTTTTGTTTATACATAAATAATTATTGAAGTCAAAATGATGTTGACTAATAAGGTTTAAATTGTTATTTTGTTATTCATAAAGCGATTTTTATTTTTTGTTTAAAGGGTCTAGCCGGGTAAGCATAGGGAAAACGACCCCAGCACCAATTTTAGTATTTGTGTGTACCAAATAATGCTCTGCCTAAAAGAACACTGAGACAAATTTTAGATCTCTACCCCCCTTCGTTAGGGTGATATGGGGATAACAACCCTAAACTTTACACTATGTTATAAATACATTATAATTAATGTTTAAGTTGAAAAAATTTCCAGCTTATTAAAATATGAAAGAAAGAAATTAATGTTTTATAATGAAACAACCCTTGTGACATTGTGTTATTTTATTACCACTGAGATAAGTTACTAATAACATTTTCTTAACTGATTGTACCTACATATAGTCAACCAACCCCATACTGTAAGTCAACCAACCCCGAGCATGGGGCTGGTTGACCAGCATGGAACGTGTTAGAAAAGCATTAAAATACTTTAATTGTTGTCACATTGAGTCAACATTAATAATTTATTCAGATAGCCAAATGTATGCCCTATCAAGTGAAGGGTTGGATGCAATAAGGGGACTAGCGCTTGGAAATAGGAAAAATTATTGTCCACACGCTAAGAAAGATTGGAAAATTAAATGTTGTTAAACTGAATTTTTAAAAATATAGTGTTGTAAAGCTCGTCACGACACACATTTTGTCTATTTACAGTTTGTTTATCCAATCATTAATATTCGAGCTAAAAATTATAAAGTAAAAATTGTTCATCGTCCGAAATCATTATTTCTTTAGACAAAAATTGCGATAACTTGAGTAAATATTAACGGATCGTCACGAGACTTGAAACATAACTTTAGAAAACCCTAGCGAAGCCGTAAAAGGTATGCACGAAAACCTAATGTTAAAAAATGTAATAATATTTCATTAAAAAGTAATACTGGATATTACCCATGTTTTTCAACGTTCGCCGTTAAAAATCATCGATGCAATCTTTAGGTACATATAACTTGCAGCGACAAAGTTTTCCCTTGATATACAAGGAAGATTTTCACCAATTTTCACGCTGATTAATAAATAATTGTAGAAGATACGGCGATATGTATAAATCCCGCGCGGCACCAACAGTCAACGCGAGTGCTAAAACTGCTAAATAGCGCATTACACGCGGCTACCGACTGCTGGTGGCGCGCGAGATTTATATATATCGTCATATCTTCTACAATTATTCATTAATCAGTGTGAAAATTGTTGAAAATCTTCCTTGTATATCAAGGAAGAACTTTGTCGCTGCAAGTTGTATGTACCTCAAAATTGCCTCGATACTTTTTAACGTCGAACGTTGAAAAACATGGGGTATGTCCAGTATTACTTTTTAATTAAATATTATTACTTTTTTTAACATATGGTTTCTGTGCATACATTTTAAGGCTTCGCTAGAGTTTTCTGAAGTTATTTTTCAAGTCTCATAACGATCCGTTAATATTTACTCAAGTTATCGCAATTTATGTTTAAAAAGATATTGACTTTGGTCGAAGAAATTTTTTTTGTTTATAAGTTTTATCTCGAATACTAATGATTGGATAAAAAAACTGTAAATAGAAAAAATGTGTGGCGTGATGAGCTTTACAACACTATATTTTTTAAAATCCAGTTTAACAAAATTTAATTTTCCAGTTTTTCATAGCGTTTGGACAATACTTTTTCGCATTTTCGAGCGCTAGTCCCCTTATTGCATCCGAGCCCTCAAATGTACTAACCGCTTTAATATTTCGCCCATATAATTTATTAAAAATCAAAAATTGAAAAACTGGTCTACCAGCCCCGGTCTCCCCTACGAATCGACAAATTGCTTATTTGGATTTTTCTGGGAAACCAAAAGAGTTAAACTGTTAAGACACGGTTAAACGCGTGTAATGTACGCTTCGGAACGCCATTAAAAGGGTGGATTAACGAATGGCCAGATCAGGGAAAGTTTAGTGAGAAGATCCAGACGTAGTCCTGAGTGTAAGCCGGGCATTTCAGCAAACAATGAAGGCAGAGACCTTCCTCGAGCTCGGTGCACTCATCTGGTGAGGGACTAGGCCGTAACCCTTGGGTACAAGAAAGGTCCTCGAAATCGTGACACTCAAGGATTTTCAAGGCTACGCTGCGATGTCTTTCCGTCGATGCCAATGTCTGGACTTCGTCAGCTTCGTACGTTGGATCGTGGGAATATTGGGTCTGTCCTCCACCTTGGCCATTCGAGGGTAGAGAGCTTTCACCATTTAAAGCCGGATCCAGATTTGAATGAGTATACGCTGAGCAAGGCTGAACGCGCACGAATGGACGTGGACTTCCACGTGGACGGGTGAAACGGTAGCCAGGGCCGCATGCTTCTACCAAGGGAAGATCCCGAACCCGAAAATTCAAAAAATTCTGAAACTTTGTGAATATATAGGGGATTTCCTCCTGATTACAACGCAATTTTTGTTTGCTGCCCAAATTCACTCGAACGGGGTGAAATTAACCCCTGAAAATTCGGCTATTTTCCGATTTTGTATTATAACTCGCGAACTATAAGAGATAGAAAAAAAGTTTCAAGATAAAAGTTACTTCTTTTAATTAGATCCATCATTTGATGAAAAAATTATTTTACAGTTCACGCGTTATAACACAAAATCGGAAAATAACCGGATTTTCAGCGGTCAATCACACCCCCTTAGAGTGAATTTAGGCAGCAAACAAAAATTGCGTTGTAATCAGGAGGAAATTCCCTACATATTCACAAAGTTTCAGAATTTTTCGAATTTCCGGGTTCGGGATGTTCCCTTGTACGTCAGAAAGGGTGAGCGTGAACGCATAAGCTAGTGTGGACCTGTCATTCGTGGTGACTCGACACATGCGGCCCGACTCGTGAATGCCGACGGAAGCCCATAGGCTGAGCCGACCGTTGTCGGTTTCCTTCCACACATCAAAGGAAGTTGGAGTGCATTGCGTTCAGTGTGGATGATAGAAACAGATGAGATACTTTTCTCAAATCCTTGATGTTCCGAATTTTCATGATATTGAAATAAATTGTAGTCCATATGAAATTAAGGAGGGCTAAGTACTCATTTTTCTAGTTTCGAAATTGTTTAAAAAATTCAAATCTTCGAAATTCCCTGCTTTCGGTGATTTTTACGAAACTCGCCTTCAGAAATGAATTTTAATGACCTAAATTATTGAAGGCATGAACTTGCGTCTTTTTTTTTTAATCATGAAGGATGAATCTATGTGAATGAATTTAATCCATTACTAATATTGTCATAAACAGTTAATGAAAAATAAAAAAATTACATTTTTAACAATACATATACTGCATTTACCATATTTATAGACTTTCAAACTCTATTTTAATGAATAATTTGTCTTTCTTTTCTTCACTACACCCTGTATTGTTCTCAATTCATACAACCTGGCCGAATCGCTGTTGTATTAAAAAATCACACGAGATTACTCGCAGGGAACGGCAATACGTTTCGTGGAGGGACACAGGAAGAAAAGGGGTAGTCCGCTGACGGCGCGTAGTTCCGCCTGCGTCGTCCTTTCTTCCAATTAAACACGGATCCCTTATCTCTCGAGTATGAACACGCGCTTGAATTTCAATACCTTCGATGCCATCTTTACGACTGCCGAGTTGGCTAAGTTAAGCACAGAAGTTGGTGGCGAAAAACACATGGCACTTTCTACCTCTCCGCATGCGTCATTCGTGCGCGTTCAGCCATGCTCAGCGTATACGCATTCAAATCTGGATCGGGCTTTAGATACGCATGCTGCAGGTTTGCTGCGCAGTGTTTATGCAAACAGAAGCCAACCGCCGACAGCGTGGTGCTGCACACACTGTCGCGGGCGTGCACGCATACGTAGAGTACGATTGTACAATATCGAAAGTTTTCCTGCGAATATTTCGGAAACTAAGTAAGGCCGATTGCCAATTTTGTCAAAGGAAAAAGTTACTCAAAAGGTCGAGTTTTACAACATATTTCGAAATCATCGAAATCGGCGAGAGACCAGTTCATCAGCAAATTTACCGGTTTTAGGCTCCTGGTAGGTAGTGCCAAAAGTAGAATTTTCAAATGTATTTAAAATTATTAATGTATAAATATTGCGCAGCGAAACAATCATTCTACTTAAAAACATAAGAAAGTAATATTAATCAGTTTCAACAGGTTCGTGTGTCACGTATGTGATAGCGATTTAAGTACGGCCTATTTAAAGAGGCACGTAGATAAAATCCACAAGTTTATTGAGAAGCCTGTAATAAAACTTGCACAACAAAACTTGCTTAACGCAGGACAATGCGAACAAAAACATACGCAACTACCACGGCTCCTTGAAGCAGCACCCGATCTAGCTCTTTCGCCGCCCTTTGTAGGTAGGTAATGCATTGGTATTTTGTCAAACTTTACAAATACCCAGATAGCACACGAAGTCTTAAAGACGTCCATTTTACGTTGCTGTCTGGGTGGATACAATTGAAATTAGATTGTACAGATGAAACACACAAGATTTTAATAAATGATCAATTAGAAATAATATTAAATTCAGTCACATTAGCAGAATTTCATTTCTTCTGAAACAGACATTTTTATTTAGATAATTTTCAATTGAAATAAATTTTACTTTTCCCCTTATTATGTGAACATTTCCTCTGGGAAATCTTTTTTGGGGGTCGAAACTTATATTTATGGAAAGTTCTTGATGTATAGAGTTTAATGATAGCAATTTGGAGTTTATTTAAGAATGTTTTCGTTTGAAAGATATGAGGCGAAAAATGTTGCGAAATTTTGATATATCTTCTAGCCTAGAATATATTGTGGCAGTTACGGCGAGTGTTTAATAAAATACCGATTTAGCTTAAAATGGATTCTATAGTTTTCAGAACTGGTTCGACGATACAACGCATTCCGATGTGAAATATGTTCCCCATTATGGCAGACAATGGTTTATAATCGCTCTGCCGGAAACATGTAAGACTGAAAGAGGATTATAATAAGGGTCGGGTGCAATAAAGGGACTAGCGCTCAAAAATGCGAAAAAGTACCTAAGTAGGTATTGTTCAAGCGCTGAGAAAGATTGGAAAATTAAATGTTGTTAAACTGGATTTGAAAACATATAGGTAAACATATTGTAAAGCTCGTCACGACACACATTTTTTCTATTTACTGGTTATTTATCCAATTATTACTATTCGAAATAAAAATTATAAACAACATATTCTTCTTTGTCCAAATGTAATAACATTTAATTAAAAAGTAATACTGGGCAGAACCCATGTTTTTCAATATTCGCCGATAAAAAGTATCGAGGCAATTTTGATGTACATATAACTTACAGAGTCAAAGTTTTTCCTTTATATACAAGGAAGATTTTCACAAATTTTCACACTGATTAGTAAATAATTGTAGAAGATGTGGCGATATATTTGCATAAGAATCTCGCGCGGCACCGACAGCCAGCAGCCGCGTATACCTACTGCGCTAATTAGCACTCGCATTAACTGTTGGTGCTGCGCGTGATTTATATATGTATGTATATTAGAGCTGTTCCGAGTACTCGGAACAAGCGAGCCGGGATATACTCGGTTCGAATAACCGAGCCCAGCCGAGCGCTCGAAACAACCGAGCGGCTCGAATGAAGCAAGCGGTTCGATTAAAGCGAGCGGCTGGAAACAATCAGGTGACATTTGTAAAAACACGTGGCATCTCAAATTTTGACAACTTACCTTATTTGACACTCGTCAGGTTATAACCTGTTAATGTGTGTTGATGAATGTCGACTATTATGTTTTTGTTTTTTGTTTTTATTTTTATTTTTATTTTTTTGTTATTTTTTATAGTATTTATTTATCTTTATGTTTATTTTAGTTTTAAGCTATTTTTACACTGTACTTCTCTCTCGTACTTAAATGTTACAAATCTATGTATTCTAAAGGGTTCTCCCGTCTAATAATAATAATAATAATAATAATAATAATAATAATAATAATAATAATAATAATAATAATAATAACCTGACTGTAAGCTGTCAAAATTTGGAGTAGATTGTATAGTGAAGGTAGCGATTGACGAACGAAACATGTGGATCGTTCGAGCCATCCGATTGTTTCGAGCCGCTCGCTTCATTCGAGCACTCGGCTCGGCTCAGAAACCGAGTCCCGGCTCGACTCGAATATTCGAGTACTCGAACAGCTATAATGTATATGGCCAAATCTTCTACAATTATTTATTGATTAGTGTGGAAGTTTGTGAAAGACTTCCTTGTATATTAAGGGGCTGTTCCAGCCTGGAGCCCATAAAAATAGGTGATCTTTAGGAATTAATTAAAGGAAAATTACTATCTAGAATTTAATGGGACTGTTTGCATTGAATTAAGGATGTCTTAAACTAGGAGTGTGCGGATCGTCCCGAGGCTCGGGTTCCCGGCCCTCGGGACGGGTCGGAAAATTTCGGGCGGGATCGGGCGGTGTCCCGATGCTTTCGTATTGCTCGATATCCCGACAGTTTCTGGATCCCGAGACTCGATTCGGGCTACTAGCATGACCGCCATGAGCGGGCAATTTGATTTCGGGTCGGCTCGGCAAAACTCGGAGGCGATCGGCTCGAATGCCAGCTATTACGAGGGGACCGAGACGGAAAGAATTATGTATATCATTTATATCGATACCAGAGTGATAAGTGTTTACCTTTCTGTCTCCTGTCGAATCATAATTTGTATCTTATTATTTATTTACATATATATGTATTATCATTGCTACCCAATAGTCGGTGAATACTGAATATGTCCATATACGTACTTAAATAAATACCATGTTCAGAACTTTGGAAGAAGACTATTTTTATATCGACAATATTTTAAAATCTTAATAAAATATACTTCATACTTAGTACTTTATGTAAAGGAAATATATAGGGTATTATCTTTTTTGGGATAGGTTCAGATTTAAAATAGAAAACGTACGAACAACTATAAGCATACAAAAAGGAATATTTCCTGGATGTTTCATAGTAACAACAATATACAGGAAGGCGAATATTTTATTATTTCAAATTAACGTGTAAAAACATAATTGTTCTCAGGTAATAATTTTGATGTATTACTGGTAACGATATCGTCTGATCGCGTCCGAGTTTTGCCGAGCCGACCTGAAATCAAATTGCCTGCGAATCGAGTCTCGGGATCCCGAAACTGTCGGGATCTCGAGCAATACGAAAGTATCGGGACCATGCCCGATCCCGCCCGAAAATTGCCGGCCCGACCCGAGCCCGAAAAGTCGGGCACCCGCACACCCCTGTCTTAAACTATAGAAATAATTTTTTTCTTTTGTAATTAATCATTGCAGACGGCACTGGGGAGTCGCTATAGTCGAGGCGTCAAAAAATTCATCCAAATCGGTGCAACCTGTAGCACCTGAACCATTGGACTGAAGTAAAAAATAATGCCAGATTATTAAAGGACACGAAACTCGTTCGTGGATTGACTAGAAAAAATTACAAAAATAACATTTTTTTAGAAAATAACGACACCTGAGTGGTGAGTGATCATGTGGTAGTACTAATAGTACTAATAGTCTACTGTTATGAAAATCTAGTCTCCAATATTGTATAATAATTTAGTTTCTTTCATGTTTTACTGTTCTCTTCGAATGAATCTGTGAGGTTGTCAATAGCACTAATATTATTTTCTATTTGTTTGCAGAAATGAAGAGATATCCTACAGTCGAAAAAAAAAATGGAATACAATAGATGCAAAGCATTTCATCCTAAGCAACCAAATGATAGAGCAGTGAATCGATAATGATTAAGTAGGTATGTTGAAAAGGTTTATCCTGCTTGTACAGTTCATTGCTGTTCTTGTTAATAAATTAAGAAATAGAGAGACAATACATCGAATTTTATAAACGATTTGATTGTATGTAAGAAATACCGAACTTAAGGATACTGGGCAGTCGTTTTTGTCGAAAATAAAGCATTTCTTGTTCAATTAATTACCAAGAAATAAATTGAAACTGAGACTTGTTCTTGGACACAGTGCTTATTAACATCATAGTCTTAAAAAAACCAAGTATTTGTTTCGCCAAAAATATACATTAAAGATGACGCTACAGATGGATTATTAAAAAGGCATTTTAAAAAAGTTTGTTTCGTTTTGTAGCGATTTTCACGAAATGAAACGAAATTTAGCGTCCTGCTTGTAAATTCTACTTCAGAATATCTCTGATTCTGCACTGAACTCTGTAAAGGCGCAAAATTATGAAAAGAACAGTTACAAAATGGCGATTTTTCAAAAACGAACGATTTTCGTTAGACAAATATGAGGTTTTACTTTCTTTTTATAATGAATAACAGTTTTTATTAACTTTAATTTAGATTCAGTTCGATGTTACACATTTTGTGAACATGCTCGAATTTGATTTGAATCGATTGAAACTTCCATTTTTGAATGGTCCCTGCAAAACAAAAGAAACTTTTTTAAAAAGCCATATTTTTGAGTAACCAAACTATTTCTTTGTAATTAATTGAAAAAGAAATGTTTCATTTTCGACAAAAACGACTGTCTATAGTTAGTAGTATTTTCGAGAGTTGTCACCTGAGACGAAGCGTGGTTTGAGTAGGAACCAATGGCACGCTACGAATTTCGCGCGGCGTTGTCACGTTTTATGCAAGTCGGCTGTCTTTTTTCTATCTTCAAGCGTAATTACGTTTCTCTCACCGATTCGGTGGAAACAGTTCCTTCATCTATTCCACGGCATATCGCTGAATTTTTTCAGCCGATGCCAGGGATTTTATTGCTCCTATAATTGATGAAATACATTATATAGTCGAGCTTAGTTTTAGATTAATCTTTAGTTTTAGCCTTTAAACTTCGTTGACTTTCAGTGGTATTATTTGAAGAATATACCTTCATATGAGAATACATGTTGTGCTACTTTATGCGATAAAAATTTAATTATTATAGTTGTATGTAATAGTTATTTGAACAGTAAACAATGATTAAATAGGAAACGAACTAAATGAACACCTATGACTAAACGACGGTCGCAGAAATCTTTATACCTGCAACAATTTCAACTTGTCACTATCTGAGGGATTCTCTTACTTTTATTTTACCTTTTTTTTTATTTCATTTTATTATTCACTTTTCATTTTATTTAATATTGCAGCGATTTCCAACCGGTGGGATTTCTTACTTTTAATTTAAATGCTTATTTCGTGAAAAATACAAGGTAAGTCAGAATGTTTTTTCTCTGCTCGTGTCCTACAAGAGTAATTCCTGAAACACCGGAAAACTCCTAAAGGACCCTAATGTTAATTTACGACGGGTATGACGTCCCGCTGCCCGGGCCCATCGTCGTCTTACGCACCGTGCTTGCAACATCCGGTTAGGCTTAACCGTGCAGCCCCTTTGGCGAAGTGGTGCTTCAAGATTTTACAACATGTAGGTATACAAAATAAACCTCACCCAGTCCGCTGCCAGAGAAATGCAATCGGGCCTCGTCGCGGGCAGACAGACACCCGTCCCCTCTTTCGTTTGCGCTCGGTATTCGGCCACATTCTGAATGCGTCGCAAATCGTGTTTTTTCCAAAACAATTATGCAAGAATCAGTTCCCACTTCGTCCCTCTATTCAAGTTACATAGGTACCTATTGTCATGATGAGTAAAAACTACCGCGGTTCGATCGCTACCGAAGTCCACTTCCAGGTAGCAACAGAGAGGTGTACAAAAAAAAGCGAAGAGAACGCGCACCGGCGAGCAGACAGCGTACAATGTCCGAGAGCATCAGTTACGAATATACACCGAGCGTGCGGACGAAAAGTATTATTAGTTATTAGGCCGGGTACAGACTTGAGCACGAACGCGAACGAGGCAAGCCGAGGCAGAATGAGTATACAAGTATTGCACGTCGGTGAACTTCACAAACGTTCAACACTTGTATGCTCATTCTGCCTCGGCTTGCCTCGTTCGCGTTCGTGCTCAAGTCTATACCCGGACTAAGAATTGTGTGTGCGAATAAATATGGTTAGACATAACAACTATTATTGGTAACGTTGCCGATTTCAGAATTCAACGTAGTAGTAGCAACAGTTTTTCCTCAATATCTTTGAAACTAAGGGCGACCGCCAAAAAGTTTAAAGGGAAATGTTGTTCAGAATAACGGTCTTGACAACATATCTGAATCTCATCGAAATCGGCGAGGTCCCAGTTCATCGGCAACTTTACCCTATTATTATTTGACGACGTTCGCACTGGTACGACGCGCCACGATTGGTGATGCGACGCGTTCCGAATGTGGCCGAGCGCGAACGAACTAGGCAACAGGTATCTGCCCGCGACGAGGCCCGAGTGTAACCGAAGTCGACTTTCATACGGAGGTACACCCTACGAGCGTTAAGCGCCCGCAAATAAGTAAATATGAACACTGAGACACGGGGAAGTCTACACGGAAGACTGATCCGTGCAATTTTTTTCCAAATATACAGAAAAGCAGGTGAACAATAGGGTGAAACTAACGATAAGGGTGGAATCAATTTAAGGAAAATATAATGATAGGCTTGTAAGAGAAATCGAATGTCGGAACATGCGAGAAGCCACTTCTCGCACCGGCCCGGCGCACAGTGGTACATAATGACATTTTTTGTTCAAATCACCCTACAGGTTGTAAATTTTCAGTAAACTTGACGATTTTTGTTTAAAATTTTTCGCAATTAAATTCTCTATCGATCTGTCCGGCCGGAATTTTAAATTTCCTTGCTGATTTTTTTGATATTTAACGAAATATACATCACTTTTAGGAGAGCAATATCTGTGGGGTTTTTTGGCCGCCGGTTCCGAATATAAAGTCAGATTTTCGAAATTGAAGATGTCGAATCCATTATGTCGAATATAGTTGACTATTCTGATTCAATATTGATGAGCAAGACTTTCAATGTTTCATATTTTTAGACACGTACACAAATATAAAATCAAATATGTGTTTCCAAAAACACAAATCTCGCTCCTCAAACAAAATTGCACATAATAAAATCGGATTTCTAAAAGCAACTAGGATAAAACGTTAAGTAAATCAGGTCTTCTAAAGATATCAAACATTAAAAATTTTGCTCATCAATATTGAATCAGAAAAGTCAACTCTAAGAACGGGTATGAACACAATTGAACACGCTTAAATATGCAAAATCATGTACACATTTATGAGATGCCTAAAAATTTATAAAAATACGAATGTCGATCCGCCATTTTAAATTTTATAATTTGATCTACTGTATTAGATTTGTGGTACATATTAAAATTTTAATCATTATAATAATCACCTCATATACGTACTCAGCGTTTCCGAAAATCTATACGCACTAAGTTTCTTCCGAATAAGCCCATTTTCTAAAATTTCGCTTCAACATATTTGGATTTGCAATCTTCAATTTCGACAATCTAACTTTAAATTCGGAACTGGCGGCCAAAAAATCCCACAGATACTGATCTCCCAAAAGTGCTGTATATTTAGCTAAATAAAAAAAATTGGCAACGAAATTTAATATTTCGACCGGACAGATCGATAGAGAATTTAATTGTGAAGAATTAAAAAAAAAATCGTCAAGTTTACTGAAAAATTACAACCTGCAGGGTGATTTGAAAATTACATTTTATTCCACTGTGCGGCTTCGAAGCTGCCAGCAACCGATTGATAGGAGTCGTGTCCCCGTTTCGAGAATTTTAAGATGATCTCTTTCAAATTAACGTTGCAAAGAGCTGTGCGGTGTTTCCCGACTCAGGGAAGCGAGCCGCGCTTCGCTTTTAAGATCGTTGTACCACTCGCATCCCAGATTACTGTAATGAGGTTTGAAAACAATGTGTTGACTGGTCTCGAAGGATTTTTCAAAATATCAAAAATTGTGAATGGTAGCTCTTTGAAATATAGTGTTTGTTTTTTTTCCGAAAATTGTAACTGTTGAACTAACAAACTGATAAAAATGACCTTTTGGGTGCTTACAGTGGAGATATAAGAGTACCTAATAAAAATTATTTCACTTAATAAAAACGAATATTTGACCATTTATTTAGCAATGGTTCTTAACAAATGCAATTTTATAATTGAAGGCATCTTTCTAAAAATTTGGAAAAATAGGAGAATATAGCCCTGTTGGTTCTCTTTATGGACATGTTTTAAAAAACGTGAACATTTTAAAATTGGCCAAATGAAAATTAATTGAATGTAACGCTGCGTCAAATCACACCGGCTCGACTGGTCGCTCGGGCCGTGCGGTACCCGCAGCGGCCAAGTGGCTATACCTACTTAGTTTAGTGGCTATAAAGTTTTGTTCTCGAATATGCGGAAAACAAATGTGCAATTTCTTTAAGCTCAAACAATTCAGAATTTAAAAGTATTTGTTTTTTTAATTAATAACTTTTATTGTATATAAAATTGATACCATTGTATAATACTATAATTTCTCATTATCTCGTTTTTCTACAACCCGGAGATTTTTCCAGTATAACCGGAGCTCGGAGATTTGCTTCAAAACCTGAAGTCTCCGGACGAAAACCGGAGAGGTGGCAACCCTGGTCGAAGGATGGGCACCGTCCGAACATGCGCGGAGTGCAGACACCGTTAATTTTTAATATTTTTCAGCGTATGACACGTGAAAATGTTAGTTAAGTGTTCTACTACACGTAAAGTTCTAATAAACAATAAAAGCATAAATTGCAAACAAATCCATGAAGCAGGTCCATCGCCTCGAGACTGAAGATCACCGATCATGCGACTCGTCTGGACGCGATGAAATCACCCGAGAAAATAGCGTGGAAAAAATCCATTAGGAGCCATGTCACTTCAAAACTACAGGGCACCTCACATCCCTTTTGACAGATATTACACAATACACCAACATAGGTACATTCTGTTGGTATTTACGATATCTTTGAAAATGTAAACACAACATGCAAAGTGCGCAAAGGGCGGCGACGCGACGACGAAAAGTCTTCGCGTATTTCCAATCGTCTTTCGAGCGGAAAACAACTCGCGTTGTGTAGGTATTACTTTAATATATACATAGAATAAACTGTACAGTGCAAAGGATATTCTGTTTTCTCCACTCGGTTTCATTCACTAATTTTCTTACAAACATAACACCTTTATTGCTCGTACCTCCTGCAAAAGACTCCCGAAGAGAATCTAAAATTTGTCCGTCATACACGTATCCGGCACGACTGCGGTGCACATGTATCACCTTCCCTTAGAATTGAAAAAAACCTGAAACTTGGTCAAGACTCGTATCGGGCCATTAAAAATCTGGAAGTAGCGAGCCAAACAATTGACACAAAGCGGGCCTTGTCGAGGCCCAAGCTCAGCTCGTATTTTACGATCTCTTTAATAGCCAGATGGCACATCTGGCAAACACTCCCGGCTCGCGAAAAGAGAAATCGGGTGAAACAGGAGACAATAGAAACTTTACTCGGGGAAAAACCCCGAAAAACGGCGGCTGAGAATTCTCGGCTCTCGGTTCTCGATTCTCGATACGCGAGGTAAGTCTCGGGACCCCTCGGGTCTTCTCGGCCCAGCGACACGGTCGTCATTGGGCCGGCCCCCCTCCACAAACCCAACTATCGGAAAATGCATGAATCTCCCTCCGAATAGCGCGATGAGGGGACGACCGAAAGAGAGAGGGTACACTAGGTAGGGGTAGGAGTCGTAATGGAAAATAGAAAAGCCCAAGCTCGCCATTCGCTTCTCGCAAGTCTTAGCTGCAACAGAACATCGTGAAATCCAATCTTTATACCTGATTATAAGTGAACAGTGAACATCATTCTCGGGAATTATAAAAAGAACTTAGATTACGGGAGGAGTGTACAATATAGACGATTTCTCGAATTAAAAATGCCGCGTGCCATCAAGAAACATCATCAACGCGATAGCATCACATTCTGCGCGCCGGTGAATAACCACGGACACGATAGCATTATCCCGAGCACACGACACCCACGGATCCTGTACAGAGGTATAACTCATCGTATCAGGTAAGAATTTATACTATCATTTAATAATAGTAAAGATCGAGCAATCTGTATATTTCATGTGTGATGTGCATAGCGTTAGCCTGACCAGTTTTGTATTCGTGCGACCGTGATATATTATTGTTATAGGGTGGTGGTATCTAATATCACCTAGCAAAAGTTAAATCCCTATCAATTAAATAATAATTTACATTTTTGTATGTAATTTGTTTCAAAGTAAAGACAAATTATTCATGGTTCATGTAACATAAGTTAAATCGTTGAAGCTTAGAAATTTTTAATTGAACCTCAAAAAACACAAGACATGCAAAAACCGGGTTCTGAAAAAAGTGCAGATACTTAATATTGCCTACTCAAGAAATGTTAATTAATTGATGTATATGTGAGTTTTTAAAGTTATTTTCACATGTGTTTTTATTATTTGTTGCTAAATAAATATTTCTTGATCAATTTTTTTATTAAGGATGTATTGGACCTATTTTCAAAATAGTGCCAAGTTGCTGAAAATTTGTGAGATTGTCCTTTTTAATCTTGCTGATGTGCTCCAAAAATTTTAAACGAATTCACTAAACGGTTACTGAGTTGTAACGATTTTAATTTTCACTGATTTTACACGTACTCTTATGGAAAGAGACGATCTTGACGGATAAACCATCTGAAAAAATGTTGAAGAAATAGTGCCAATGTTTTCAATTTTTTTTGTACATGCAGTATATGGGTAGATGAAAATATCTGCCGAGTTTTAATTATTTTCACTAAACCGTTTTAAAGAAATAAAATATAACTTGAGAAAATTGTGAATTCTGGGCATTTTTACTGCCAAAAGTTTAGCAAATAATGCTTGAGAAAGCATTTGTAAAGTGAGAAATACCTTCCTAGGATTAAAAATAAAACTCCAACTGTCGTTCGAATTCCTTACATCTAGATTTACTATGCGTAAGACGTAGATATTCAAGTATTTCAAATTTCATATACTTTTGTCTGATATTGTACGTCCGATACATCCTTAAAATTAGGTTGAAGAAAATGTTTTATTATAAGAATATAGAAATAGGATTTTTAAAATATTTTATTTCTTACGTCTGGGTTTAGGGAGTGTCCTGCTTTACAAAGTCCAAAAAATTATTTTTTCGCGAATTTTTTTGAAAGGGAAAGGTACAATTGATCTTCGTAAACTTTTAAGTATATTTAAACATATATTCGATGAGTACAACAAAATTTTTTTCTCATAAAAGTATAAAATATGTCAGATTCATCAGCCGATTCTCGGAGCGCTTTGCCACTGCAGTCTCCAATTGGCAGGAAGGATTCTGGTTTTAATTCTTGTCTGAAATGAAAAAATCAAAATGGTTTTTAATGCTCATATATTTTTCTTCTGGGTGAACTAAGAAAAAGCAGAGAAAAGCGCGAAATCATAAATTTTTTTAATTTGATAAGCAGATTGTCTATTTTTGAAAAACAACATTTGACTTTAACGTGCTATAAAAATTATTTAAAAAGAATTTTTTAACAATCTTTTTAGTTCACATAGAAAAGAATTTAATACTGAAGAACATGAGCTTTGGTTTAATTCAATAGGCCGCATACTTTTTTTGCTATCACGCCCGCCAATTTTAAAGAATCGTAAAAATGAAAACTGGAGAAATCGCGCTTTAAAGTTTTTGGTAGGAGAAAATATTAATTATTGGTTACTTACACCAGTGATCTGCTAATCAGCTATTAATCTACGACTATTCTGTACTATAACACTGCACAACTCTGCCGTTTCGATTGTCTTTAAAAGTAATGATCGACGAATGGGGACGCGTCAACGGGTGAAGCACGCGTCCGTGTCCGGCCGAGCGCTCGCACACCGCTTACCTGCTCTCGGTTCTGTATCTTTAAAAACACTTCGAATTGGCCGCTATAACTTTGTGAATACATTCTTGGATAGTTTATCTATCAATTTAGGCAATAAAAAAAAATCGATTTTTTGGACCTTATAAAGCAGGACACTAGAGCTGTTCGGGTACTCGAATAAAGCGAGCTGGGCCTGGCTCGGCTCGACGGAACGGGCTGAGCCGGGTATCCGTAAAATTCGGATGGCCCGAAACATCCGGGTAGCTCGAATTTGTTTCGAGCGGCTTGAAAAATTCGGGTAGTCCGAATCGTTTCGGGCCGCCCGGAAGAACCGGATAGCCCGAATTGTTTCGGGCCGCTCGGAAGAAAGGGCTAGCTCGAATTGTTTCGGGTGGCTCGGAAAATCCGTACGCCTTGAATGTGGTTCGAGCAGTTCGACTATGTTGATATCTCGAAAACGTATCCATAGAAACAATTCGAGCTAGCCCTTTCTTTCGAGCGGCCCGAAACAATTCGGGCTATCCGGTTCTTCCGGGCGGTCCAAAACGATTCGGACTACCCGAATTTTTCAAGCCGCTCGAAACAAATTCGAGCTCCCCGGATTTTTCGGGCCGTCCGAATGTTACGGGTACCCGGCTCGGCTCGAAAACCAAGTCCCGGCTCGGTGCGAATTTCAAGCCGTCCGAATATTCAAGCACCCGAACAGCCCTACAGGACACTCCCTTTATATATTGGACAAACAATGTTAATCTTGGTCGCTTTGCAAACTTCGTGACCCTACCTGTAGCAAACATTACATCGAAACCATAGGTTTCGGCGGTATTGAAAATACGCATAGCGATAAAGAAAATCGCTGTTTTCATTACGAAAAATATTTTAATTGATTACATTCCATAAGTAGGTACATCATTAATTAGATAGGTACTTCTAGTAAATATTCTTGTATTCACAGAATTATTAGACTTACCTTCTCCGAATGTGACGTAAAATTGTCGCAGTCCAATCAATTTTTACACTATTAAGATTTACTAAAATACTTCCCTTTCTACAATTGAGGGGCTCAGAGGAAAGCAGGCACATGCCACATATGCATAAATCTTCGTTTCTTTGTACCATTAATTCGTCTCTGCAATGTAGTGTAATTTCACCAGCTTCTAAAGCAGGCGTTTAGACGTTCAATATTATTGTGCAATATTCAATATCGTCTGTGGGTTGTATTGCACAATATCAGTACAGTTTTGAGTCAGAGTTGCCAGGCAATTCCCTACGCGTGGGGAAAAAGTGACGTGAGATAGACCTATTAAGATCATAGCGTAACTGATTAAGTGGTTGCCCTCTTCGACATATATTTTATATTTTACTTCATTATATAAATATATCATTAGTTGTACTAACGTTTTGGAGTTTATTTGTTTCTAAATATTGTATTATTAACGTTCCGTTTCATTATTACTTTCGTTATAATTAATACGTAAAGTTGGTTGAAAACATAAGAATTTTATAGATCATGAACATCTGTATGTTCATATATGCTGTATGTCAATAAATGCTGTATGTTGACAAATACATACAGTGAGTCCCAGCCAAAATCGTATATTACATATATAAGTACGTTTCACCTAATAAAAAAGTTTAGGGGTGGTATGGAAAACAAAAGAAGACGAATATATAGTTTAGGTACATCAATATTTATTATGTAAAAACATCAAACGAATTGAATCTTTCTAAACGTGAAAAATTAGTCTCAAAAGCACCTCACAGCTAAAATCGTACAGTTGTATACACTTGTTTTATAGTTTGTTGAAGTGAAAAATTAATACTTCGTTGGGTATCCCCGACTAAATTCAACCGAACGCAATCTTCTGGGCATAGCTTGAACTAATATTTCTGTTAAAAGAGATCATTGTCTATGATCTAGACAAACGGTCTATGAGTGTCTGGTCTAATGAGCGTGGTTCTGTTGCTCGGGGAACAGAGGAATATGTGACGTGGTGTGTAGTAGGGCTGTAACGAATATTCGAAAAATCTAAGTATTCGAATATTCGAATACCACAGAATTCGAATAATTTCTTCGAATAATCGAATATTCGAACTTCGAACCTTCGAATATTCGAATATTCGGACGTTCGAATATTCTGATCTATCGAAGTTCTGATTGTACCGAATAGGAATCTGAACATGAAATATTTGTTCACAGTTTATCGTGAAATTCTTTTCATATTAGCCTTTACAATTATTTGTTTTTCAAACGATAAATTTTTAACTTTATTAATCTTTGGCAAATGAATACATTTTGAAACGAAAACAACTATCAGTTATTAGTATTATTATTTTTATAATAATGAGTGGACAACCCCGACGGAATCGGCCAAGGGCCCCCTCCTCTAGGCCCATCCGTGTCCCATCATAAGCGGATGACAAACAGTATAAGCAGACTTTTTTGTACGAAGCTAAAACTTCATAAACGTATGGAGTTTTGCCGAGTCGACCTGAAATCAAATTGCCCGCTCATGGTGGCTATGCTTGTAGCCCGAGTCGAAACCGCCGGGATCTCGAGCAATACGAAAGTATCGGGACCCCGCCCGATCCCGCCCGAAAGTTGCCGGCCCGTCCCGAGCCCGAAAAGTCGGATACCCGCACACCCCTGGTATTTCTCAAGGAATACGGTTTATGAGTTTGTTAGTTAGGTGCGCGGACGAACTTGATGCGAAATCAGGGAGCCTCTAGGAATAGAGTCACACGCGGACGAACCTGATGCGAAATCAGGGAGTCGCGGGAAATGTTAGTAATGCCTCGTAACTCTTAATTAAAGTTGATACAACTCGAGCGGTAAAGTTGTATCAGTGGGTGAGTGCTACTAATATTATAAGGATCGCTGGGTAAAAGATGGATTTAACGAAATCGACTCGATTTACACGTGAACACCATTCGTATATTCAATAATCAATTATTGTACAAATGTAAGTGTCGCGATTTGTTAATTGAATATAATGTGTAAGTTACCACTAGTTGCACGGTGTTGACGCACTGGCGATGCGGGGACGTACGAGTGGCTATTTCAAAGTGCCAAATAGAATATAAACCGAACTCGCGGATCCTATGAGGTTAACTTTGATTCTGAGGGAGACTTTAGCTCGATCTTAACCAACTCTGTACGAGCGTGACACGACGTTACTCTACGCGTGACTCTATAGCTTTTAACCAACGAGGGTAGAAACCAAAGGGTTTATATAGTACCAAAAATGAGTGGGGATTCATTAGGAGTTTCCATATAAGGAAATTCTTCGGGGTCGTCGTCGTGTCATTCCCGTTCCCATGATCGTGATCCAGATGGTCGAGATCATGACCACCCTTAGTGGTGTATGATAAGCAAAAGGATTTTAGGGCGTTTTCCCTTCTCAGAAGCGAGCTCGAAAGTGGTTGAGAGTGGCGTATGGGAAGATTCCACATACGTAACAGCATTATGGTTGAATGGTTTTGTTGGAAGCCAAACTGCTCATGAATGATAATATTGTTTTCTACTATATGTTTGTGAATTGAGCTTAGAATTATTTTTTCCAATAGTTTCCCTAGTAAGCTCAGAAGACTGATGGGTCTGTAGCTGGAAGGCAAGGTGGAGTTTTTGCCAGGTTTCTTGATGGGGAGGATGTTGGCTTCCTTCCAACAGTCTGGAAAATACGATAGCTTTATTGCCTTCTTGAAGATATAGTGAAGCTGAACTACTATTCTTGAGGGAGCATTCTTTAGATGTTCTGCTGTAATGTGATCTTGCCCTGGTGCTTTCCCTTTAGACAACTTTGTGATTAAATCTTTTATATATCTAGGTGAGATGAACGAGCTGTTTATTTCGGATTCAGTTGATAAGATTGAATCAATGTTATCATTAGCTTGTAGATCGTATGGAGAGTGAGAGTCAGATGTTTGTCTGTGTATACTGGCAAATTGTTCTGCTAGTAGATTGGCTTTTTCCAGGTCTGCATATGCTGAGGTGGTGTCAGTAATTAGTGAAGGACTTGCGGATTTGCCTTGAAGGCTTTATAAATTTTCCAGGTGCTGGAATTAGTAGGGTCCTTGTTTAGGGATTGAAGTTTACGTCCCCAGCTTTCCTGTTTGATTTCCCAAATCTTTGTTTGAATTTGTTGAGTTAGAGAGTTCCGAAGGAATTTATGAATTGTGTTGTTCCCAGTTCTTTGAAATTTCCTTCTAAATCTATTTCTGATTTTGATGAGATTTATGAGTTCAAGATCAGGTTTCAGTGTCCGTGAGTATGCTTTTGTTGTAGTGGTGGATTTGTGATAAGCCTGAGTTAATGCACATCTTAGTCTGGTAACTTCCTTGTTTATGTCTTGTTCATTGTGGATGCTGCTATTGACTTTAAACCGATTACAATACATTCTGTATTCATCCCAGTTAGTATTGGTGATGGAGTAGTTTGTAAATGGCTTGTGCTGACCCGAGATTTCACATAGGACAGGAAGGTGGTTGGAGGAGAGTTCATTAATTGTGGTACATTTAGTTAGAAAAGATAAGTTAGACAAAAAGAAATCAATGTTTGAAGGATTTGCTCTCGGAGTCTGATGTGAAAATGTGTTACTATATTCTAAGTGATAGCTGTTCTTGTGCAGATGCTTGTATAAGATATTACCCAGTCTGTTGTTTGTGCAATTATTCCAGTGGGTGTGCTTAACATTAAAATCTCCTCCTATTATAAATGGAGTGGAGTGTGTTGTCAAGTTGTCAAGATGTTCCATAGTTATTTTGGTTCTTGGAGTAATATAGATTGCTCCAACCGTTAGAGGAGGATTGGAGTGAATTTTTACAAAAGTTGACTCAATTGGGCCAACATTTGGTTGAGGAATGTTTTCATACCTAAAATTTTTGTGGAGAATGATAGCTACTCCACCTTGTCTTTTTCCCTGTCTATCTTGTCGAATGATTTGATAGTTCTTAATTTTAATGATGTCAACAGGCCGTAGCCAAGTCTCTGATACGAGAAGGATATCAATTTGTTGATCCTCTAAGAAGATTTGCAGCTCATGAAGTTTTGGTTTAATGCTGGAGGCATTCCAGGTGCTGATTTTTTTAGGGAAGTTAGCCATTGCAGTAGTTAGGCTATGCGGATTCTGGATCAGCGGCGAGAGGTGAGGCGGGGCGGGGGGTACCGCGCTCTTGGGCGAGATGGACGCGAGGTGAGGCGGGGCGGGGGGTACCGAGTTCGTGGGTGAGGGGGATGACGTCACAGGGGAGGGGAATTCCAAAATGGCGGCGACCGAGTTCGCGGGTGAGGGGGTTGACGTCACAGGGGAGGGGGGTTTCAAAAATTTTCAAAATGGCGTCGTGCGCGCAGGTCGAGTTCGTGGGTGAGGGGGTTGACGTCACAGGGGAGGGGGTGGATTTTCAAAATTTTGGATGTTTAAGGTACTTTGGGTTCGCGTCGGTATTTGGGCCCGCCTTGGTAAATTTTCCAGGTTTTTTCACACATTTCCTATTGGCGCCACCTGTCGGACGTTTAAGGTGCCTTGGGCGCGCGTCGCCGCCGCGCAATCTCCGTACGCGTGCGGGGATCGGTGCGCTGGCGCGACCGCGACCGATTCATGGAAATTCAAATCGCGTCTTCGATGATGATTTCTGAGAAAGAGGGTGGTGCATTATTTCTGAGAAAGATAAGGAATCGTGGCGCGCGACAGGATTGAACACGTTTTTGGCACCTACGTGCACGCGCTTCATGCTGCGTGTTTATATTTGAATCGTGGGACCGATACGGCGCACGTGCAATGATATAAACATAGAGCGATAATTATCGTAAATCGATCATCGCGATAGCCCATGGAATAAACATTGCACCGCGTTATGCCGTGTGTGTTTATATCTGAGTAGGATTGAACGCGTTTTGATATTTGAATCGTGGGACCGATAGGTACAGCGCGCTTGCAATGATGTATACATATAACGATAATTATTATAAATCAATCGTCGCGATAGCCCATGGAGTAAACACGACATTGCATTCCATGGTGATTTCTGAGAAAGAGGGTGAAATCTGACCATTGACTTTTCCCAAGACCAGGCCTCTAAGAAGTATCCTTGAGAAAACGCAATGTCCCTGAAGCAATAAATTAGACGTTGCGTTCACGCGAGCAACTAAGCGATAATTATTCGGGGTAGAGTTCCGAGTATTTCCACGATCGAGAACAGGGCGACGCCTCAAGTACCCTTCTCGAGGGTCTGCGAGTCAAGCGTGTAGGGTGAAAAGATTTTGTTTATTTCACAGGGAAGGTGGAAGATCGGTGAGTAATTCTGACATATTAAAATTTTATTTTAAGATTTAGTAATTTATTCAGCTTAATTATCCCACTCGACTACATCGTCAGCGAATAGGGCACTATCGTAGTCGGTAAAAATTGCATTGTCAACGATTTCGTTAAATAGATCCTCATCAGTGTAAAATGAATCATTATCAACTTGCTCGGGGGCAGTCTGAATTGCAATATCGCGAGCCTGAAGCCCCGATACTGCATTTGCAAAAACAGCGTCAAAGTCAATCGATTTTGCATTGACACATCTACGCCAAACTACACTTTGAGGATCCATCGAACCGTGCAATTTATATATATCATTATAATCATTATACTCATATTCATCATCATCCTCAACATCACTAAGATCTAAAAAGAATGGTTTTTGCCGCGCATGCCTTTTCAACTAATATCGCTCGCTCCCGTAGTAGTCAGGAGGTAATTCGCCATACATATTGAAAGCATTGAAAAACACTTTCAAAAAGATGTCGCCATCGTGAACAACTTCCGCCTCTTGAAGTTCTTCACCACGAATTTCTTCGGTTTGAACCGTAACATTCCGACACGCAACATATATCTTGGGGTTGGTATCATGTACAGGCAGCACAGAGGAGTCGGAGATTGCACCGACAGTTGGATGATTCAATTGCATGGGCAATGACATAATCTGAAACCAATTTTTCCTTATAATTCTCAAAGTTGCTGACATAACGATTCATTAAAATATGGTAATGGAAACTTACAGTATTAATCGATTGTATTTTCTTGCGTTGAATGGCGGACGATATCCTTCAAAGCGATCTCGCTTGCAACAACAATTACAACAGCAACAACACTTCGATAATCGTCTCAGACACAATACATTTTTTACAACGTTTCTTGTAGTAACGTATGACTTGACTGATGTAGTAGCATGAGAGAGAACTGATTTAACGTGGTTACATTCGTGGTTACAGCGATAATTATTCGGTGGGGGTAGTGTTCCGAGTATTTCATATCGAGGAGGCTGTAAGTCAATCGGCGCGATAGCCCATGGAGTAAACACGACATTGCACCGGACGATACCGCGTGTTTATATCTGAATCGTGGGTGTAGTACAGCGAGCGTGCGAGGGTGGGAAAAATTTGGAAATACGTTCGAACTGCATCTAACGTAAACATAATGCGATGACGCCATAAGGATCGTGGATAGGGTAGAGGGTAGGCGGCTAGTATATATATATAAAATCATTCAATCGCTCGGTGAATATCGTGAAATACGTTACGCGTGCATAACATGGACTTTTTCGAGAATTCGTACAAGTTGTTGCGGGATGTGATCACACAGTTGCATACCGAAGAAGAGTTCAGCGAGTGGTTTATATCATGTAACGAGTGCATGCACCTTATCAATGCATATCTTAAGACTCAAGGAGTATCGGGATCTGAACACCGACGTTTGAAATTACTTAAGATAAAAATTGAAAAAGCGCGAGCATGGGTTCGAATCAGGATAGCGTGCATACTCAATGAACTCGACGCGCGAGATGCATTGCTAGCGTCTTCCGACGACGATGATGATTGGGTGAGCCCTTTATCGATGATACCGCAGTTGGATGACGAAGAATTAACGATCGAGAGGTATAAGATTCACGACACGTTAAGCACACCATCATTATTCGAGACGTCCTGGATCAGCATCTTCCGACAGGGATTTATGAAATTACCGCGTGAACATCGTCAACTGCTACGTCATATCGCGCGATATAGTGTTGTGAGCAAATGCACATTGTATTGCATCGTTGCTGATAAGGATGTATGCAGCAAGCGATCGAAGTATACTACCGCGATCGCATGTACGCCGCTGAAACTTCTACATGACATCGAAAACGGCTCGATCGAAGTACGAGAAGTATTGAGTCCTGAAACATTGAAACTCACAGTGCATGAGTTTTTGTCTCGGGAATTATTGAAATTTTTAGACAATTGTATGAGTCTTCCGCGAAACTCGAGTCGTGCACTTGTACCGCTGCGTTTTCGATGGCCTGCTGAGGACTACGATCATATCACCTGGAAGAGGCGCATCACGAAATCAGGTGAAATTGTGCGTCTCTGGGAGGTGAACTATTTATGAATTAATGAACTATATGTGAAGAATCGAACATGGAGGTGTTCATGGACACGTACAGGGTTTTGTACCGGATGTCCAAGCTTTTACACAGTGTTGCGGAATTCAGAGACTGGGTGGATAATTGCGACACATGCCTACAGCTAATCGTCGAATACCAGAGCAGCGGAGGAGTGTCCGTGGCCGTGAAACAACGTCTAGTGTCGCTGATCACGCGAATAAAGACATTGCGCGCGATCGGGCGAGAAAAGTTTTCGCGAGTCGAATATGGGGTTTCGACTCGATCGACGGCACCCAAAGTCGTATGGGAGGACGTGGAATCTGCGTTTATAAGCCGTATTTCAACCGGTGCGGTCATCAACGTGGGACACGTCGATCCGCGTAGATTTTTAGAGGATGCTCGACAAATAGTGATCTCGCGCGTCACGGACGCTATCACGACACGTAAGAGCGTGTCCGTGAATACGAACTTTAACGCTGAGTTTATGTTGGGGGAGAATACGGATACGAAGAGTTTCGGAACGCGAAATCGCGTACTGTTAATGACTTCGAACGTGCGCGAGTGGTATTCGAATTGCGTGGTCGCTCCGACGCTAGTGGCGATCGAGGTATTTCAGGATCGTGACAGTGGATGGACCCTAAGGGCTGTGCTAAATATTCTAGTGAATATTAATAAGCATAATCCACTTCGAGCCGGCTGCGACGTACCGCTTCCGTGCGCCGTCGTCCTGAAAAAAACGGTGGTGAATGTAAAGAGCGGGGACAACGCGTGTTTCTTGTGGGCCGATGTCGCAAGTTTGTACCCTGCTGCTACGAGCGTGTGTAGGGGCTCATCGTACCCACACTACTCGACGGTGCTTCACACGGGCCATATTACTCTTCCCGTGACGTTGGATCAGCTGGCGAAGTTCGAGAGGTTCAACGATGTCTCCGTGAATGTGTATGCGTGGTCTGACGGAAGCTGCGCGCCTCTGCGTCTAACCGAGGATAAGCGGAAGAGGCACGCGAACCTGCTTCTGATACAGGACATCAAGGACCCTCGACGATACCATTTCGCGTGCATTCGAAGCATATCGAGGCTGATTTCTAAGCAGCTTGGCAATCACAAGAGTCAAGTATTCGTTTGCGAAAGGTTAGTCAAATTATGGAATATTTCAATCGATGTATTACTTATTCTTATGTTTCATTGTTATGTTTCATTGTTATTATTATTATTATTATTATTATTATCATCATTGTTGTAGATGCCTGAGTTACTTCTACTCGACCAACCAATTAACAAAGCATACCGTGGACTGCCAGCGCCTGAACGAGTGTGCCGTCGAATTGCCGTCCGCGGAGGATAAATGGCTGCAGTTCAAAAATTTTAAAAATAAGGAACGAGCGCCATTCATCGTGTACGCGGACTTCGAATGCATGTTGGAGGACGTCGAGCCTGCGGAGCGGAGTCGGACGTACGCGTACCAGCAGCATAGAGCGTACAGCGTGGGATATTACATCCATTGCTCCACCGACGCGTCTCTGTGCCGTTATCGCGCGTATCGTCACGAAACCGAGTGCGTGAAATGGTTCGTGCAAGAACTGCGTGACATTGCGAACATTGCGTATTCGTGGTTACGGAACGCGAAACCAATGAACTCGTTGACGAGGGAACAATGGCGTAGTTTTAACGACGCGAGCGTGTGCCACGTGTGTGGACAACCCTTCGTCGAGGGGGACAAAAAAGTGCGCGACCATTGCCACTCGACGGGCGAGTACCGAGGCGCGGCCCACGTGTCGTGTAACTTACAATTCCAAAGATCGTACACGGTACCGGTAGTGTTTCACAATCTATCAGGCTACGACGCGCATTTCGTGATCAAGGAGTTGGCGTCCGCGTTCGAGGGGCAGATCGACCTGCTACCGGTGACGAAGGAGCGGTACATATCGTTCACCAAACACGTCAAGGGAATCGACGCCGAGAACAGTGATTGGAAGAGGGGATTGAAGTTTCGTTTCATAGATTCGTTGAAGTTCTTGGCCGCTAGTCTGGAGAAACTCGCTTCGGACCTCGGCAAAGAACGACTCGCGATTCTACGACGTGAGTTTCAATCCCTGTCGAACGATCAGTTCGACCTCCTGACCAGGAAGGGCGTCTTCCCGTACGACTATCTATCGTCATACGCCAAACTGAACGATACGCGTTTACCGTCCCGCGAAGCGTTTTATAATCAGCTGAACGATCGCGCCGCGTCGGAGCCTGATTACGCGCACGCCGTGAACGTGTGGAACTCTTTTCGCGTGCAGACTTTGGGCGAGTACAGTGATTTGTATTTGAAAACAGATGTGCTGTTACTCGCCGACGTATTCGAGAGTTTCCGTACAGACTGTATCGCGAGTTACGACTTGGATCCCGCGCATTATTTCACACTACCAAGTTTCACGTGGGACGCGATGCTCAAGTACACCGGTGTACGATTGGAGCTTTTGACGGACGTGGACATGTTACTGTTCGTGGAGCGTGGCATACGCGGCGGTCTGAGCCAGTGCTCGCACAGGTACGCGCAAGCCAACAACAAGCACCTGCCTGCAGGGATGTACGACGAGTCGAAGCCGTCGACGTATCTAATGTACTTCGACGTCAACAACTTGTACGGCTGGGCGATGTCGCAGGCTATGCCGAAAGGAGGATTTCGATGGCTGGACGATGCAACAGTGGCCGCGCTCGACGTATCATCCCTACCCGACAGCAAGGACTCCGAGGAATCTGAGGGATACCTGCTGGAGGTAGACATCGAATATCCCAAGGAGATCCACGACGCCCACGCCGACCTTCCCTTCTGCCCGGTGCGCGAGCACGCGCCAGGAGGAAAACAGACCAAGCTGCTTGCCACGCTCGACGATAAGGAGCGATACGTCATCCATTATCGCTACCTGAAACAGTGCGTCCGACACGGTTTACGCGTGACGCGAATTCATCGAGTGTTACGATTCGATCAGTCGCATTGGTTGCGCGACTATATCCAATTGAACACCGGTTTGAGGACGCGAGCCACGAGTGAATTTCAAAAGACTCTATTTAAATTAATGAATAACGCGGTGTACGGGAAGACAATGGAAAATGTGCGGAATCGCGTAGACGTGCGACTGGTGACGCGGTGGGACGGTCGTTACGGTGCGGAAGCGCTGATCGCGAAACCGAACTTTCACAGTCGTACGATCTTCTCGGAACAGTTGGTGGCCATCGAAATGCGCAAACTGAAAGTTAAGTTCGACAAACCGATATACGTGGGTATGAGGGGTTGTACCGAGGGTCCCCACCTATAGTCACTATACCGTAGATCCCATAAATCGGGCTATGGAAGAGTTGAATCTGTGCTGCGATGGCATTGACCTGTTTGCAGGTTCGCTTGATCGTTTTCGTGAGCATTTGTTTAGGCATCTCCTATCGCAATAGCCAAAGTTTTCTCTTGCGTCGTAGTTAACGCATGAACAGGCAGACTGATATGTGATATATGTATTAGTTGATGTTATTGATGTAATTTATTAATGTTACGTTATGTTAAAATATGGTATTTTATTTTATATTATTCTATTTTTGTTATGGTATTTTATATATTTATATTTTTCTTTTTTTAATTATTTTTAATCATACTATGTACTAATTGTATTAATTGTTAGCTCTGTATACTAAAGGGTTTCCCGTTAAATAATAATAATAATAATAATAATAATAATAATAATAATAATAATAATAATAATAATAATAATGAGTGTGCTCGACGTATCGAAGGAATGTGTGTATGAATTTCACTACGCATATATGCGCGCGAAGTTCGGTGATCGGTGTAAGGTCCTGTACACCAACACCGACAGTTTAATGTATAGTGTGGAATGCGAGGATTTGTATGAAAGGATGAAGCGTGACATCGACCGATTCGACACCAGTGATTACGCGGTGGACAATCCGTACGGTATGCCCCGCGTAAACAAAAAGGTTCCGGGACTCATGAAAGATGAGAACAACGGCGCCTTGATGACCGAGTTCGTCGGACTACGGTCTAAGATGTACGCGACTAGAACGTTTAACGCTGTAGTGGGGTCTACGAGTGAGACTAAGAAGGTGAAGGGTGTGCGGAGACACGTGGTCGCGAATGATATACAATTCGACGATTACATTCGTTGTCTCCGCGATCTCACTGAGAAATCAATTCAGCAGAACAATATACGCTCCAAAGAGCACAATGTGTATTCCGTGAGTGGGGGAAAGAACGCTCTCAGTCCGTTCGACGACAAGCGGTGTATTTTAGCCGATCGGGTCAGCACCCTTCCGTGGGGGCATTATCGAATCCCCGAGCTCGAGACCCACGAGCGCCTCGAACTTGAGCCTGACGAGTCCCTCGAGAACCCCATTGTATAGTATGTTTGCATGTTTGTATGTTTGTATGTTGTATGTTTGTATGTTTGTATGTTTGTATCTATATACGTTTCATTCTTTATTTTATTTATGCTATTTACGAATATCTAATATATGTATAGCGTAGAATAGTCAAAATTGTATATATAGCGTAGAATAGTCAAAATTGTATAGCGTAGAATAGCCAAAATTATATGTATATATTTTTTCTTACTTTAACCAACGTGGTACGCAAACTAATATAGCGTGCGTACGTGAACGATTACTACTACTAATACTACTACTCCTACTACTCCTACTGCGGATACTGCTACTGTAAACATGTCACTGTCGAAGACTTCAGTTACTGTTCGAATAATAATGTTCGCTATTGTCGATCTGCAAGGTTTCAATATCGAGCGCGAGTTCGTAGCCAAAGAGATCGCGATTCGTGCACACAACAACAACGATAAAACGCCGACGATCAGCCATTGGATCTTCGAACCACCGTACTTTTGGGAACATCTGAATTCGTGGGAGAATCGTCAAGCATCCTGGCTCGCGAAGCATCATCATGGGCTCCGCTGGTCCGATGGCTGCGTTCCATACTCCAAACTTCCGGCACTCCTCACCAGCGTACTCGCGAACATTGACTTCGTCATCGTGAAAGGTGCGGAAAAGAAAACGTGGATGCTGCAACTACTACCTGACATAATCGTCGAGGATGTATGCAATTTGTACGAACTGAAGGAGCGCAAGATAAGCAACAACAGCAACAACAGCAACAACAACAATGCTCGAACTGTCGAAGACGATGGTGGTTACGACGTTGACGACGATTATTGCGGGATCACGCCTGACACCGTGGGCCCTGACGTTCCTAACTTGAAGTCCATGCCTTCGACGAATGCAATTCGCTGTGCATTTCACAAGAACTGCGGTGTTTGCGCGTTGGAAAATGTCCATAAAGTATGGAATTATATACGTAGCGTCACCTAATGTAAGTCATGCACACGCATTGCATCTACTTTGCGCGTTACATGTAGAGAAACGAATATGTAACAATTTTTTTGTTTTCTATAGCAATGAGAACTGCAGCGAAGACGAGCACAACGACAGCGGCGGCTGCTCCCTTTACCCGCGAGCAAGAATACCCACCCCATACGAACGTTATTTTTTACGCAAATACTGATTTTATAATTTAAGTATGCATGCAGGGATGTGCACGAATAAACATACACTATTTGAAATAAAAATGTTATTTTATTTATTTATTTTACTTATTTATTCATACAATTTATTTTTAAAATGAAATTTCGATGTTACGTCCTGCAACACACAGAGAAAACGTCAAATTATTATTATATAAAAACGTTGGTGTTATCACGCGACGCATAAAAAAATTAAAAATTACATGTACTCACTCATTAAACAGTTGTGGAAGGTCCCAAAACTTCACATCTGTGGAGGCTTCCCGCCATTTACGCCGGGCTTCTTGAATTTTTTTTCGCAGCTCGCGACAGATTCCCCCGTCCCTCCTCGTCGGGTATTGACGATGCTGAAACAAACGCACGACTTGATTAAAACATCATCGAATAGCGTACGTGCACCAATATAATTTTAACGAAACATCACTTACCAGCAGTTGAATGATTACATCGCGATCCCCATCGCGCGCCCGGGTCTCGATGTCCTCCCGACGCTGAAACAAACGCGTGAGATGATTAAAACATAGTCGAATGGTGTACACACATTAGAATTATATTTTGAAACATCACTTACAAGGCGTCCGACCGTCCCCAGATACTCCTCACTCCATTCGGCCATCTGGTTCTCTCGTTCGGTCTATAACAAACATATGATTCGATTAAAACACAGTTGAATTGTGTACGCACACCAATAGATTTTTTAAACATCACTCACAAGATATCGAATTGCATGGCGCCGCTCCACACGCCACACCCTCGTCAGATTATCGAGCAAATCCTGAAACAAACACATAACCTTATTAGAAGACTGCCCAATTAAATGAACACGCCAATTTAATTTATACAAATACTATACTTACGATTTTTCGCGTCAACTCGTCCCGCTCGTCGTGCCATGCACGTTCGATTTCCCCATGTCGTTGCTATAACAAACGCACAAATTCATTAGAATACCGTCGAATGGAATACGCGCACAAATTCAATTTTCACAAAACTATACTTACGATGCATCGCTGCATCTCAAACGCGTTCATGTTTTTTATTTTTTTTGCTCCTATAAATGCTTCTGATAACTGCACTGGCCCGTGCGGCGGTGGTCGACATCCTTATATGCATTTTGGTTCTCTAGGCTAGAGGGCTACCCCTGCACGTTGCAGGGTAGGGGTAGTCGTGGAGTAGGTATGGTGGGGGCGTTCGTTCCACAGTTTCTTCCTCAATGATTCGATACAAATTATTCCAGATAATAGTGAAGTTTTTATCATTTGCACTTTTATGGTTCGTATCGGGAATCGTCTCTGACTCTTCTGCGATACGTATGTACCTTGAATTTAACGCGTACGCTATTTGAATCTGCCGCGCACATCATTTGAATTTACCACGTATTCTCTAACCCTTGTGTGATATACATATACGCCATCACTATTACTGATGTGATATACTTCCATACATTGACATGTACGTGTGCGTGAATTGGTATAAAATGACGTGGGTCAGTCATACGGACTTCATTACACCACGTACACCCGAGTGCTAACAAGTATCGCGCTCGCGTCATTTTTTCGCCGATGAGAATCATACGTAGTGCGTATCAAAATGTACAAACGCAGCTTAAACGATTCATCCTACGCATCCGACAACGATGGTGGTCTTCCAAGTAAACACCAACGACAACAATCCAATATGAGGTATGTATACGTTACTATACACTTTACACTTACTTTATTCACTGTAAACGCAAATGAACGAAGCATTAATTCCGTGTACATATTTCTTACAGTTCTGGATCCGCAACGCCAAAAACGTTGAAAACACCAAAACTATCAATCATACGGATTCTGGGGCGTGATTACCCGTTGACCGCAACAGCTTATAAACGTCTAATTATTGGAATACGCATTGGCATGGATTCGTGCCACGTTGAGATCACCATAGCCGACAATTAAGGCAGCGAATTGAGCTTTTCAATGTCGACGTGGAAGCTCCTGCTATAAAACGAGGCGGACATACTCCAACGATTACGAAGCAACGCAACATCGCCCCAAACCCACATCGTAATTGATCATTTACGCCTAGACTTCACGCGTATGCATGATGATCAACTTATTAAAATCACCGATAATCGCGCTCTCATATATATGACTGAAACCACGATGCGTAAACTATTCGCGTACGAACATTGTATTGAACATATGTATACCTGGCTAACTGAAAATATGTACTCTGTAAGTAGTAAATATGCAACCTTCGTGGAAGTTCTACGTACCGCTTCCGTACCTACGAATGATGTGAAATTAATTTCCGAAAGCGAGTACTTCGAGCATCATTCATTGATTGATTGTGAATTGTTAGCGTTAGGATTACAATCCATGCTGCGTGATGTAAATCATGTACCACTGTAGTATGTTTTTAATAATAAATGTATGAGTTTCACATCAATACCTGTAAAGTGTCAATATTAATATCCTTTCATACATATCCATATATTAATTGTTAGAGGCGTGGTCTTAGCGAATGTCGATCGCGTTTCCGGATAGGCAATAGGGGGTGGGGGTTCGGACACATTCCCACGACGCTTGACTCGCAGACCCTCGAGAAGGGTACTTGAGGCGTCGCCCTGTTCTCGATCGTGGAAATACTCGGAACTCTACCCCGAATAATTATCGCTTAGTTGCTCGCGTGAACGCAACGTCTAATTTATTGCTTCAGGGACATTGCGTTTTCTCAAGGATACTTCTTAGAGGCCTGGTCTTGGGAAAAGTCAATGGTCAGATTTCACCCTCTTTCTCAGAAATCACCATGGAATGCAATATCGTGTTTACTCCATGGGCTATCGCGACGATTGATTTATAATAATTATCGTTATATGTATACATCATTGCAAGCGCGCTGTACCTATCGGTCCCACGATTCAAATATCAAAACGCGTTCAATCCTACTCAGATATAAACACACACGGCATAACGCGGTGCAATGTTTATTCCATGGGCTATCGCGATGATCGATTTACGATAATTATCGCTCTATGTTTATATCATTGCACGTGCGCCGTATCGGTCCCACGATTCAAATATAAACACGCAGCATGAAGCGCGTGCACGTAGGTGCCAAAAACGTGTTCAATCCTGTCGCGCGCCACGATTCCTTATCTTTCTCAGAAATAATGCACCACCCTCTTTCTCAGAAATCATCATCGAAGACGCGATTTGAATTTCCATGAATCGGTCGCGGTCGCGCCAGCGCACCGATCCCCGCACGCGTACGGAGATTGCGCGGCGGCGACGCGCGCCCAAGGCACCTTAAACGTCCGACAGGTGGCGCCAATACGAAATGTGTGAAAAAACCTGGAAAATTTACCAAGGCGGGCCCAAATACCGACGCGAACCCAAAGTACCTTAAACATCCAATAGGTGGCGCCAACACGAAATGCGCGGAACGCCATGTTGAAATTTTGAAAATCCACCCCCTCCCCTGTGACGTCATCCCCCTCACCTACGAACTCGGTACCCCCCGCCCCGCCTCACCCCTCGCCCCTGATCCAGAATCCGCATAGCCTAACTACTGTCGTCGTCGTGTCACTCCCGTTCCCATGGTCGTGATCCAGATGGTCGAGATCATGACCCCCCTTAGTGGTGTATGATAAGCAAAAGGATTTTAGGGCGTTTTCCCTTCTCAGAAGCGAGCTCGAAAGTGGTTGAGAGTGGTGTATGGGAAGATTCCACATACGTAACATCTCCCCCCTTAGACAAAACATCGCGATTTTCGTGATGCTTTTCAAAAGAAAGTAAAGCGCCCCACAAATCCTTTTATAAACAAAAGTGTAAATGCGAATTGTCGGGTGTAGTGTGGTGTGATTCGTGTACTTATCGTGATCTGCAACCAGTGCTCGATGACGTCAAGAGATGGCTGTTCAGGAAGTCGGTTGAGCGTCAGTGTGGCTGTGAGGCCGTCCAGCGTTGACTGGACGTTGGCGAGGAGGCCCTTCCTTCTCGCCATAACCACCTCCGCAATCTGCGTCGTCCTCTGGAGCGGTTGGCGGGAATGCAACTTGACGCCCCTCAGCCGAATCCTCACTGTCTGCCAGGGGAGGGCATGGAACCGGGGTGGTAGTCGCCAAGGGGTGGTAGTCGCCAAGGAAGGTGGTGCAGGTGGTCCCATTCACTGCGGTGACTTCGCCACGAAGCCACCCCTTCTTGGGAAACCTTACGGTCACGAATGGTCCCGTCCTGACACTGTCCATTGCTGGTAGACATAGGTGTTGTCTGGACCCCATGTATGTGTTTAGTTCGCGTAGCATGACCTTCGCTGCCTCGCTGTATTTATCCAGGGAGACCCAGAATGTGGTGGGGTCCTCTACGTACATGACCAGGCAGCGGGACATGTTCCCGAGGTCACGCTCCGAGATGATCTTCATTTTCTTCGTGCGAGGATCGATTCTCCTGGGGTCCAATCACGAACGTTGTCGTCGGTTATTTCTTGGAGCACTAGCCGGTCCGGTATGCGTCGATGGGATTTATATTCCGATGTTTGGATTACCACCGTTTTGATGCTGGTCTTTCGTGTGGAAGAGCTTCGGCCCTTCCTGACGATTCCTCCAGTGCTGCTGTGATACGGCCTTGGGGTGAGTGTGGTACCCACTCGAGAAGAGGTTTCCCAAGATCCGTGGTGTCCCGTCTGCACGGCTATGGTCCTTGTGCCTTCGTCTGATGATGTGCTGTCTGTCTTCTTCGGATGGTGTTGTGATGGTACAGTTGCATAAAATAATCTGTATGCCCGTTCCTATGAAAACCTCTTCTAATATCTTAACGAATTCGTTAGACGGTATTTTGTGAAGGTCTCCCGTGGCAGAAATTCGAAATGATTTAATCTGATTTTGATCCAAGGTGTGTCGAAGAGTTTTCAATCCGTCGAGCACATCTATTCTTTTAATATTATCAAAGAAGTTATCTGAGATTATTATACTGAAGGTTTTAAATAGTTCGTTGTCTGTAGTTATCACCTGTCCCTTTTTTGGTTGCGTTGCTAGATGATTTGGTTTATTAATCACCTCAGTGTCTAGTAATAACTTTCCAACGGGGTTTGCTAAATTGCAGTCGGCTGAAATGAAGTGTACGTAATGTTCTTCTTCAGCGGTAAAGTTATTAGACGAAACAATAATTTTATGTGGTTGCTCTAATGGGATCTCTTCCAGATCGTCAAGGTTGCTTGAATTTTCGATGTCCGTAGTGAAAAATGGGTAAGGGTCAAGAGTGCGGTCAAAGACGGTTGACCTGCTGTCAGGTGGTTGTTCTGCACTTGCTTCGGTCATGACTCCTGCATGTAGCTGGTTTATTGAGGGTTGCAAAGGTTCATCCATGATTTCTGATGATACCTGTGATGTACTGAGTAAATCTTGTTGAACGTTTCTTGCATTTTCTATTACAGTATTTTCGAGCGGCTCCTCAAAAGATATCAGATTGTCAAATACGGTCTGGTCCTTATCTAGAGGGACGATTTGAGTGGAATTTGCTGCGGGCGAAAAAGTGTTTATGGTCTCCTGGCGTTCATCTGGCATCGTTACCTCCTGAGATAAGCTGGGAAAAGATCGGTTCTTGTGTATTACCGGAGAATGTTGAACGTTCCCACGTGCGGCTTCTTCTATTTCATCTGAGCTGCTACTTGTCTCCCGGTACTTAGGTCGATTTTCCCTGTCGCGTCGTAACTGTCGTATGCGGTGCCCAATTGTCTCGGTGTTAGCGTCTGTTTTCGGTATCTGGACTTTGAAGCCAGGATCCTGGGGTCCTCGTGGAATAAGTGGTAGGCAGGCAGAAACTGGGTTGCGCGATAGTGCGTCTGCGTTCTTATTCGTTTTTCCGGATTTATGGACAACCTGATACTCGTACTCTAAGAGTCTGAGTTTCCATTTCATTAGTCTTGAAGTGGGGTCCTTGACAGAGTGTAGCCAGACCAGTGGTCTGTGATCTGTAACGAGGGTGAAAATCTTGAACAGCCTTTAGTTTCCTAGGATCAGGTCTTACTCCTTCCTTTGAAATAATGTGTCCAAGATATGCAACTTCCTTTCGCAGGAATTGGCATTTGTTGGTCTGGAGGGTTAATCCATGTTCTCGACGGCGGTTTAACAACTTTTTGACTTTGGTATTATGTTCCTGTAACGATGATGCGTAGATCACTATGTCGTCCAAGTAGACAAAGAGGTCTGTTCCTTGAAGTCCAGTGAGTGCTTGATCCATCAGGCGTTGAAAGGTGGGTGGTGCATTCTTTAATCCGAAAGGCATTCGAGAGAATTCGTAATGTCCATTTGGAGTAGTGAATGCTGTTTTTGCTTTATCTTTCGGATCCATCTCTATTTGATGAAATCCACTGGCGAGGTCAAAGACTGAAAAATATTTAGATCCTCCTAATCGATCTAAAATCTCCGTGATTTGAGGTAATGGATACTTATCAGAAATTGTCATTTCATTGAGGCCACGAAAATCTATTACCAGACGCCAATGTTTCACTCCGTTTTCGTCTTCTTTCTTCGGGACAATCCACAAAGGTGAATTGTAAGGAGATTTTGAAGGTGTAATTATACCATTTGACAATAGCGCGCTGACTTGCATTTGAATTTCCTTTTGATGTATGAGAGGATAGCGATATTGTCTCGTGTTGATTGGAATATCGTTGGATGTATGAATTGAATGTTTAAAGTCGCGGGCCTTACCAAGTTTATCTCCAGGAAGATAAAATCGGTCGGGAAATTCTTTAACTAAATTGGTAACGAAATTTAGTTCCTCCTTGTTCAAATGTTTAGTGTTTAAGGCTTCTAAGATTTTTTGTATTCTATCTTCGTTGGTTTTGAATTTTGACGAGTGTTCTGCAGCTGGGTAAAAATCTTCGTCTGATGAACCGAAGATATCAAACGGTTCCAATGTTTGTGGTTCTATCTCTACTTCTAGGGGTACATCGCTGGTATTTGTTGCCATAACGTAGCACTTCCCTTTACTGTTCCTTACTACTGCTTCCCCTATGTAAAGATGTTCGAGGGTCTTGATACGCGGTAAATATCCTTCCTTAATCCTCGGGTTTGTTATTGTTATAGCAATCTGTTGCGACGTCCTAGGACTCCTAGGTTCAATACGATGTTTGGTCGACGTCGGTAGTTTGTTAGTTTGAAGTATGTCCTGATAATTTGAAAAACGCAGAGGTTTATTTTTTAATACCAAAGTCCCATGGTAATAGGAAGTTTCGGCCTCCTGTTTTAAAAATGGGCTTCCTATTAATCCATCTGCTTCTATTGCAAGCTCTTTTACCACATAGAAAAGTGCGGGAGCTTCGTGGATATGAAGAATTGTTGTTCCTAAAGTATGAATTGGATTAGTTGTGATTCCGGTTAGCTCAATTTCTTCCCGAGAGCTTATCGTAGCTTTTTCTCACCTCAGGGCGGTGATTACTACTAAATTTACGGATGCTCCACCATCAATCAAGAATTCTCCCGTTCCTGACTGCAGTTCTGGAACCTTGGTTTTGATGCGTGGGGCAGGTGCTTCTTTGACGAGGTTTCCTCTTCGAAGCGGACTGTCCTTTGGCGAGCTTCTTTGTTTCCGCTCATCGTGTCGCCTATACGTTGAGCGCGATCGAAGTTTAAAGACTTGTTTGATTCGACAGATGAATCTCGCGAGTCTCGTTGATATTTCGGGCTACACGGATGTTTCCTACAGGATTTTCCGTCATGCTCGGTCGTACCGCAATGCCAGCAATATAAACTCGGCTTACGATTTTTATCGGGATTTTTTAAAATGGAATAATATTTTTCTCCATCATCTGCGTACGATGAGTCGAAGCGATAAGAAGGGGACTTCGAGGGGCTCCGGTGACGCAAGGTCCAGGCCGTCGTGCGTGTCCGTCAGTAGGTAGGCTGTGAGAGTTCTGGACCAGGGTGCTCGAGGGCTGAGGCGGGGCGGGGGGGGGGGGTACCGCGCGCTCTTCGGCGACGGCGAGGGGGTGGGGTGGGGAGGGGAGGGGGTACCGAGTTCGTAGGTGAGGGTCCTCTTCTTCAGCTGGACCCTCTTCTTCAGCTCGACCTTCATCTTCAGATGAACCCTCCGCTTCAGCTGAACCCTCCTCATCATCCGGAACTTTTTCAGCCGCAATATCTTTACGCGAAACACCTTCAACCGAAATACTTTCACCCGAAAAATCAGCTGACAAATCATCACCGGAAAAATCTGAATCTGAATCTGTTGTTCTATCGTGTTCCTCAACAGAAGATCCATCGTTTTTTATGGATTTGAGGAATGTGGAACAAGTAGCTACTGAATACATAGAAATGCCATTTGCTAGAGTTATTTCCACTCATGGGTATTGTTTCGTCTGTGGGATTACGAAAAATATCGTGAATGTACCGGCTGAAACCAGGAAGCAGGTATTTATCATGCGAAGATTATATGTTCCTAAAGGAAATCGGTGCTGTCCTGGTCATTTGTTAAAGAACCGTTTGTTTCAAGAAGATGTTCTGAATTTAAGAACACATTCAAATACCAGTATAATCGATACCAAGGAATTACGAAATTATTTTGAATACCTTTCCGTTAATAACAATTCAAATATTAAAGATACAATAGGTGATTTTACACTTTCGGAGGAGCGGTTGAAAGTATTTACTGGTTTAACGTGGGAAAACTTAATAAAACTTCGGGGAATGATGACTTCTTTGAGAAATTCTGAGCAGCGAGATGTCACTCAAGCTACTGTTGTTTTCTTATTCAAATTGCGTACTGGCAATTCAAACAGTATGATAGCTGCAATTCTCGGATTAGAACGCGAGCAACAGGTGTCTGATTTTTGTAGGTCCGTCATAAATTCTTTTGAAAAAGACATTCTTCCTTGTTATTTTGGATTCGCGACACTTCCTCGGGAAACCCTAATAGAAGGTCAAACATCACTTGTTGCCAAAAAGTTATATAATATAACAGATCAATTAGCACTGATTTTCGATGGAACTTATATTCGGCATCAGAAAAGTTCTAACAATGAATACCAACGCAAATCATATTCAGGTCAAAAGAAAGTACCCTTGTGTAAACCTTTTACAATTTGCACCACAAACTTGTGGTTGAAGTTCTTGGCCCTTTTTGTGCAAACCAGAATGATGCACAAATTATGAAAATTGCGATGGAAGACCCAAATGGGTTGCAAACCCTTTTAAAACCTGGAGATATTTGTATTGTTGATCGAGGTTTTCGCGACGTAACAACTTATTTAGAAGAACGCGGTTACAGAGTGCTCATGCCTGCGTTAAAAGGCAAGCGTAATCAACTAACGACTGCAGAATCAAATGCATCCCGCCACGTCACTAAAATTCGCTGGGTAGTCGAGGCAATTCACGGCATCATAGGACAAAAGTACAAACTTCTTCACCATCAAATGGACAATAAGTTACCCCCAAAAGTTAGTTTATATTGCAGAATAGCGTGCTTTTTAAATAATATGTTCGGAAAACGCTTAAATTCGGACGTAGGTCTTTGTGATGAGATAGTAGAACGAATGTCGTCTCAAAACAGTGCTGAGGATTCACTATCAGTAGAAGTTGAAAATCAACATTGGAACAGGCGAAAGATTCCATTTAATCAGCTATCAGCTAACGAGCTTCTTGATTTTCCGGAAATGACAGAGAAAGACCTCAAAATTCTTTTTACTGGTTCGTATCAATTATCTCAAGCGATATCATATTTAGCAGAAGTAATGGATGAAGAGAACAACATTAATCTTCGTTGTGTTAAAGAGAGAAAGAATATTATTAAATTCGAAGTAAGATCACGACATATTAACAGCAAAACTTACAGATGTTATATTGATTATGCACCAAACTCAATAGGCTATTCCGGAATAAAGCGCTATTGTTGTGAATGTGCAAATGGTAACCGCACCGTCGGGTGCTGTTCACACATAGCTGCAATAATTTATTACTTATCGCATGCTCGGTACCTTTCAAAAATTGTAAGACCTGCAGAAATTCTCAGCAAAATATTCAACAGTGAACACGTGACACCAGTAATTAATGAAGACAGCGATGACGATTGAATACATCAGACACGATTTTTGTTGCTATCCATCCATAATTGTTAAAGGTAAGAGATTTGAAAACCAATTTCACATATTAATATAATTGACAGGATACTTGACAAGAGAAACGGCGGCATAACAAGCAGTCCAAACTCATATTTACGTATATTTCAGGTTAATATGTTTTTCAAATATTCTTAAAACATTTGAAAATAAATATTGATCATTGTATCGTAAAGTTAGGAAATATATATAATTAACGAAAAAAAAAAAAACTTAGCCTAAGGGACTTGGAAGTCCGAGGCTCGAACTTACGTTTAAAAAGTTAGCAGCGGTATAGCAGCTCGACGCTTTACCGCTGCGCCACCGACGCCGTTGGAAAATACGGTAGATACTTTACAATGTAAGGCGCATAACATAGTTTCAAATGATTCGGGTTTTTCAGTTTCTTTAATTCCTATGATGTTTTGCTGTACGTATAAACATTTCAGATCCCATAAATGATTTATTTCATAAAGTATGTACGAAAATTCCACCTATAAGTTACTCTGACACGGAAAAAACGACGAAAAAATCGGTTTTTAATTTTTTTAACTGCGGCGCACCAAATTGAAAAATCTGAAAAAAATTCAAGACAATAGTATCAATGATACGTACTTACAGTAAAAATATAATTATAGTGCCAAGACTGCTTCGATACACAACCGGCATTTTTCAGCATTTTTTGGCGTTTTTTATTTTTCACAGCTTGGTTTTTTAATTTAAAAATCTGAAACAATTCCCTAATATGTGCCCCGATAACAGAAATGGCTCTGATTTTTTTCAAGATTTTTCATCCCCTAGTATAGGAGAAATTCGGCAAAAACCTGTTTTTCTATTTTTGCCCTTTACTACCCTCCGGGTCGAGATACAAAGTTGAAACTTGCCACAAATGTTTCTTTTTTTATAAGCTTTCGAATGACTCATCGTGAGTCGAATTCGGTTCAAGGGCACATTTGACCACCTTAACCGGCTATACCCTTTTCCAGGTTTTTCATACATTTCGTATTGACGCCACCTATTGGATGTTTAAGGTACTTTGGGCCCGCGTTGATATTTGGGCCCGCATTGGTAAATTTTCCAGGTTTTTCCATGCATTTCGTATTGGCGCCACCTATTGGATGTTTAAGGTACTTTGGGCACGCGTCGTCGCCGCGCAATCTCCGTACGCGTGCGGGGATCGGTGCGCAGGCGCGATCGCGACCGATTCGTGGAAATTCAAATCGCGTCTTCGATGATGATTTCTGAGAAAGAGGGTGGACCATGATTTCTGAGAAAAGATAAGGAATCATGGGGCGCGACAGCCCATGGAGTAAACACGACATTGCGTTCGATGATGATTTCTGAGAAAGAGGGTGGTACATAATTTCTGAGAAATCATAGAGCGAACCGCGCCATGCCGTGTGTTTATATCTAAGCATTGACTTTTCCCAAGACCATGCCTCTAAGAAGTACCCTCGAGAAAACGCAATGTCCCTGAAGCAATAAATTAGGCGTTGCGTTCACGCGAGCAACTAAGAGATAATTATTCGAGGTAGAGTTCCGAGTATTTTCACGATCGAGAATAGGATGATCGCCCTTATCGAGTAGATTGTAAGTCAATCGTTGCGATAGTTAAGAGCACGTCTCTAAGAATTAATATATGGATATGTACGAAAGGATATTAATATTGATGCGTTACAGGTATTGATGTGAAAGTCATACATTTATTATTAAATCATATATATATATATATATACATATATGCACGTACTATAGTGGTACGTGGTTTACATCACGCAGCATAGATTGTAATCTTAACGCCAACAATTCACAATTAATCAAAGAATGTTGCTCAAAGTGCTCGCTTTCGGAAATTAATTTCACATAATTCGTTGGTACGGGAACGGTACGTAGCACTTCTACGAAGGTTGCATATTTACTACTTACAGAGTACATATTTTCAGTTAGCCAGGTATACATATGTTCAATACAATGTTCGTACGCGAATAGTTTACGCATCGTGGCTTCAGTCATATATATGACAGCGCGATTATCGGTGATTTTAATAAGTTGATCATCATGCATACGCGTGAAGTCTAGTCGTAAATGATCAATTACGATGTGGGTTTGGGGCGATGTTGCGTGGCTTCGTAATCGTTGGAGTATGTCCGCCTCGTTTTGTAGCAGGAGCTTCCACGTCGACATTGAAAAGCTCAATTCGCTGCCTTTATTGTCGGCTATGGTGATCTCAACGTGGCACGAATCCATGCCAATGCGTATTCCAATAGTTAGACGTTTATAAGCTGTTGCGGTCAACGGGTAATCACGCCCCAGAATCCGTATAATTGACGGTTTTGGTGTTTTCGACGTATTTTTCGTTGCGAATCCAGAACTGTAAGAAACATGTACACGAAATTAATGCATCGTTCGTTAACGTTTACAGTGAAAGAAGTAAGTGAATGAAGTAAGTGTAAAGTGTAAAGTGTACAGTAACGAGTACATACCTCATATTGGACTGTTGATGATATTGTTGTTTTTGGAAGACCACCATCGTTGTCGGATGCGCAGGATGAATCGTTTAAGCTGCGTTTGTACATTTTGATACGCACTACGTATGATTCTCATCGGCGGAGAAAAAAATGATGCGAACGATACTTGTTAGCACTCGAGTGTACGTGGTATAATGAAGTCCGCAGGACCGACCCACGTCATTTTATACTGATTCACGCACACGTGCACGTCCATGTGTGAAAGTATATCATATCAGTGATGGTCAAGGTGTGTATGTATACCGCACAAGAGTTAGAGAATACGCGGCAAATTCAAATAGCGTGCATGACAAATTCAAGGAGTGTGCATATCACAGTGCATATAAAAGTGTGTGGATCATAAAAGTACACTATATGCTGGAATAATTAGTTTCATATTATAAAATCATTGAGGAAGAAGAAGAAGAAGAAGAAGGATGCGAAGAAATTGTGACGTGGGCATCCCCACCATGCTTCAAGACTACCCTACTTGAAAGCTACCCCTACCCTGCAACGCGCTAGGCTAGGGAAACGAAATGTATATAAGGGTGGTGACCACCGCCGCATGGATCAGTGCAGATATCGCAAGTATTTTTTATAAAAAAAAGAAAAAACATGGACGCGTTTGAAGAGAGTGTATATCTAGCGGCGCAGGGAATGAACGCATTTAAAATGCAGCAATGCATTGTAAGTAAAGTTTTATGAAAATTTAATTGGTGCGCGTATCCCATTCGACGATATTTTAATGAATTTGTGCGTTTGATATAGCAACGGCATGGTGAAATCGAACGTGCGTGGCACGAGGAGCGGGATAGAATGGTGCGAAAAATCGTAAGTATAGTTTTTTTTTTGTTGTGTAAATTGAATTGGTGTACGTATTCAATTTGACGGTATTCTAACAAAAGTTATCCATTTGTTTCAGTATGAGCTCGATAATCTGATGGGGGCGTGGCGCGCGGAGCGACGGAGGGCAATTCAGTATCTCGTAAATGATGTTTCAAAAAAAAAAGTTATATTGGTATGTGTACACCATTCAACAGTGTTTTAATTGAATCGTATGTTTGTTGCAGCATGAACGTGAAATTGAAATGGCGGATTGGAGCGACGAATATTTAGGACGAATGCAAAGAGGTTCGACGAAACTTGTACACTAAAGGGAACCCCTTCCCGTTTACATACAATAAAATAAAAAATAAAATAAAATATTTGTTTTTATTCAAAACTGTGTGTTTATTAATGTACATTAATGCATGCATACTTAAATGGTAGAATCGGTATTTGCGTAAAAATAACGTTCGTATGGGAGGGAAATTCCTACTCGTGGGTAGAGGAAGCAGTCGCCGCTGTCGTTGCTCTCATCGCCGTCGCCGTTATGTTAATCTCTATGGAAAACAGAAAAAAAATTTTTACATATTCGTTTCTCAGCATATGATGCGTAAAATAGATGCAATGTGTGTAGGACTTACTTTAGGCGACGCAAGTATATAATTCCATATTTTCTCGACGTTCTCCAGCGCGCAAACACCGTCGTTGTTATGAAATGTACATCGAATGGCATTCGTTGAAGGCATAGACTTCAGATTAGGAACGTCAGGCATGATTCCGCAATAATCATCGTCAACGTCGTAGCCACCGTCGTCTTCAACAGTTCGAGCGTTGTTGTTGATGTTGTTGTTAATCTTTCGCGCCGTCAGTTCGTATAAATTACATACATCCTCGACGATTATGTCAGGTAGTAGTTGCAGCATCCACGTTTTCTTTTCCGCACCTTTCACGATGACGAAGTCAATGTTCGTGAGTACGCTGGTGAGGAGCCCCGGAAGTTTAGAGTATGGAACGTAGCCGTCAGACCAGCGAAGCCCGTGCTGATGCTTCGCGAGCCAGGATGCTTGACGATGCTCCCACGAATTCAGGTGTTCCCAGAAGTATGGTGGTTCGAAGATCCAATGACTGATTGTTGGCGTCGTCGTTTTATCGTTGTTGCAGTTTGCGCGAATCGCGATCTCTTTGGCGACGAACTCGCGTTCGATATTGAAACCTTGCAGATCGACAATGGCGAACATTATTATTCGTTTAGGTAGCACCGTCGGTGATGGTGTCGGAACAGCAACTGAGGTCTTCAACATCGAAGTTTTAAAACAGTAGCAGTATCCGCAGTAGTAGTAGTAGTATTAGTAGTAGTAGTAGTAGTATTAGTAGTAGTAGTAGTAGTAGTATTAGTAGTAGTAGTAGTAGTATTAGTAGTAGTAGTAGTAGTATTAGTAGTAGTAGTAGTAGTAGTATTAGTAGTAGTAGTAGTAGTATTAGTAGTAGTAGTAGTAGTAGTAGTAGTAATCGTTCACGTACGCACGCTATATTAGTTTGCGTACCACGTTGGTTAAAGGGCTGTATTCGACTATACGATCGTGTATGATCAAACAGACGGCAGAAGTATTAGCGGGGACATTTTCTTTGCATTCAAAATCTATTCGCACGTCCACCGTAGCGCTCTTCAACGACTCGTTTTGCCTAGAACAATCTATGACCGTGATAGGCGCGTATTGCAGGAATTCGATCGCGTTCAGCAACGGTTCTCCGTGTCCGTAGTACGATTGGCCAAATTTCGCGTACATTTCATACAGGAGCGCGTATTTATACTTATCGAAATCTAAGTTCAAGTCATCGTACGGATACGTCTCGGAATTTAGGTAGAGTCGAACGTTTGTGAGATTATTTGGATCGAATTTCCACGCGGGTGTATTGGGTTGATTCTCTCGATTGGTTTGCATGCCGAATAACACATATCGGGGTTTCTCGATTTGCGACGTAGTTTTCACAGTCCACGTATGTTTCGTTGTCGCTTGCAGTAACGGGTACACGTGCAGGCTCCACGAACGAAAACTCATCGCGATCGGTCGGCCGCTTTCCAGGATACGCAGCATCGATAATTTATTCACTTCCTCCAAAACGACGTGGGGCATACGCCACTGCACTTTACGTATCTCTAGTTTCGGTATCGCAGTGGCGGAGGTGCAGTGCATCGCGTTCGAATCTACTCGCGATCGTATAAGGATTAGCTCGTGCCGCGCGTTCATCACGATATGTTTGTAATCCTCGCAGAATCCTAATAACACGTTCAGGGGTACGCAGAAATTGAAAGCGCCCGAATGAAAAGTGTCGTTATCGTAATCGATGGCATAATTCCAACCGGCATTCGCAAGCACTTTGCTTCTCTCGGCTGACAACGAAACGAAATTTTTTAACGCGGTAGTGATTCCTGGATTTCGACAACGATCGATGTCGACACCGTTCAATTCATATCGAATCTCATCGAACATGAACGCAACACAATTATTGTCGAGAACAGCGGTCGCGGACGTTGCCGGGCCTATCGCGTCCTGCGCAGTCAACGTGCCACGACCTTCGATGTAGAGAAAACTTTCGCTTGGAAGCGTATACAGATCTTGCTGCTGTATGGGGATTCTTATCTCATCGTTATTGTCGAACGTCGTGTTGGCGTATGGATTATACGTGTGTAACTCGATCTTCATGATACGATTCGCCACGTCCAAAATAATTGACATCGTGGCTGCGTGTCTAATAGGCGGCGATGAAACCTAACGATCGTAGGATACGTACGTTTCGACGAGTCAACGACTTTCTTATACTTCTTACCGGTGCTCTTCTTATCGCTCCTCCCGTCTTTATTCTTCTTCTACTTTCACCTATCGATAAAGGGTCACGCAGATGACGTGAGACAGAGACGGTAGGAGTAGCAGCGACAATTGATGATTCGTACGTGTGATCTAACATACTACACTCGCGCTAGACTATCGCGCGGACGTCGTTGAACGTGCAATCGAATCGTTATTTCTTCTCCGCGGAAATCCATAGGACGATCGTGTTGATCGAAGATGCACAACGTTAGATCGTGTATTCCTCGTGCGACGATCGGCAGATAAATGACGTGTTGCGGAGTTTCCGATATCTTATATCCCGGCGGCACGCGAGGCGAAAATTCATGAATCGTTGCTGTACCCGCCGGTAGTGACGTTGCACGTTACTCTGATCACGTTAACGTTTATAATATTCACGGGTACGTCAGACTCGTGCCAGATTCTCGGCAATAAGACACGATTTGGCGAAAATCCTAACAATGAACCCACATTGTTCGGTTTCGTAAAGTCTACAAAGAACGAACAGTACATATCGCTTTTCATGGTGTTGTTAGCTCGTAGCATTAGAGGGTACTTGTCATCATCGTCGTTCTCGTTGTTACCCCGTCTTCGAGGATATCGATCGAGTATTCGTTGCTTTAGTTAGGTACTCGGCGATAGTATCTAATTCGTAGGAGCCGTGGGGGATCGTAATGCATTCATGAGTGGTGTCAGCGATGGTGTTGTTTTCGATGGAGTTGATTTCGGTGTCATAGTTCACGACGAAATAGAATTTATCGTTGCTCGAGTCAATGTTCGGTATCGTGTGAAACGTCTCCAAGTCCGCGAGTCCTAATTCGTATTGACCATCACTCAAATCTATCGGCGGGAAATAGTTTACCGTGAGCACGCTGCTGCGACCCGTTAACGTGAGCGTGAACGAGAGGGGGGAAGTGACGCGCGCGTACGAGTACAGTAAAGTCTCCCTATGGGCTCGCTGGTCGGGACCGGCGATGAGCCCTCATGGAGACCCGAGTCCTAATTCCGAGTGTTCGTTTCTCGCTTCTTTCTGGTCGAAGGGGGAGCGAGATGGAATGCTTTGCGTGCGCGGCAGGCGTGCGCGACGGGTGCGAGCGCTCAGATGGAATCGTGACTGCTCGACGCATGCGGGCGACGGTCAGATAGCCAGGCACGGCACGAGTCTTTTTTGGGCCCTAGGCGAACTTGCCAAATTCCGCCATTTATTATAATACATTTATTTGAGTTTATTGATGACCTTACTCTGAATTTTTATTCGTAGTATTAAACCACTCATAGTACAACTTGTAATATTTAATTTTAAAGTTTATTTTGAACAATACCAGCAATGAAAATACCATTTTGCACCTATTGTCGAATTTCCGCCCTAGGCAGCCGCCTAATTTTGCTTACAGGGACCAGCCAAGCTTACGGGCAGCGATCGGTATGTACATAGCCAAAGAAAATATATAAATAACGCGTCTTAGATTAAATAAATCATTTATATATACTTTTTTAAAATTAAATATTACAAGTTGTACTATGAGTGGTTTAATACTACGAATAAAAATTCAGAGTAAGGTCATCAATAAACTCAAATAAATGTATTATAATAAAGGGCGCAATTTGACAAATTCGCCTAGGGCGCAAAAAAGACTTGAGCCGGGCCTGCGTCAAGATTTAGCGACCATCGCGCACGCCCGCCGCGCATGCAAAGGACGGAGTATCAGGCCTCCGAAAGACGGAGCGAGACAAAACATCAACGCGTCGTCTGTCTCGTACCGTCCTCGCTCGCTTTCAGCGCCTTTCGCTCGCTCTCGTTCCATCTCGCTCTCGCCTTCGCCGGACAAGAGTGAGACAGAAGTGGTGGGGATAGGTGACAAGCCCTCATCGTGTGCACAAAACCGAGCCCATAGAGAGACTTTACTGTACTCGGCAATTTATTGATATTATTGCTTTTATTATAGAAGATGTGGATCGTCATTACACATGGATACATTATAATGAAATCTTAGTATACACCGGTATTGATATTAGTATATAGACCATAATTCCATAGACTTTTGCTGTAAAAATTGCATGCACAAGCGACCGCAATTCATCTCGTTGAAACGTTGAAAACGATTGTGATTGTACGTGATTGTTGTACCGCGTCCGAAATAGTAGATCAATTCCGCGGGATGTCGCAGATTCCCAAAACTATCAAAGTACTGTACTCGTGGTCCGCGTTTCGCGTACGCGACCCAGTGCGTACCGACGCCTCGATTCTCATCTAGATTCACGATGCCACATTCGTTGTTTCGTACGCGCGTGGGAAGTGTGTCGCGCATGAATACCCCTCGAAAAAACGGTACGTTTGCACATTCACGTTCTAATTGCAGGTTCGTCATAGGTTGTTGCGTTATCACCGCCACCGTCGCCACGCCCCTACTCGATCGACGTTTTTTTTCTTTCTTTGATCGCAGTCGTCGTTGACTTCGGCGTCTAGGATTCAAACCCGCGCCTCGCTTGTATGGTGTCAGATGCATCCCTCGCCCCTCCATCGCCCGATTATGACGCAACGTCTCTTCCAGCTGTTTTCGAGAGGCCTTCGAATCGTTGACCACTTTGGTTATACCAGCCGCTCCACCGGCCAATGCTCCGATAGCTGATAAAGCAGGTAGCACAAACGGAAGAAATTGAAGAAAGCCACCACGTTTCGCCACTCGCAGATTACGATGTCGTCGTCGTCGCAGTTGCGGATGTTTCTTTCCAGACTCTCTCTGTTTACGTTTCTTCCTTCTCATACCCATGCCGAGTTTAGTCTTAGCCTTCATCGTTGCCCACACTCCAGTCGCGGCTGCTTTTTCGCCAAAGGTCGCGTCGTTCGCGAATACTCGTTCTCGCGCTCGTTCGGCTAGCGCACGATCCGCCTCGTGTCGTACCTCCAAATCCTTTCGATGAGAGTACGCGATATCGTGGTTTCGGCACGCTGCGTCTAGGGGATTCACACCTTCGTCGCCACGAGCCAATCGCTTTAGCAAACGCGTTCCCGGCCCGCAAAACTGATAACCCGGAACGTGTAGTTCGAATGGTAAGCGGTTTATGATACCGTTCACGAGACCCGATCCGATACACTTCTGCTTCTCCCTACTTCACGAGACGTCGCGATCGTTGATGCGACCATATACCTACGTTAGAATAACCACGATACCTACTAAAATAATAAACGCGTACGCACGCTTAGCCGATCACAGCGATAGTGACCTGCGCGACGCATGCCACGAACATAATCGTCACACTCGTCCGAATAATCTCCCAGATTCTAGCGACGACGACGATGACGACAAAGACACCGACAATGACATCGACAATGACACCGACAACGACAACGACAACGACAACAACGATGTTGATGATGAAGATGATGTTGTTGATGATGTCGACGACGAAGACGGCGAAAAAATTCAAGATGATGAGTCGTCAGCAAAGGTTCACGATTTGGATACGCTGCGCAGCCCCTTCGATGATATCGAAGTGTATGTACGGAACGCCAAGGGACCCTTGTCGCGAGAATATCTACGACTGTTATTCACCGATACGAAGAAACGAATCGACAACGTGTACGGTGTATACTTGGGGTCTGACAAAGACCTAATGATCGGTGATTCCGATGACGTTCGCGTGAATGGAATGCGACACGCGGGAACTCGGGGTTTGTACGAACTGCTATTCATGCGAATACCTAACGTTCGCACGTACACGAACGCGGATATTCACTCGTACCGACGCATCTTGCTATCGACGAATGCGCATAAGCGAAACCATTCGCCGAGTAAGCGCACGCTGGGTAACAAGGGGTACAAGTATAAGAAAATCATATCCACGATAATCGGTGGGGTGCGAACATCGGGTATCGGACGCGTTAGGGGCAGGGGTAGCGGCGCGGACGGTGCGGACACGCGACAAGGTCGAGGATTGCCCATCGACGAATCGATGACGGTTACCGATAACGCGATCGATTACGTGTACTGGGACGATCCGAACGAATTAGTCGATAGACTGAGATTGCTCATGGCATCGCGCGCGGCAGGTCACACGGGTCACGATAACGAAATCGCATCCATCGTGGAGGAAATTCGCGAGAATGGACATATCTTAAATTGAACGATCCGGTGATCGCCGCGTCAGTAGTGTTCGCACGCGCGCATCGTTATGTCGGTGAACAAGTTTGGCACCGCGTTACGCAACAACAACAATAACAACAACAACAGCGACGAAGCGAGAATGTTAATGACGAGATTATTGTCCTCGGTGGACGAACGCTTTACCCAAAAAATCGAAACGGCTATCGCGAGCGCGCGACTGGACGCCGAGTATCAACGATCTCAACTCGAGACGCGAGTACAACGAACGATGACGGATATCGTTAACGCGCAATTGTCTCGGCTAGAGGATGATTTAAATAATGCGATGGAACGACGCTTGGATCACTTGAATGATAGACTCGAAGAGTTCACGACATCGGCAACGACGCCGACTGCGATAACAACCACGGATCTGTACAAACGAAAAGCGAACGAGGGTCTACGACGATGACGATGATCACTGACGGTGACAATAGCGGCTACGAATCCGAAACGTCTAATAATGAACGATCGCGAATACCGTGCATCGATTGCGTTTTGCGAGCACTAGAGGAACTCATACTAATTCTAATGTCCTTGGAACGCCGCAACCACCCCCCGACCACCCGCGAAGCATGAGCAAGGAGCGAGTACAATTAGTGAATGAATTACATGCTCCCGCGAGACGAAATTTCCCGCGGCGACGCGTCGTGATTCGCGGCTACGATGATTTGTGGCAGGCCGATTTGGTGGAGATGCGTCCGTACGCGAAACAAAATCAAGGATATCACTACATACTAACGATCATCGATGCGTTCAGCAAGCATGCTTGGGCCATACCCGTGAAAACGAAAAGCGGACGCGACGTGACCGCGGCGTTCGCGATCGTGTTGAGGCAATGCGATAGATGTCCGCGAAATTTACAAACTGACATGGGGAAGGAGTTTTACAACGCGGAGTTTCAACGATGTGTGAAGACCCGCGGGATCAATCACTACTCCACGTACAGCGTGATGAAAGCGTCGATCGTTGAACGTTTCAATCGCACACTGAAAAACCTCATGTGGAAACAATTCTCCTTGAATGCGTCCTATCGTTGGGTCGACCTGTTACCTGCGCTCGTACACACCTACAATCATCGCAAGCACCGAACGATCAACGCCCGACCCGTTGACCCTCACCCTCCGCATCGAAAGGTGTTCGACGACGCGCGAAATTCAAAGTCGGTGACAAGGTACACGTGAGTAAGTTCAAGACCCTCTTCGAGAAGGGATACACTCCGAACTGGTCGACCGAAGTGTTCGAAATTGTAACCGTACAACGAACATGCCCGGCGACGTACATTCTGCGCGATTCCGCGGGAGAGCCGATCTCGGGTGGATTCTACGAGTACGAACTACATTCGGTCGCGAATCCGGACGTCTATCTGGTCGAGAAGATTATTCGTCGCAAGGGAAACCAGGTATACGTTAAGTGGCTCGGATTCGATTTGCAAGGATATTCTATGATTCCCGATTATAAACGCATTATATGTTACTGAAATAGATCAAAATAAATACATATAAATATATATACATTGTCCGTTTATTCGAGTATTCTCCTTCTTCATCTCGTATATGTGTACAATTAATCATAATAAAGTAAGAAAATATATATACATATAATTTTGACATACAAACATACAAACATACAAACATACAACATACAAACATACAAACATACAAACATGCAAACATACTATACAATGGGGTTCTCGAGGGACTCGTCAGGCTCAAGTTCGAGGCGCTCGTGGGTCTCGAGCTCGGGGATTCGATAATGTCCCCACGGAAGGGTGCTGACCCGATCGACTAAAATACACCGCTTGTCGTCGAACGGACTGAGAGCGTTCTTTTCCCCACTCACGGAATACACATTATGCTCTTTGGAGCGTATATTGTTCTGTCGAATCACTTTCTCCGTGAGATCGTGGAGACAACGAATGTAATCGTCGAATTGTATATCATTCGCGACCACGTGTCTCCGCACACCCTTCACCTTCTTAGTTTCACTCGTAGACCCCACTGTAGCGTTAAATGTTCTAGTCGCGTACATCTTAGACCGTAGTCCGACGAACTCGGTCATCAAGGCGCCGTTGTTCTCATCTTTCATGAGTCCCGGAACCTTTTTGTTTACGCGGGGCATACCGTACGGATTGTCCACCGCGTAATCACTGGTGTCGAATCGGTCGATGTCACGCTTCATCCCTTCATACAAATCCTCGCATTCCACACTATACATTAAACTGTCGGTGTCGGTGTACAGGACCTTACACTGATCATCGAACTTCGCGTGCATATATGCGTAGTGAAATTCATACAAACATTCCTTCGATACGTCGAGCACACTCATACCCACGTATATCGGTTTGTCGAACTTCACTTTTAGTTTGCGCATTTCGATGGCCACCAACTCCTCGGAGAAAATCGTACGACTGTGAAAGTTCGGTTTCGCGATCAGCGCTTCCGCACCGTAACGACCGTCCCACCGCGTCACCAGTCGCACGTCTACGCGATTCCGCACATTTTCTATTGTCTTCCCGTACACCGCGTTATTCATTAATTTAAATAGAGTCTTTTGAAATTCACTCGTGGCTCGCGTCCTCAAACCGGTGTTCAATTGGATATAGTCGCGCAACCAATGCGACTGATCGAATCGTAACACTCAATGAATTCGTGTCACGCGTAAACCGTGTCGGACGCACTGTTTCAGGTAGCGATAATGGATGACGTATCGCTCCTTATCGTCGAGCGTGGCAAGCAGCTTGGTCTGTTTTCCTCCTGGCGCGTGCTCGCGCACCGGGCAGAATGGAAGGTCGGCGTGGGCGTCGTGGATCTCCTTGGGATATTCGATGTCTACCTCCAGCAGGTATCCCTCAGATTCCTCGGAGTCCTCGCCGTCGGGTAGGGATGATACGTCGAGCGCGGCCACTGTTGCATCGTCCAGCCATCGAAATCATCCTGTCGGCATAGCCTGCGACATCGCCCAGCCGAACAAGTTGTTGACGTCGAAGTACATTAGATACGTCGACGGCTTCGACTCGTCGTACATCCCTGCAGGCAGGTGCTTGTTGTTGGCTTGCGCGTACCTGTGCGAGCACTGGCTCAGACCGCCGCGTATGCCACGCTCCACGAACAGTAACATGTCCACGTCCGTCAAAAGCTCCAATCGTACACCGGTGTATTTGAGCATCGCGTCCCACGTGAAACTTGGTAGTGTGAAATAATGCGCGGGATCCAAGTCGTAACTCGCGATACAGTCTGTGCGGAAACTCTCGAATACGTCGGCGAGTAACAGCACATCTGTTTTCAAATACAAATCACTGTACTCGCCCAAAGTCTGCACGCGAAAAGAGTTCCACACGTTCACGGCGTGCGCGTAATCAGGCTCCGACGCGGCGCGATCGTTCAGCTGATTATAAAACGCTTCGCGGGACGGTAAACGCGTATCGTTCAGTTTGGAGTATGACAATACATAGTCGTACGGGAAGACGCCCTTCCTGGTCAGGAGGTCGAACTGATCGTTCGACAGGGATTGAAACTCACGTCGTAGAATCGCGAGTCGTTCTTTGCCGAGGTCCGAAGCGAGTTTCTCCAGACTAGCGGCCAAGAACTTCAACGAATCTATGAAACGAAACTTCAATCCCCTCTTCCAATCATTGTTCTTGGCGTCGATTTCGTGAACGATATGTATCGCTCCTTCGTCACCGGTAGCAGGTCGATCTGCCCCTCGAACGCGGACGCCAACTCTTTAATTATAAAATGCGCGTCGTAGCCTGATAGATTGTGAAACACTACCGGTATCGTGTACGATCTTTGGAATTGTAAGTTACACGACACGTGGGCCGCGCCTCGGTACTCGCCCGTCGAGTGGCAATGGTCGCGCACTTTTTTGTCCCCCTCGACGACGGGTTGTCCACACACGTGGCACACGCTCGCGTCGTTAAAACTACGCCATTGTTCACTCGTCAACGAGTTCATTGGTTTCGCGTTCCGTAACCACGAATACGCAATGCTCGCAAAGTCACGCAGTTCTTGCACGAACCATTTCATGCACTCGGTTTCGTGTCGATACGCGCGATAACGGCACAGAGACGCGTCGGTGGAGCAATGGATGTAGTATCCCACGCTGTACGCTCTGTGCTGCTGGGACGCGTACGTCTGAATCCGCTCCGCAGGCTGGACGTCCTCCAGCATGCATTCGAAGTCCGCGTACACGATGAATGGCGCTCGTTCCTTATTTTTAAAATTTTTGAACTGCAGCCATTTATCCTCCGCGGACGGCAATTCGACGGCACACTCGTTCAGACGCTGGCAGTCCACGTTGTGCTTCTTCAATTGGTTGGACGAGTGAAAGAAGCTTAGACATCTGCAACGATAACAACATCAATAATAAAACATAATAATCAATAATACATCGATCGAAATATACCATATTTTACTCACCTTTCGCAAACCAATACTTGATGTCCATGATTGCCGAGTTGTTTCGATATCAGTCTCAACATGCTGCGAATGCACGCGAAATGGTATCGTCGAGGGTCCTTGATGTCCTGTATCAGAAGCAGGTTCGCGTGCCTCTCCCGCTTATCCTCGGTTAGACGCAGAGGCGCGCAGCTTCCGTCAGACCACGCATACACATTCACGGAGACATCGTTGAACCTCTCGAACTTCGCCAGCTGATCCAACGTCACGGGAAGAGTAATATGACCCGTGCGAAGCACCGTCGAGTAGTGTGGGTACGATGAGACCCTACACACGTTCGTAGCAGCAGGGTACAAACTTGCGACAACGGACCACAAGAAACACGCGTTATCCCCGCTCTTTACATTCACCACCGCTTTTTTCAGGACGACGGCGCACGGAAGCGGTACGTCGCAGCCGGCTCGAAGTGGATTATGCTTATTAATATTCACTAGAATATTTAGCACAGCCCATAGGGTCCATCCACTGTCACGATCCTGAAATTCCTCGATCGCCACTAGCGTCGGAGCGACCACGCAATTCGAATACCACTCGCGCACGTTCGAAGTCATTAACAGTACGCGATTTCGCGTTCCGAAACTCTTCGTATCCGTATTCTCCCCAACATAAACTTAGCGTTAAAGTTCGTATTCACGGACACGCTCTTACGTGTCGTGATAGCGTCCGTGACGCGCGAGATCACTATTTGTCGAGCATCCTCTAAAAATCTACGCGGATCGACGTGTCCCACGTTGATGACCGCACCGGTTGAAATACGGCTTATAAACGCAGATTCCACGTCCTCCCATACGACTTTGGGTGCCGTCGATCGAGTCGAAACCCCATATTCGACTCGCGAAAACTTTTCTCGCCCGATCGCGCGCAATGTCTTTATTCGCGTGATCAGCGACACTAGACGTTGTTTCACGGCCACGGACACTCCTCCGCTGCTCTGGTATTCGACGATTAGCTGTAGGCATGTGTCGCAATGATCCACCCAGTCTCTGAATTCCGCAACACTGTGTAAAAGCTTGGACATCCGGTACAAAACCCTGTACGTGTCCATGAACACCTCCATGTTCGATTCTTCACATATAGTTCATTAATTCATAAATAGTTCACCTCCCAGAGACGCACAATTTCACCTGATTTCGTGATGCGCCTCTTCCAGGTGATATGATCGTAGTCCTCAGCAGGCCATCGAAAACTCAGCGGTACAAGTGCACGACTCGAGTTTCGCGGAAGACTCATACAATTGTCTAAAAATTTCAATAATTCCCGAGACAAAAACTCATGCACTGTGAGTTTCAATGTTTCAGGACTCAATACTTCTCGTACTTCGATCGAGCCGTTTTCGATGTCATGTAGAAGTTTCAGCGGCGTACATGCGATCGCGGTAGTATACTTCGATCGCTTGCTGCATACATCCTTATCAGCAACGATGCAATACAATGTGCATTTGCTCACAACACTATATCGCGCGATATGACGTAGCAGTTGACGATGTTCACGCGGTAATTTCATAAATCACTGTCGGAAGATGCTGATCCAGGACGTCTCGAATAATGATGGTGTGCTTAACGTGTCGTGAATCTTATACCTCTCGATCGTTAATTCTTCGTCATCCAACTGCGGTATCATCGATAAAGGGCTCACCCAATCATCATCGTCGTCGGAAGACGCTAGCAATGCATCTCGCGCGTCGAGTTCATTGAGTATGCACGCTATCCTGATTCGAACCCATGCTCGCGCTTTTTCAATTTTTATCTTAAGTAATTTCAAACGTCGGTGTTCAGATCCCGATACTCCTTGAGTCTTAAGATATGCATTGATAAGGTGCATGCACTCGTTACATGATATAAACCACTCGCTGAACTCTTCTTCGGTATGCAACTGTGTGATCACATCTCGCAACAACTTGTACGATTTCTCGAAAAAGTCCATGTTATGCACGCGTAACGTATTTCACGATATTCACCGAGCGACTGAATGATTTTATATATATATACTAGCCGCCTACCCTCTACCCTATCCACGATCCTTATGGCGTCATCGCACTATGTTTACGTTAGATGCAGTTCGAACGTATTTCCAAATTTTTCCCACCCTCGCACGCTCGCTGTACTACTCCCACGATTCAGATATAAACACGCGGTATCGTCCGGTGCAATGTCGTGTTTACTCCATGGGCTATCGCGCCGATTGACTTACAGCCTCCTCGATATGAAATACTCGGAACACTACCCCCACCGAATAATTATCGCTGTAACCACGAATGTAACCACGTTAAATCAGTTCTCTCTCATGCTACTACATCAGTCAAGTCATACGTTACTACAAGAAACGTTGTAAAAAATGTATTGTGTCTGAGACGATTATCGAAGTGTTGTTGCTGTTGTAATTGTTGTTGCAAGCGAGATCGCTTTGAAGGATATCGTCCGCCATTCAACGCAAGAAAATACAATCGATTAATACCGTAAGTTTCCATTACCATATTTTAATCAATCGTTATGTCAGCAACTTTGAGAATTATAAGGAAAAATTGGTTTCAGATTATGTCATTGCCCATGCAATTGAATCATCCAACTGTCGGTGCAATCTCCGACTCCTCTGTGCTGCCTGTACATGATACCAACCCCAAGATATATGTTGCGTGTCGGAATGTTACGGTTCAAACCGAAGAAATTCGTGGTGAAGAACTTCAAGAGGCGGAAGTTGTTCACGATGGCGACATCTTTTTGAAAGTGTTTTTCAATGCTTGGGAAAAGTCAATGGCCAGATTTCACCCTCTTTCTCAGAAATCACCATGGAATGCAATGTCGTGTTTACTCCATGGGCTATCGCGACGATTGATTTATAATAATTATCGTTATATGTATACATCATTGCAAGCGCGCTGTACCTATCGGTCCCACGATTCAAATATAAACACGCAGCATGAAGCGCGTGCACGTAGGTGCCAAAAACGTGTTCAATCCTGTCGCGCGCCACGATTCCTTATCTTTCTCAGAAATAATGCACCACCCTCTTTCTCAGAAATCATCATCGAAGACGCGATTTGAATTTCCATGAATCGGTCGCGGTCGCGCCAGCGCACCGATCCCCGCACGCGTACGGAGATTGCGCGGCGGCAACGCGCGCCCAAGGCACCTTAAACGTCCGACAGGTGGCGCCAATACGAAATGTGTGAAAAACCTGGAAAATTTACCAAGGCGGGCCCAAATACCGACGCGAACCCAAAGTACCTTAAACATCCAATAGGTGGCGCCAATACGAAATGCGCGCAACGCCATTTTGAAATTTTGAAAATCCACCCCCTCCCCTGTGACGTCAACCCCCTCACCCACGAACTCGACCTGCGCGCACGACGCCATTTTGAACATTTTTGAAAACCCCCTCTCCTGTGACGTCAACCCCCTCACCCACGAACTCGGTCGCCGCCATTTTGGAATCCCCCTCCCCTGTGACGTCATCCCCCTCACCGACGAACTCGGTACCCCCCGCCCCGCCTCACCCCGCGCCCATCTCGCCCAAGTGCGCGGTACCCCCCCGCCCCGCCTCACCCCTCGCCCCTGATCCAGAATCCGCATAGCCTAACTACTGTCGTCGTCGTGTCACTCCCGTTCCCATGGTCGTGATCCAGATGGTCGAGATCATGACCCCCCTTAGTGGTGTATGATAAGCAAAAGGATTTTAGGGCGTTTTCCCTTCTCAGAAGCGAGCTCGAAAGTGGTTGAGAGTGGTGTATGGGAAGATTCCACATACGTAACATCTCCCCCCTTAGACAAAACATCGCGATTTTCGTGATGCTTTTCAAAAGAAAGTAAAGCGCCCCACAAATCCTTTTATAAACAAAAGTGTAAATGCGAATTGTCGGGTGTAGTGTGGTGTGATTCGTGTACTTATCGTGATCTGCAACCAGTGCTCGATGACGTCAAGAGATGGCTGTTCAGGAAGTCGGTTGAGCGTCAGTGTGGCTGTGAGGCCGTCCAGCGTTGACTGGACGTTGGCGAGGAGGCCCTTCCTTCTCGCCATAACCACCTCCGCAATCTGCGTCGTCCTCTGGAGCGGTTGGCGGGAATGCAACTTGACGCCCCTCAGCCGAATCCTCACTGTCTGCCAGGGGAGGGCATGGAACCGGGGTGGTAGTCGCCAAGGGGTGGTAGTCGCCAAGGAAGGTGGTGCAGGTGGTCCCATTCACTGCGGTGACTTCGCCACGAAGCCACCCCTTCTTGGGAAACCTTACGGTCACGAATCGTCCCGTCTTGACACTGTCCATTGCTGGCACACATAGGTGTTGTCTGGACCCCATGTATTTGTTTAATTCTCGTAGCATGACCTTCGCTGCCTCGCTGTACTTATCCAGGGAGACCCAGAATGTGGTGGGGTCCTCTACGTACATGACCAGGCAGCGGGACACGTTCCCGAGGTCACGCTCCGAGATGACCTTCATTTTCGTGCGAGGATCATTCTCCTGGGGTCCAATCACGAACGTTGTCGTCGGTGATTTCTTGGAGCACTAGCCAGTCCGGTATGCGTCGATGGGATTTATATTCCAATGTTTGGGTTACCACTGTTTTACTGCTGGTCTTTCGTGTGGAAGAGCTTCGGCCCTTCCTGACGATTCCTTCAGTGCTGCTGTGATACGGCCTTGGGGTGAGGGTGGTACCCACTCGAGAAGAGGTTTCCCAAGATCCGTGGTGTCCCGTCTGCACGGCTATGGTCCTTGTGCCTTCGTCTGATGACGTCTGTGTGGAGATGCTCTTGGACATGTGGGTACTGAACTTGTGCTGAGTTGAGGGGCCTGATGCCCAGCTCTTATAGGGAAGGAACCCTTATCGCGCCCCCACCCCGGAACTATACGTGTCCCAGAGGAGGGATTCTTGTGGGAAGATTTCATCCCTTTAGAAAACTGTGGCGCATGGGCTGTGGTTTTCGGATGTACTTGGTATGTTTATCGTTATTTCTTGGTTCTCTTTAGGAGATTCTGTTTTGGCCTGGCGAGGTTTGAACTTCATGACCAGTATCACGTTTACAATGATCAGTATCATTACCATGCCTCCAATGGATGAAAAGGTTGCTATATGTACTTGCTGAATGGATGTCTGGTGAGTTGCGAAATTCCTAGCTCGTTGTTCTATTTCGGTAAGTGATAATGCTGTCGGAAGGTCCTCCCACTTCGTGGGTTTTTGCTCGTTCACTTTCAAGGCCTCGAAATGATACTCGGTAATTTCCGGTATAATTATTGATAGATTATAAGGTTTAGAGGGGTAATATTCAATGTTTTGCGAGGTATCGATGGTTTCCAAGGATTTGAGTTGTACCGAGTCTATTGTTGCTTGGCAACCGGGTTGTAATTTAAAGATACCAATAGCAGTGATATTTCGTGATATAGGTTTCTTTCCCTTGCAGTAAATTTGTGCTTTTTTATTTTCTGGCATGAAATAAAGCCATGTAGTTGGTGTATTTAAAGTCTGCCAGTACGGTTTCACTTGTGTGGTCAATTTAATGGTACAAGTGTTCCAATTCATCGAAGCGGGGTTCAATAGCAGAGTAGATTCACAAGTTGGTTGTTGATTTGCTTGGTATACTGGTAGGGTAGCTGATCCCAAAAATTGGTTGTGGTGAAACCGACAAGTCTTTAAATATTCTTCCGTTGGAGAAAAATATTGTTGTTCATCTGATGAGACCGCAATATACTGTATTTGCGGCTGGATATAAGAGATTACCGTTTTTCCTCCAATGTCGTGTGTTGATGGACAGGGGTATATTTTATATAAGCTATAAGTTTTTCGCTCTAAAAGAGGTATGGTGAGTTCAAAGAGTATCCTTCCTCTGGTAAATATTACGTTTAAGTTTATTATTTTTTCAATTTGTTCCGTGAGTAATTCTTTTGGTTAGAGGAAATTCGTATACTAATGTTTCCTTAATTTTCTGAGCTGATCTCAATAATTGATCTGGTGAAAGAATAGCGGGGTGTAGAATTCCTTGTTTTGCTAATAATATTGCGTCTATTAGCAGCAGTAGGTTGGTGTTATAGTCGTCTAAACCTCTTTCGATTTCAATTACTGAGTCTCTGATGATTGCTTCGAAGCGTAGTTTGCTGATGTCTGATTGTGTCTCTTGTAATGCTTCGGAGTGTACGATCATTGTTTTTGTTAGTTGAGACAAGGTTTGGGTTAGGTTAACTAACCTTGCATGCGTGATTGAAAATTCTCCCTTTATGATATGCGTCTGGTTTGCTATGATTTCGGTAATTTCACGTTGATCCTTGTAGATTTTGTTTAATTCGCGGTTATAGTATTCTGCATCTTCTTGTGATAAGGTTCCAAATAACATTTTACTGAGAGTGCCGATGAATCCAAAAGGTACACTACGACGTGGCGATGATGTTTTAAGATGTGTGGTATCACCTATTGCAGTGCGTATTAGGTTACTGTAATGCATAGTGTTTTCTTCTTTCTTGATTAGTCGAGGTCCTAATTCTTTGCTGAGGCAGTTGATGGACTCGTGACGGTTGCAGAGTTGATTCATCGTTGAGATATGATGCTTTACATGTGGAGCATAGCTGAGATACCGAGTAACATCTAGAGATGTAACTAGGCGCCATTGTGATTGAAAGGTCCTTATTTCAGGTAATTTTTCGTAGAAGAGTCCGGTGTCTCCTTCGAGTGGTGTTATGGTTTGGTCGTCGCTAATGACAGCGAGAGGCAACAGGAACAAATATGCGAAAATCATGGTTGATTTTCAACTGTCAATGGAGAGTAAGCATGTTTTAGTTTATCCTGATGCTTGGTGATTAATTTATTATGCTTTCGTAATACTACGTTATTCAGGTCTGTCACGTCTACTATCTGGTACGGTCCAATGTAATGTGGATCAAATTTACTAGTGCGCGGTTCCTTGAGTACGTAGACAGAGTCGCCTACGTTAAATGTTGCTGGTTTTGCGCGAGCGTCATAATAACCTTTCGAGCGGATTTTTGCTTTATTTAGATTATCAGAAGCTATATTGCGAATATTACTCATATGCGTTATCAATTCTATTAGGTAGTCTCCATACGACTTTAGCTTTTCACCGGTTGGAAGAGAGGTTGGTTCCCGAGCTGGTTTTCCAAAGATTAATTCGTATGGGGTGAAATTAGTTGCTTCGTGAACGGATGTATTGTAAGAGAACATTGCGAACGGTATTAATAAATCCCAGTCTTCATAATTATCCATGTAATGCTTGAGGTATTCGGTGAGGACGATGTGACTTCGTTCCAGAGATCCATTGGTTTGTGGTCTATATCCCGAGGTTGTGATTTGTTTGATTTTAAATATTCCGGATAAATTTGTCATTAGTGTTCCGATGAAGCTAGTTCCCTTGTCTGTTAGTATTGCGCGAGGTGTACCGTAGATTGTGATGAAATGTCTAGCGAAAGCATCTGCAATTGTAGCAGCTCGAATATTAGGTATTGCTACAGCTATGCAATATTTCGTTAGATTATCTTGAATGGTGAGAATGTGTCTGTTCCCACTCGGTGTAATTGGTAAAGGTCCCACTGTATCTAAGGAAATTTTGTCGAAGGCTCCTATAGGTGTGTCGGTGATCAACATCGGCTGACGAGTTTTCGCTCGGACTAATTTCTGTTCTTGACAACTTTGGCATCTTCGGATGTAGTCTTGAATATCGTTGCGCATTTGCGGCCAATGGAATTTTGATCGAATGCGTTTGTAGGTCTTCGTTACTCCTTTGTGTCCTCCGATTAAACTGTCGTGAGCTTCGCAAATGATGTGCTGTCTGTCCTCTTCGGATGGTGTTGTGATGATACAGTTGCATAAAGTGATCTGCTGGCCGGTTCCCATAAAAACCTCTTCTAATATCTTGACGAATTCGTTGGATGGTATTTTGTGAAGGTTTCCGGTGGCAGAAATTCGAAATGATTTGATCTGCTTTTGGTCCAGGATGTGTCGAAGGGTTTTTAATCCGTTAAGCACGTCTACTCTTTTAATTTCATCAAAGAAGTTTTCTGAGATTATTATACTGAACGTTTTAAATAATCCATTATCTGTTGTTATCACCTGTCCGTTTTTTGGTTGTGCTGTTAGAAGTCTTGGTTTGTTAATCACCTCAGTGTCTAGTAATAATTTTCCAACGGGGTTTACTAAATTGCAGTCGGCAGAAATGAAGTGTACGTAATGTCCTTCTTCAGCGGTAAAGGTTTTTGAAGAAACAATAATTTTATATGGTTGATCTAATGGGATCTCTTCCAGATCGTCAAGGTCGTTTGAATTTTCAATGTCGGTAGTGAAGAATGGGTAAGGGTCAAGCGTGCGGTCGAAAACCCTAGGTTCGGTTGACCTGCTGTCAGGTGGTTGTTCTACACTTGCTTCGGTCGTGGCTCCTGCAGGTAGCTGGTTTATTGGAGGTTGTAAAGGTTCATCCATGACTTCCGATGATATTTGCGGTGTACTGAGTAAATCTTGTTGAAAGTGTCTTGCATTTTCTAATACAGTATTTTCGGTCGGCTCCTCAAAGGATATCAGATTGTCAAATACGGTCTGGTCCTTATCTAGAGGGACGTTTTGAGTGGAATTTGCTGCGGGCGAAAAACTGTTTATGGTTTCCTGGCGTTCGTCTGGCATGGTTACCTCTCGAGATAAGCTGGGAAAAGATCTGTTCTTGTATATTATTGGAGAATGTTGAACGTTCCCACGTGCGGTTTCTTCTATCTCGTCTGAACTGCTACTTGTCTCCCGATACTTAGGTCGATTTTCCCTGTCGCGTCGTAGCTCATCTATGCGGTGTCCGATTGTCTCGACGTTGGCGTCTGTTTTCGGTATTTGGGCTTTGAAGTCGGGATCCCGGGGTTCTTGTGGAATAAGTGGTAGGCAGGCAGAAGCGGGGTTGCGCGATAATGCGTCTGCGTTCTTATTTGTCTTTCCGGATTTATGGACAACCTGGTACTCGTACTCCAAAAGTCGGAGTTTCCATTTCATTAGTCTAGAAGTGGGGTCCTTGACAGAGTGTAGCCACACCAGTGGTCTGTGATCTGTAACGAGGGTGAATGGAGTTCCATAGATGTAGGGCCTGAAGTACCTTACGGCGTAAACCATGGCCAAACATTCCTTTTCAGTAGCCGAATAGTTCTTCTCGGGTTTATTTAGGCTGCGGGATGCGTAGGCAATCGGCAGGTCGTTTCCTATCTCCCCTTGGCTAAGTACGGCTCCAATTGCGTGATAAGATGCATCTGTTGTTACAATGAAAGGTTTGCTGAAATCAGCGTATTGCAATATGGGCTGTTGACAGAGTTCGTTGCGTAATTGCTTAAAACTCTGGTCCTGTTCTTCTGTCCATTTGAATTTGACGCCTTTTCCTAACAAGTTAATTAAAGGTTTTGCTTTTGTGGTGAAATTAGGTACGAATCTTCGGTAATATCCAACAAGTCCCAAAAATTGCTGAATGTTCTTCTGCGTTGTAGGTGTAGGAAAATCTTGAACAGCTTTTAATTTCCTAGGGTCAGGTCTTACTCCTTCCTTTGAAATAATGTGTCCAAGGTATGCAACTTCTTTTCGCAGAAATTGGCATTTGTTGGTCTGGAGGGTTAATCCGTGTTCTCGAAGGCGGTTTAACAACTTTTTGACTTTGATATTGTGTTCCTGTAACAATGATGCGTAGATCACTATGTCGTCCAAGTAAACAAAGAGGTCTGTTCCTTGAAGTCCAGTGAGTGCTTGATCCATCAGGCGTTAAAAGGTGGGTGGTGCATTCTTTAATCCGAAAGGCATTCGAGAGAATTCGTAATGTCCATTTGGAGTGGTAAATGCTGTTTTTGCTTTATCTTTCGGATCCATCTCTATTTGATGAAATCCACTAGCGAGATCAAAGACTGAAAAATATTTAGCTCCTCCTAATCGATCTAAAATCTCGGTGATTTGAGGTAAAGGATATTTATCAGAAATTGTTACTTCGTTGAGACCGCGGAAATCTATTACCAATCGCCAACGTTTTACTCCGTTTTCATCTTCTTTCTTCGGTACGATCCATAAAGGTGAATTATATGGAGATTTGGAAGGTGTAATTATACCATTTGATAATAAAGCGCTGATTTGTTTTTGAATCTCCTTTTGATGAATGAGAGGATAGCGATATTGTCTCGTATTGATTGGAATATCGTTGGAAGTATGGACTGAATGTTTAAAGTCGCGGGCCTTCCCAAGTTTATCTCCAGGAAGATAAAATCGGTCGGGAAATTCTTTAACTAAATTTGTAACGAAATCTAGTTCCTCCCTGTTCAAATGTTTAGTGTTTAAGGCTTCTAGAATTTTTTGTATTCTATCTTCGTGTGTTTTAAATTTTGACGGCTGTTCCGCAGCTGGGTAAAAATCCTCGTCTGATGAACCGAAGATATCAAACGGTTCCAATGTTTGTGGTTCTATCTCTACTTCTAGGGGTACATCGCTGGTATTTGTTGCCATAACGTAGCACTTCCCTTTACTGTTCCTTACTACTGCTTCCCCTATGTAAAGATGTTCGAGGGTCTTGATACGCGGTAAATATCCTTCCTTAATTCTTGGGTTTGTTATTGTTATAGCAATCTGTTGCGACGTCCTAGGTTCGATACGATGTTTGGTCGACGTCGGTAGTTCTTCCATTTGAGGTAGGTCTTGATAATTTGAAAAACGTATAGGTCGGGTTGGTTTGTTTTTTAACACCAAAGTCCCGTGATAATAGGAAATTTCGGCTTCCTCCTGTTTTAAAAATGGGCTTCCTATAAGTCCGTCTGCTTCTATTGCAAGCTCTTTTACCACATAGAAAAGTGCGGGAGCTTCGTGGATATGAAGAATTGTTGTTCCTAAAGTATGAATTGGATTAGCGGTAATTCCGGTTAGCTCGATTTCTTCCCTAAAGTTTATCGCGGCTTTTTCTCCCAGGGCGTTAATGACTACTAAATTAACGGATGCTCCACCATCGATTAAGAATTCTCCCGTTCCTGACTCCAGTTCTGGAACCTTGATGTTGATGCGTGGGGCAGGTGCTTCCTTGATGCGGGTTCCTCTTCAAAGCGGACTGTCCTTTGGCGAGCTTCTTTGTTTTCGCTCATCGTTTCGCCTATACGTTGAGCGCGATTGAAGTTTAAAGACTTGTTAGATTCGACAGACGAATCTCGCGAGTCTCGTTGATATCTCGGACTACGCGGATGTTTCCTACAGGATTTTCCGTCATGTCCGGTTATACCGCAATTCCAGCAATACAAACTTGGCTTGCGATCTTTATCGTAATTTTTTAGAATGGAATATTGTTTTTCTCCATCATCTGGATACGATGAGTCGGAGCGATAAGAAGGGGATTTCGAGGGGCTCCGGTGACGCAAGGTCCAGGCCGTCGTGCGTGTCCGTCCTTCTCGTTCCTCTTCAAAACCAGATGTTCTTGTAGACCGATCCCTGTTTTGGTCGTATCTACTCGGAGAAAGAGAGTACGACACTTGGCGGTCGTGGTGGCGAGACTCTTCAGCGTAATGGTCTCGGCAAGACCACCTGGAGGGTGACTCATTACGGGGAGACTGTTGCCGATTCCTTAATTTTCTGTCTATCTGTAGCACGGCATCGTAAGCTCGTTCAAGGGTTTGAATGTCCTGATACTGAGCCGACACTTTCCAGGAAATTCGATCCGGTAAACCATCGATGAAGTTTTCTCTAACGTCCTTTTCCATTTCTTTGACGAAGTCTTCAGCGTGATCCAGATACCTTTCCCGGATAGCTCCGCGCGCACAATAAACGAGATGAGAGGTCCTGTCGACGTATTGTCGTAGACTTTCTCCTTCGCGAATATGTAATTTCGCGATTTCTACTTGGAAATATGACAAACTTCTTCCCGGCGCGAATCTCTTTTTTAGGTGTTGCACTAACGTCTTGACAGAGGTGAATTTATGTTCTAACGTGCACCTGCGTGCCGGACCGATCAGTTTCGTTAGAATTATTGCAAGATACTCGGCTTCCGTACCCTCAGGAATCAAAGTTAACCCGTCTTCCACATTTTGTACAAAGCGCGTCAAGGGTGGACTTTCACCGTCGAAGGTTGGAATTGACATTGTAATGTTCTGTATACATGTCCGTTGCGTCAAAAGCGACATTGAGTTTGCAATTGAAACTGTCAGGTTCATAATGTCGTTAGAAGAGACGTTCGCCTGTGCGTTTGTCATTTTGAAAATTACTAGGTGACCTGACTAGAGAAAACTAGTATATTGTCGATAATAAATTACGAGTGATTTTAACGTATTTAAAAACCCAAAATTTAGACAGCGATTCTAATGCAGTAGCATCCCACCGCTGTCACCAGTTCTGTTACGAGCCGGGGCTGCGGCAACGCGAGAGGCCGGCGAGAAGGGTATTTCCCAAGGAATACGGTTTATGAGTTTGTTAGTTAGGTGCGCGGATGAACCTGATGCGAAATCAGGGAGCCGCTAGGATTGTTGACGGCGAGGACGAACCTGATGCGAAATCAGGGAGCCTCTAGGAATGGAGTCACACGCGGACGAACCTGATGCGAAATCAGGGAGCCGCAGGAGGGTGAAACGTCGTGAACGAACCCGATGCGAAATCGGGGAGTCACTAGGATAGAGTTCACAGACGAACCTGGTGCGAAACCAGGGAGCTGTTAGGAGGTTGGATTATTCACAGACGAACCTGGTGCGAAACCAGGGAGCTGTTCGGAAGTTGGTAGATTTACAGACGAACCTGATGCGAAATTAGGGAGCTGTAGGATACGGACGAACCTGATGCGAAATCAGGGAGCCGTAGGAGGGTAAGGTTTCGTGGACGAACCCGATGCGAAATCGGGGAGCCACTGGGTTGGAGAAGATGCTTTGTTTTGGTTGAAGGGTTGCGAACGAACCTGATGCTTGATCAGGGAGTCGCGGGAAATGTTAATAATGCCTCGTAACTATTAATTTATGTTTGATACAACTCGAGCGGTAAAGCTGTATCAGTGGGTGAGTGCTACTAATATTATAAGGATCGCTGGGTGAAAGATGGGTTTAACGAATCTACTCGATTTATACGTGAACACCATTCATATATTGAATAATCAATTAAGGTACAAATGTAAGTGTCGCGATGAAATAATAAATAAATGTGTGTAGTTACCACTAGTTTGCACGGTGTTGACGCACTGGCGATGCGGGGACGTACGAGTGGCTATTTCAAAGTGCCAAATAGAATATAAACCGAACTCGCGGATCCTATGAGGTTAACTTTGATTCTGAGGGAGACTTTAGCTCGATCTTAACCAACTCTGTACGAGCGTGACACGACGTTACTCTACGCGTGACTCTATAGCTTTTAACCAACGAGGGTAGAAACCAAAGGGTTTATATAGTACCAAAAATGAGTGGGGATTCATTAGGAGTTTCCATATAAGGAAATTCTTCGGGGTCGTCGTCGTGTCATTCCCGTTCCCATGATCGTGATCCAGATGGTCGAGATCATGACCCCCCTTAGTGGTGTATGATAAGCAAAAGGATTTTAGGGCGTTTTCCCTTCTCAGAAGCGAGCTCGAAAGTGGTTGAGAGTGGCGTATGGGAAGATTCCACATACGTAACAGCGTCGACGTATCTGATGTACTTCGACGTCAATGACTTGTACGGATGGGGAATGTCTCAGACTATGTCGAAAGGAGGATTTCGATGGCTGGACGATGCGACAGTGGCCGCGCTCGACATATCATCCCTGCCCAACGGCGAGGAATCCGAGGGATATCTGTTGGAGGTGGACATCGAATACTCCAAAGAGATTCATGACGCGCACGTCGACATTCCATTTTGCCCGGTGCGCAAGCACGCGCCAGACGGAAAACAGATCAAGCTGCTTGCCACGCTCGACAATAAGGAGCGATACGTAATCCACTATCGTTACCTGAAACAGTGCGTGCGACACGGTTTACGCGTGATGCGAATTCATCGGGTGTTGCAATTCGATCAGTCGCATTGGTCACGCGACTACATCCGATTGAATACCGATTTGAGGACGCGACCCAGAAGCGAATTCAGAAGACTCTATATAAATTAATGAACAACGCGGTGTACGGGAAAACAATGGAGAATGTGCGGAATCGCGTAGACGTGCGACTGGTGACGCGGTGGGATGGTCGTTACGGTACGGAAGCGCTGATCGCGAAGCCGAACTTTCACAGTCGTACGATTTTCTCCGAGCAGTTGGTGGCCATCGAAATGCGAAAACTAAAAGTGAAGTTCGACAAGCCGATATACGTGGGAATGAGTGTGCCCGACGCATCGAAAGAATGCTTGTATGAGTTCCATTGTGCATATATGCGTGTGAAGTTCGGTGATCGGTGTAAGGTTCTGTACACCTGTATTGCCGAGAATCTGGCACGAGTCCGACGTACCCGTGAATATTATAAACGTTAACGTGATCAGAGTAACGTGCAACGTCACTACCGGCGCGTACAGTTAACGATAAACTGGTACACACGATGCATGAATTTTCGCCTCGCTTGCCGCCGGGATATAAGATATCGGAAACTCCGCAACACGTCATTTATCTGCCGATCGTCGCACGAGCAATACACGATCTAACGTTGTGCATCGTCGATCAACACGATCGTCCTATAGATTTCCGCGGAGAAGAAGTAACGATTCGATTGCACGATCAACGACGTCCGCGCGATAATCTAGCGTGAGTGTAGTATGTTAGTGGTAGATCACACGTACGAATCATCAATCGCCGCTGCTACTCCTACCGTCTCTGTCACACGTCATCTGCGCGACCCTTTATCGATAGGTGAAAGTAGAAGAAGAATAAAGACGGGAGGAGCGATAAGAAGAGCACCGGTAAGAAGTATAAGAAAGTCGTTGACTCGTCGAAACGCACGTATCCTACGATCGTTAGGTTTCAGCGTCGCCTAGGTATTAGACACGCAACCACGATGTCGATTATTTTGGACGTGGCGAATACGCTAACCTTTGACAATCGTATCATGAAGATCGAGTTACACACGTATAATCCATACGCCAACACGACGTTCGACAATAACGATGAGATAAGAATCCCCATACAGCAGCAAGATCTGTATACGCTTCCAAGCGAAAGTTTTCTCTACATCGAAGGTCGTGGCACGTTGACTGCGCAGGACGCGATAGGCCCGGCAACGTCCGCGACCGCTGTTCTCGACAATAATTGCGTTGCGTTCATGTTCGATGAGATTCGATATGAATTGAACGGTGTCGAGATCGATCGTTGTCGAAATCCAGGAATCACTAGGTACCGCGTTAAAAAATTTCGTTTCGTTGTCAGCCGAGAGAAGCAAAGTGCTTGCGAATGCCGGTTGGAATTATGCCTACGATTACGATAATGACACTTTTCATTCGGGCGCTTTCAATTTCTGCGTACCCCTGAACGTGTTATTAGGATTCTGCGAGGATTACAAACATATCGTGATGAACGCGCGGCACGAGCTAATCCTTATACGATCGCGAGTAGATTCGAACGCGATGCACTGCACCTCCGCCACTGCGATACCGAAACTAGAGATACGCAAGGTGCAGTGGCGTATGTCCCACGTCGTGTTGGAGGAAGTGAATAAATTATCGATGCTGCGTATCCTGGAATGCGGCCGACCGATCGCGATGAGTTTTCGTTCGTGGAGCCTGTACGTGTACCCGTTACTGCAAGCGACAACGAAACATACGTGGACCGTGAAAACTACGTCGCAAATCGAGAAATCCCGATACGTGTTATTCGGCATGCAAACCAATCGAGAGAATCAGTCCAATATACCCGCGTGGAAATTCGATCCAAATAATCTCACAAACGTTCGACTCTACCTAAATTCCGAGACGTATCCGTACGATGACTTGAACTTAGATTTCGATAAGTATAAATACGCGCTCCTGTATGAAATGTACGCGAAATTTGGCCAATCGTACTACGGTCACGGAGAACCGTTGCTGAACGCGATCGAATTCCTGCAATACGCGCCTATCACGGTCATAGATTGTTCTAGGCAAAACGAGTCGTTGAAGAGCGCTACGGTGGACGTGCGAATAGATTTTGAATGCAAAGAAAATGTCCCCGCTAATACTTCTGCCGTCTGTTTGATCATACACGATCGTATAGTCGAATACAGCCCTTTAACCAACGTGGTACGCAAACTAATATAGCGTGCGTGCATAAACTATTACTATTACTACTACTAATACTACTGCGGATACTGCTACTGTTTTAAAACGTCGATGTCGAAGACCTCAGTTGCTGTTCCGACACCATCACCGACGGTGCTACCTAAACGAATAATAATGTTCGCCATTGTCGATCTGCAAGGTTTCAATATCGAACGCGAGTTCGTCGCCAAAGAAATCGCGATTCGCGCAAACTGCAACAACGATAAAGCGACGACGCCAACAATCAGTCATTGGATCTTCGAACCACCATACTTCTGGGAACACCTGAATTCGTGGGAGCATCGTCAAGCATCCTGGCTCGCGAAGCATCAACACGGGCTTCGCTGGTCTGACGGCTACGTTCCATACTCTAAACTTCCGGGGCTCCTCACCAGCGTACTCGCGAACATTGACTTCGTCATCGTGAAAGGTGCGGAAAAGAAAACGTGGATGCTGCAACTACTACCTGACATAATCGTCGAGGATGTATGTAATTTATACGAACTGACGGCGCGAAAGATTAACAACAACAACAACAACATCAACAACAACGCTCGAACTGTTGAAGACGACGGTGGCTACGACGTTGACGATGATTATTGCGGAATCATGCCTGACGTTCCTAATCTGAAGTCTATGTCTTCAACGAATGCCATTCGATGTGCATTTCATAACAACGGCGGTGTTTGCGCGCTGGAGAACGTCGAGAAAATATGGAATTATATACTTGCGTCACCTAAAGTAAGTCGTACACACATTGCATCTATTTTACGCATCATATGCTGAGAAACGAATAAGTAAAATTTTTTTTCTGTTTTCCATAGAGATTAACATAACGGCGACGGCGATGAGAGCAACGACAGCGGCGACTGCTTCCTCTACCCACGAGTAGGAATTTCCCTCCCATACGAACGTTATTTTTACGCAAATACCGATTCTACAATTTAAGTATGCATGCATTAATGTACATTAATAAACACACAGTTTTGAATAAAAATGATATTTATTTTACAAATTTTAAATTTATAACAAATATTTTATTTTATTTTTTATTTTATTATATGTAAACGGGAAGGGGTTCCCTTTAGTGTACAAGAGTAAGAGGGTACATATTGAAAGAGAAAGCGAAAAACATTAAGATAGATGACGCAGGGTATATAAAATAGTTTGTCTAACAAGTTTTATTTAAAAAAAAAATTTCGTTCTGATGTTACGTCCTGCAACACACAGACAAAACACCAAATTATTATTAAAGAAAACGTTGGTGATTGCACGCGAAACACCAAACAATTAAAATTCACTCATACTCACTCTCCGAATAATCGTCGCAGGTCCCAGAACTCCTCGCCTTCGAACGCCAGAAATTCGACGTCCATCGTGTCCTCTCGCCACGTACGCCGAGCCGATTCAATCCTCAACTGTAACTCGCGGCAAATCCGCCCGTCCTCCCGCGTCGGGTATTGGCGACGCTGAAACACACACATGACTCGATTAAAACATCATCGAATGGTGTACGCGTATCATTTGTACGAAACATTACTTACCAGCTGCTGAATAATGATGTCGCGATCTCCATCGCGCGCATGGGCCTCGATGTCAGCCCGACGCTGAAACAAACGCGCGACTCGATTGAAACATCGTCGATTGGTGTACGCGTATCAGAATAATTTTTCCCGAAACATCACTTACGAGATGCCCAAGCATTCCTAAATATTCGTCGCTCCAATCCGCCATTTCAATTTCACGTTCATGCTGCAACAAACATACGATTCAATTAAAACACTGTTGAATGGTGTACACATACCAATATAACTTTTTTTTTTGAAACATCACTTACGAGATACTGAATTGCCCTCCGTCGCTCCGCGCGCCATGCCCCCATCAGATTATCGAGCTCATACTGAAACAAATGGATAACTTTTGTTAGAATACCGTCAAATTGAATACATACACCAATTCAATTTACACCAATTCAATTTACACAAAAAAAAAAAAAAACTATACTTACGATTTTTCGCACCATTCTTTCCCGCTCCTCGTGCCACGCACGTTCGATTTCACCATGCCGTTGCTATAACAAACGCACAAATTCATTAAAATATCGTCGAATGGGATACGCGCACCAATTAAATTTTCATAAAACTTTACTTACAATGCATTGCTGCATTTTAAATGCGTTCATTCCCTGCGCCGCTAGATATATACTCTTTTCAAACGCGTCCATGTTTTTTCTTTTTTTTTTTTATTAAAAATACTTGCGATAACTGCACTGATCCGTGCGGCGGTGGTCACCACCCTTATATACATTTCGTTTCCCTAGTTGCTTCAGGGCCATTGCGTTTTCTCGAGGGTACTTCTTAGAGGCATGGTCTTTAGAAAAGTCAATGCTTAGATATAAACACACGGCATGGCGCGGTTCGCTCTATGATTTCTCCGAAATTATGTACTCACTCCGCTCGGGACGGCTCGCGCCAGAGGTTGCTATGTATGGTGTCTAAAATATAACCAGAAAAATTGGAGACGAGTAAATGAGCAAAATGCAAATATAAATCATGAAAGCCACAGATACCCCCCCCCCCCCCCCCACTAAAGATACAGAATGTGCTTACAGAGGCAGTGCGCGGTGTACAAGCATCACATGAAACGCAGGACATCTATGAGAGGAGACAACGGTAAACGGATTGAAGAAGCAAGATACCTAACAGGATGACTGAAGCTGCTGATCCTTTTTTTTTAATCTGCCGCCGTATTACTTTTTCTTTTCACTTCGCTGCTCTGTTACCTCTTTTCACACTTTATCGTTTTATTATTTTCTTGTTTTATTGTTTTATCAGTTTCTCATTTTATTATTTTATTAGTGTCTCGTCTTATTCTTTTGGTAGTGCATCGATTTTTAACACTCTCGCTATGTATGTCTCTCCACCTTCCATTTCCCCCGCTCTGCCCTTCCCTCTACCTCACAGAGAGGAGAGAAAAAAGGATCTCACGACCATCCGATGAGGCGGTGTAACATACGCCTTCTATTGCCCTACATTCCTCCATGCATCGCTTGCTCCACTAGGAAAAGCGAATCTGCTGAATCACCCAACATCGCGAAATAACGCTCCACATTAACCAGTACGTTTATAATCACTTTCGTATTCCAAAAGGCGATTCAGCGATTCGGCAATCCTTGGGTAACCGATTACGCGGATCGAAGTCACAATAAAAACCAGTGGACAAGAGCCACGAGGGTCAGTCTTTATTCATTATTCTCTATCCAGTTTTGCGGTCAGCACCGCCGGTCGACTCTTTGTGCAGTCCATGAAACCGTTCCAACCTTTGCGGCTACGCGTTCGGTCCCGGGATCGCAAAGCGTATGTCCGTTCGATATCGTCAACACAAACTGTAACACGCCGGAAGTGTCTTCGCACTGCCTTTTGAAACCACCGTGTCAGCAGTGTCGGGTAAACAATACCGGGAACGCGACGGAACACACGATCTGGTCAGCCAGAGTAACAAATTCATTTCCATTCTTATTATAAAAGCGTCATCGAAGAGTATGGCGATTGTAACCATAGATATTATTCATTTAAAATACCAGTTCGATGCCGAAACCCTCAAAATCCATCTCGGAGAAATCTTTCGAACGAAACCCGTCAAAATTACAATTTGCTCCAGCGAAATTTCAAAGCGTCGGAAGACGAACGGAGAATCTGTCACTATCACGAAAACTTGATAGGGAGACACAAGGGTATGACGAAAACATATCGACGCATACGAAGCCTATTCGACTGGCCACAGATGCGACGAGATGTGGAGAATTTCATACGCAATTGTCGAAGTTGTCAAGGGCAAAAACCTCTACGCATAAAAACTCGCGAACCTACAGGGTTATCCATTTAATTGAGAACCCGCGCGTGCGAGAACAGACGAGTGGTCAAGTAGTTAGTCCCTGTCCTAAAGAAGAAACTGGATTTTGGAAGTACCAACGCCTTACTCGGGGTTTCTGCGTTGCTGAGTCTGAGGACAAATGTCGAGGCAATTTTCTGAAAAAGGCCCCGTAAGGAATCTGTTCTCGCGCGCAAGGCTTATGAGTTACGGGGATAATCCTGTACACGAGAGGTGCACAAAGAGCGGCTTAGAGCTGTTACATTGCTCAGCTACACGTTCGGCTCTAACCCGGCATCCAGAATTGCAAAAAGAGGTGTCCGGCTCCCAGCGGCTCTTTGTACACCTCTGCTGTATGCTAATAACCGACCGGAATTGCCAGGCAACACCTTGCGCTTAGGAAAGACGTGACGTCACATAGACCTATGAAAACTAATGCATTTTGTGCACGGCATGCGGAGAATTGTGGTACATTACCGCGTCACCAACACAAATATATTGTTATTGCTGTAGGAGTTCCCCTTATAATACTACGTCACGTCTTCCCTACGCCGCTATTAGTTCCCTACGTAGGGCAACTCTGTAACTGACATACCTGCGAAACATTATACGTCGCAAATTTAGTGAATAAATTACGTTCAAAACGGATTGACGATCGAAAATGTAACCACGTAATATTTGCACCGGACGATCTCATCTATGTACAATACGACCTCCTGCGTAACACCTTAGGATAATCACCGATTATATGCAATAAGCGGTCCGCGCCGTTAGGTTTCGTAGGGATCATCAGCCGCGCTCTGCTTGGAACCCTTAGCGAAAACGACACGTAATATTCCCACCAAGAATTAGATAAAATCTACAAGGACCAGAAGAATTCAGCGGAACTACTAGCAAACCTAACGCACATCGTACGATCAGAATTCCAGGACATACGCGAGAATTTGTGGGCAGTTTCGACATCCATGCAACTTGCAAATACCAAAATTAAGAAAATAGCCACCGTATTACGACAGCTGGATGAGAATGATAGGAAGCTGAAATTAGAAGTACCTATTGCATCTTGGACATACCAAATGTCTAGGCACATGGACGACTATGTAACAACGCTAATCATCATTACGGAAGCAATCACATTCGCGAAACTCGGAGTTCTGCATCCGGCTAAGTCCGTTGGGCAACGCATTCCAGCGGATCTCGCAAGCCACACCGTACGAACTTCCACTGACGCTAGAAGAATTGCACACCGAACAACTCCAACGGCTAATCACATTAAATGTGGCATATTCTTGCGGTAGAATCCTCATAACTCTTGGAATGCCCTTGTTGGATAAAACACCCTCGTTCCAAAAATTAACGCCTAACATCTCCATTTCCAACTAAAGCCACAGGGATAATACCTGGCAGTCAATCAGGAGAGTTCTGAATATTTTTTACCAAACGAACAATAACACAATGCAGAGAGCACTCCCGCAGGTACATCTGCAAACTGAGCGCATCGCTTCAAAGTGAGGAAAAGACGCCCAAGTCTGAAACAGATCTGTCTCTCTTTCAACCACAGAAAATCAACTGATCCAGATGTAATGTCCATGCTCTATCAAGTGGACAGACGCGCGTCAGAAAAATGATGGCCCCAAACACTTGGCTGTATTCTGTAGATAACAGCTAAGCACTTAATTTTGTTAAATGCAATAATCGAGCGGCCGGTTATGTACGAGCAACTGGGAGGAGCAGGAATCTTGAAATTGGGGAGTAACTGCGAATCAAAAGTTGGAACGAATTGAGTGATAGCATCCGGAACAATCACAGAAACATTAAATTCAACCTACAAACCACCAATTGGGATCAACGTCTCACAAATTATTCCGGACTTGAGGTTACACCACGTGAAGATCCTGTCCGATCACCAAGAAAAGGAATTACCAGGGGTTCTACAAGGCATCCTCACAGGTGACGGAATACGCCACCTGTGGACTTCCCGGATTAGGGGCAATGGTACATCATCCTCATCGCCTGGATTGCTGTGCGGTGCAAAGGGCGATGCTATACGTATCAGCAGGCCCAAAAGCCGTCCGATTCAGGAGAAGAACTTTTACATTGAATTAATGCAGCCTCCTCCTATGCCGAAGATAATCTCCAACCCCATTCCTTTCACTTTAACCGCTTTTCTGGATGACTCACCAGCTATATCAATAGCAAGTGCAAGCGATATGGCAATGACTGATGTGAGCCACGAAGGAATGTTGCGAAATCCACACGTCATTTCACAACAGAGAATCTCCTTTTGGTACCACCAAAACCACAATCAAGGGAGTAAAACAGCAAGGAATATAAAACACTGCGAACCCCGACCGGGATAGTAGCAATCAGTTTCCATTACAATGTCACCAAAAGTCCAGACGGGAAACAAACAGGAGAATGACAAAGTCATTTGACGACAAGCCTTTCCCAGTAAAAACCCTGGTAGACGCAGTCCTGCCAAGGCATTTGGACGCACTCTGCGCGAGAAGGGTGTGCATCAAGAACATTGAGGGACAACATCTCTTCTGGAACGAAAAAGCATAGCGAGCGTTGGCTTTCCATGCGGCTTAGGAGACCGAAGGATTTCGACGATTACAGAAGAACTCCCGTCCTGACTCGGGAGGACAAGGCGGCATGGGTGCCCAGTTGTACGCAGTGCCAGGACAAGGTATTCAGATGAAAGGAACCATGGAACTGCAGCGGTTGCATACGGACCCGCTTGGAGACCCTGCTACAGGATCTCCCAGCCCTGCCAATCATCCGAGCCACCAGCCTTGGGGTAACGCACAGCAACCAAAGAGCCGCCGTAAGAATGAAGAGCCATTCAGACCCACCCCCCAGCCCACCCCCAACCAACCACCCACCCACCACGCTGCGTTCCTCGTCATGTGTGTCACGAAAGTAAACCCCGAAAATCCTTAGCGAATAATGCGACGTCGAAAATTTGTACGACCATCGGATTATTAATTTTTTTTGTTTACCATAAGACTCAGTGAACAAGTGCAGACAAATGTAAATACACAAGAGTGCGTGTGCGTGTGCGTGTGAATGAAGTTAACGAATGGGAAAGTATTGAAGTGAAATTAGATATATTTTATATAAAAAGAAAGATAATAATAACAAAAAAAGTTACTCTAATCTCCTTTTCAATTCATTCTTACACCTAGAGATACGACACTAGCTTTAAGGATTCCGACAAACATTGCGCAACTTATTGAATTCTTTCTGTTTTCTCCTTTTTTCAATCTTTCCATATAATGTTGTTCCTTTTATTACTTAATTAAGAATCGTATTTATTCAAGCGTAAAGTCTTAGGATAAGTTACAGTAGCAGCAAGCGAATGACGAATGAGAACAATTTAGATTTTAGACAAAATAGCCTCCTGAGACTATTATTTCGCGCATCAAAGTCACAAAAAAGACCCGTGGACAAGCGCCACGAGGACCAGTCTTTATTCATTATTCCTCACCTAGTTTTTCGGTCAGTACCGTCGGTTGACTCTTTGTACAGTCCATACGTAAAACCGTTCACGTACCTCGCGAATAAAGTTCGCACTGCTTTTGGACGACCATGTCAGCAGCATCGGATACTAGGTACACAAACTCGCGAACGCGACAAAACACGATCTGGCCAGCCAGAGGAAGCGACTCATCTCTATTCTTATTATAAAAGCGTCACCAAAGGGTATGTCGATTGTAACCATATTATTCATTTAAAATATACTTGTTCCATGATAAACGAACACGTTTCTGTATACCTTGGTATCCCCCTATTCCAAAATTCCTTTTCATTTATTATAAGTCGTAGTCAAGGTTAGTACCTTGAGAGAGCAAGAACCCTGCGAATCACTCTGACAGCGCAAGGGGATTCACATAGTCTTGTCTAGACGTGACAAATTCTGCAGCGTAGTCCCGGCATCTTTCCGCTATGGCTCCATGTGCACAGTAAACATAATGACTAGTCCTATCGACGTATTGTCGTAGGCTTTCTTCTTCACGTATTCCTAGATTCGCAATCTCCACTTGAAAATATGACCAACTTCTCCTCGACGACAATCTCTGCTTTAAATGTTCAATTAAAGCTCTTACGGTAAGTATGAAATTTATTTTCTAACGTGCAGCTACGTGGAGGACCGACAAGTTTCGATAAAATAATTGTCAAATACTCGGCTTCCGTACCCCTTAGGAATCAAAGTTAACCCGTCTTCTGCACTTGGTACAAAACGCATCACGGGTGGATTTTCTCCATCGAAATTCGGAATTATCAATGTAACGTTTTTCATAGGGTAAGTCCGGGGCAGTGGGCTAACCTAACGTGGAATGGCTATTAAAACTAATACTGATATTATTTATTTTGTCAGGATAAGCCTAATATGCTCATAATTTTATCCCGAATCATCTACAAATATTGAAAAACTAGTCGATTTGCTTTAAAACAATATTTGCTGAAAGTCAGGTTGAAAACTGAAGTCATAACATCTGACCATCCTTCTTGAGGTGCCGAGAAAGATGGTTTCCGTCGTTGGCGGAGACCACTCTCATAATTATTCATGAAAAAATAGCAAAGAAAAAAGCAAAATTATTTATGTATGAATGCTACAACTACAGATGTATTGATATTTAATTTGTTTACGCTAAACAAGTAAAGAACACATTCAACAAAAAGTAAACTACTTATTGGTGATTAGTAAAACAAATGAATACAGAAGTAAATAAATAATATAAATAAACGAAAATAATAAAGAAACGGAAAATATAAAAACATCCCTCGCAAAATATTGTAAATTTAACTGATAAATGTTTAGGAAGTGAGTCATCTCTAGGCCTGTGTTTGACGAAATATAAAAATGCTTATAACTGCAAAACTAAGCATTATTTATTGGACATCTGCATACATCCACTTTTTTTATTATTTTCGTGAGTAGAAAACGATTCTGAAAAAATGTCTGGCACTTACTAAATATAAAATTAATTTTTTTTTAACCGATCCTAAAGAAAAAGGGTTTAAAAAAGATCGGTGAAAAATCGATCTTATTTCCCCGAAAAAGATCGATTTTAGATCGATCCAACAAAAGATCGCCATCACTATTCCGAACGCCGGGCTGGCACATGGTTGTAGTGGAATGCGTCCGTAAGGCGCTGTTGCCATTTTACCTGTTGTAATGACGCTGTATATTCAAAATTTGTGCTAATATCTATTATATGTTTGGAGATATTTAACGTGTTACATTCACCTCCTGTTACTACCGCCCCCGATCTACCCTACTGTATTTGAAGCGAACGCGGCAAAGGTGGTTGAAAAACTATCTCGGGGATTAACGAGGTTGCCTCAAGGATACGTCGGTGACCCACCGATGTTCACCTCGCGTACAATACCAACATCGGCAATTTCGGTGTTTTATGGATAGGGCATTGTTATTCCAAAGCAGCGAAGTTTTTCCGTATTGTTTGCTTTAATAAATTTCGACTCCAACTGATTTTTTTAATTCAATTCAAAGTCCTATATTTTGATACCAAGTTCAAAACCCGTTAAACAATGACTCAAATCCTTCCATAATTTCACGTGATTCACATAATACATATTGCATTCTGATCAAAATCTCTAAAAATGTGATCGATTGGCGTGGAGTCATTTGTAGATGAAGGAATCTGCTTTATCGAGCCAGTGAGAGAGACACAGTTGCGCTTGAAGATAGAAAGAGGATTTCGATCTGCTACCCTACCAGGGCTACCTTTACCAATGGGCTAAATAGGCTATAGCCCAGGGGCGTCCGTAATCCAAGGGCGCTTAAGGGGACCTTCCGGTCTGAAAGTCGATTTTTTTTTATTTCATTTTTCGAATGTTCAATCTTTTAGGAATACGTGTTTTAAAAAGATTTGTTGAAATTCGTAAATTTCCCGAAGTTATAGGCATTTGAGTAGCGGAAAATGCATGGGTAACACCCGGCCACTCGGCACTCACGTCAAACTTTAATCGCGTTTTTCTCGAAACAGTGTTCTCAAAACGGTGGGACCTGTATCTCCAAAAGTTATTATCCGATTCGACTGAAACTTTTTTATTTTGAAGAATATACTTCTGGCTAGGGGGGAACTAGAAAAAATTACAAAAATTTGAAAATTTATAATTTTCAAAGGCGTTGAAAGAACGAAAAATACAGGGGAAAGTGATTTCAAGCTTCAAATGTCGTTATTTTCTAAAAAAATGTAATTTTTGTAATTTTTTCTAGTTCCCCCTAGCCAGAAGAATAATCTTCAAAATAAAAAAGGTTTCAGTCGAATCGGATAATAACTTTTGGAGATACAGGTCCCACCGATTTGGATCAATTTTTTGACGCCTTAACTTTAACGATTCCCCAGGGCCGTCTGCAACGATTAATTATAAAACAAAAAATATATTTCTATAATTTAAGACATCCTTAAGACAATGCAAACAGTCCCATTAAATTATATATTGTAGTTTTCCTTTAATTAATTCCTAAATATCACATATTTTTTTGGGCTCTAGACCGGAAGGTCCCCTCGTGTTTCCCTTGGTGGAGACCCGGGGTTGTGATGTACTGCCTTGCACCGCTTGCGAAGAAATTGCACCCTTGGGGGCTAGGGCGCCATAATTTTTTAGCCCAGGGCGCTCAATTTTGTTAAGACGGCCCTGTCTGCTACACAACGTGACAATGTCACACGAAGTACGGAGCGGGCATTGGTTCTCTCTCGACCTACGCGCGCTGGCCCACGGGCCGCCCAGGCGCCTTCTTTAGAAAAACAGACTATAATAATCGATATTTTACACAAGTAAACATTGATACCAGTGTTGCTGGACCTAGCGATGCAGCTATTAGAAGCTCAGATGCAGAGAATGATTCAAGTGGTATATATCTTTAATTTAACTTTCTTTTTTCAATGAGTATTTTATTGAAATTGTTTTTTAATAGTCTATGAATAATAATTAGTATTTTATGAATAGGCAGTGATGGCATCATCTGCCCCGCTGCAAAGAAAGCAAGGAAGGTAAAAAATGTTAACACGCAAGCATTCAAGAAAGCATTTCGCAAAACTTGGCTAGAGGACCCACAGTTTCAATTGTGGCTTCAAGAAGCTGAGGATCCGCACAAAGGAAAGTGTATACTTTGCTCCAAATTTTTAATAGTTGGCAAAAGTGCATTACAAAAACACACCAGCACGAAAAGCAGGAGTATCAATTTTTCAACCAAAAAGAAATTTTCAGACAGCGTAAAGATGGCAGAAATAATGTTTTGCATCGACATCACAGAATATGATAGAACAGGGCTCTCGAGCGTAGGGGCCCCTCACGCGCCTGCTTCCCTTTCCAATCTTTTTTTCGTGCAGCGTGTCTTCCGTTGTCAAGGAGACCGCGCGACGCTACGAAGGCTGTCATGACGGGCCATATCCGGGCTATAGCGTCTTCGCGGTTAGCGTCGCGCGGTATCCCTGACAACGCGGACGAGAGTGGGAGAACCCCGAGCTTACGCGTAAGCGATCTTGAAGAGCCCTGTGATAGAACCTTTGCGTCTTACATACATTTCATTAAACTGTTACAAGCTGCACTGCCAGATTCGACTATAGTGAAACATATGTCTCTCAAAAGAAGTAAAACCAGTGGAATCATAAAAAATGTCATAAAAAAATCCGTTGTTATAGTGACTACAGAAATTTTATAGAACAAATTCTTTTCTGTTTTAATTGATGAAACTACAGATATTTCTGATACAAAAATTCTATGTTGTGTAGTTCGATATGTGCACAAAGATGAGGTACATACATATTTATTAGATTTTATTTGAATTAACGAATGTACCGCAGGAAACTTGTATAAGTGCTTTATAAAATCCTTAAAAAAATAGTATTTGTCTGTAAGGAATCTCATTGGTGTGTGCGTTAAAATTACGAATGTAATAGTGGGAGCAAACAATTCTTTGACAGATTTTATTAATAGACAATACAGAAATTTGTCTATTCCCACAGATTTGTCATTCGATGCACTTGGCTGCACGCGAATGCTTGCCACTGTACCTTGAGAAATTTTTGCATTCGGTTTACTCCTATTTCTCTCAAAGTCCTAAACGAATGCACAACAGAAAGTTGTTAGGTATTATAGTTGTTAATATGTATATATGTGTTCCTGTTTGTTTTATATTTTATGTATATATTTTGTAATATAATGTATGTCTTATAATACAATTTAATATATGTATATACATTTTATCACCTTACACGTATAGTATATTATAATAGGATACATTCCTTCAATTTAGCATAATTACTGCATAAATAAATAATATTTCCATTATTATTTTATGTTTTCTTCAAAATCTCTTCAATATTACATAAATTTAAATTCAATTTATTAGAAATAGGGAAGTACTTAGAGGACTTATTTTTCAATTACCGATTAGTACCACAATTCATCACAGTGGCGTGACAAGCAAGTGACGTCACCTTAGCTTCACGTTCATGACACGGCTTGGCTTGACGCTGGCGGCGGTTCGTCAGTGACGTCACGACATTATCAACACTCCTGTACGTGTTCCGCCTCCACCGACAATTTTGTGCATCAAGAACATTCCCGACAACCCGGGAGCTAAGCAACGTAGCTCCACGCTCGGCTCCTGATCCGGCACCCAGAATCGCAAAGTTCTCCGGCTCCAGTCGGCTCTTTGTGCACCTCTGACGTAAAGTTTCGTTTTCTGGATGGGGTAAACTTTTCCTCTGGGAAACCTTTTTTTTCACCGGAAATTTATATAGATCGAAAGCACGTATCAAATAAGATGCAAAAACAACAATTTTGAGTTTAGGAATCTATTCAGTGAAAAGTTATTAAGTAAAAGGGACTGTGAAATTTTGACGTATATTCTGACCCCTAATGTGACCAACTGTGCTTCTATTTGAATGGATACTTTTTTTAACCAATACTATACAACGTAGGGCACGGGCCTGGCACGGTCGCATTGGTGAGTATAATCACAGAACCTCAGATACTAAAAACGCACCATCTTCCTACTTTTCATCGGAGAAAAATTATTTTAGGTTATGCCCAACCTCACATCGGTTCGCTACCATGCTTTACGCGCCCGCAAGCGGGCGCGCGCCCCCCGCCCTAATCTAACCCAAACCAATACAGGTACAAAGTAGAAAGTGGAATGCGTTTTTTCGGAATAAGTCAACGGAAATACTGTACAGAGTGGAGGGAGTGCAGTATTTAAGTATATAACAAAAATACAAAACACATACACTCCTTACACCCTCTATTTTAGAAACACCCTAAGTATTTCAGGCTGTCGAAATCCCTCAGTATAACCGTTTCGAAAAACAAAGAAACTACATACTCCTACCCCTCCAACCTAAAACAACGAATCATACACGACAACCACTGTAACTGTCACAATAAGGTTAGAAAATCTGTCAAAATTTCGCAACTTTTTCGCCTCATAACTTTTCAACGAACAGATTCCTAAACTCAAAATTGTGATTTTTGCATGTTATTTGATACGTGCTTTCGATCCATACCAATTTCAGATAAAAAAAAGGTTTTCCAGAGGTAAAGTTCACATGAAACCAGAATACTGAGATGAATAAAGTCTTATGATATTTTATTCGTAGCAGTCTTCATAGATTAAAATCTAAGACACTCATTATTAGTAGAAATGTGTAGAGCAAAGAAATACGCATTTATTTCAAAATCCACTATCCGTTATTTTATGTTAACAACGGGAAAATAAACATAACCGTAGCAATGTAAATTAAATTTTGTGACGGGACTGCGCGAACGTGTCTTATATTAGATGGCGTCACAGTGATGTTTCCTCATGAAATAGAAGTGTTCTAGACGGGAACTTGTGGCTTGGCAGTGCCCTCACCAAATTCATGAAATACTGTAGAATATTAGCGATGCAAAAAAGCCAGCCCTAGTAAGCTCGAATGCAATCGAAACTCGATCCAGTGATGCCAGAATGAGGACGGGAGCGCTCGAGAATTTCCCCCACCTCGTATGCACACTACGCCGGAGCTGCGTCTCCGTGAGCTCGGCGCTTCGGACAACGTCGGGAAGACGAGAGAGAAAACGAATGTGTGTCTTTCTCTCTCGCTCTTGAAACGCTGTGATCCAAGGTGGGGTGCAAGCGACACGCGGCCGTGCGCGATCTTCCTGAGTGCCTCGAGATACACTTTTCACTTTCTGACTTAAAATGAATTTTTTTATTAAAAGACGAATATTTTGATACTGTACATTGGTGAACTTTGTTAAAATTAGAATCCACTCTTGGCCAGTACCATGCACGCTGTAGAAGCCTTCGATAAAAAATATTTTTCCAGAGTATGATCTAAAATCTAAAATCTAAACGTAATCGGTTACGTTTACATGCCGTTGATGGCCTCGCGGATGTTCCTTCTACGTCGGGTAATGCAAATTAGTGATGTCCAGAATATTATCAATTTCATCCATTTTTTATTTCATTCGATTTTTGGACATCGCGAATATGTAAATATTTGTTCGATTTACCTCACGCAATTCTTGTTCTATCCTTGCAATAAATTCGCTTGCTTGCTGTACATATGATTCATAAAGAGAACTTCGAGATAATTGTACAAATAAATGTATATTCTTAATTATATTCATTTTATATGTAACAATTATCTCGAAATTCTGTCGCATGTATTATAGTAAATTCCTTTGCTTGCTTTCTATCCTTTGGAAATGTAACCAATTGTATCGAACCCAATTGATATATTTACGTGCTGCCTTTCTTTTCTATTTTTGTAATGTTTTTGTACATTTTAGTGTACAACATGTATCGCGATGTTAGCTTTGCATAACCAATTGTTTACATTTCCCTCTCGATGGAAGAGACCACCACTTTCCCGTAGTTTCCATCGAGCGGTAACGTGCACGCTGCGCGTAATTAATTTGTAAATAGTGCGTGATTCTTTGTCGCAACTTGATATAATTACGTTTGATGTGATTACGTTTAGATTTTAGATTTTAGATCATACTCTGAAAAAATATTTTTTATCGAAGGCTTCTACAGCGTGCATGGTACTGGCCAAGAGTGGATTCTAATTTTAACAAAGTTCACCAATGCACAGTATCAAAAAATTCGTCTTTTAATAAAAAAATTCATTTTAAGGTTTGAAAAATAGAAATAGCTCAAATAAAAAGTACGGAAATTTAAAACGAACACAAGAAATTGAGGCATTTGATGGAAAAAGGGCACATAAACCACTTGTTTAAAACTTATAAATAAAGACACATATCATTTTTAAATCATGACTTCTGTATTCAGAACGCTTGAACGACACGGTAACTACATCCTTAAAAAAATTTGATTTAATTGCATTACTTTTTATTAAGTTATACTATAATGAAAACTTTGAAATCGATTTTCTTGAAATGGCATTTTGGCGTATGTGCCCTTTTTCCATCAAATGCCTCAATTATGAATGTACATTTTTCTTTGTTAAACAAGTTACAGAAGAACTTTATTTAACTTTTTTTTATGTAGAATTTAGTTCGTATATCTGAAAAATCGAAGAATCATAACGGGTAATTATCATTTTTCGTGATCTAATGGATCTTAAGACACGAATATAAAATTTTAATATAAAGTTTCATTGAAATCCATTTTGCCGTTTAAACGTAATCGTGTTAACAAATACATGAGATATTTAAAAAAAAAAGCTCTTTTCTAAATAGTCAAAACGTGATCAGGAGGTCTTAAAACGTGATTTCCCTAACAAAATTTTTTCCAAATTTTTTTTTCATTACAAGAGTATTATACATATGTCAGAAAGTGAAAAGTGTATCTCGAGGCACTCAAGAAGATTGCGCACGGCCGCGTGTCGCTTGCACGTAACCTTGGATCGCAGCGTTTCAAGAGCGAGAGAGAAAGACACACGTTCGTTTTCTCTCTCGTCTTCCCGACGTTGTCCGAAGCGCCGAGCTCACGGACACGCAGCTCCGGCGTAGTGTGCATGCGTGGTGGGGGAAATTCTCGAGCGCTCCCGTCCTCATTCTGGCACAGACTTCGGCGGACTCCGGCGGAGCTGAACACCTATAGGGGCGGTGGTAATGTGTGCGTGAATTGACGCCAGCGCGAAGCCAGCACGTGGCGTAAACGCGAAACGAATGTGACGTCACAGATGTACCGACGCCAACGCCAAGCCAAGCCAAATCCGCCACGGGCGCGTACAAGTACTACTGCTCATATGGTTTTGTAGACGCCACACGTCTTTAAAGCTGCAGAAAGAATAAGGAATCAGGTAAGAAAAATACTTTACTTAATACTTTTGCATGAACAGAATTGTAGTAATGATATATTAGAAATGTACTAATAATGGATATTTTATACATAGGCAGTGATGCCAGCAGTGCTGGATGTAGCAATTCAAGTAAGATACATCGTTCTGATGTCGAACGATTTTTTTCCATTGTAACACAAATCAAAACTAGAGGTAGGAATAGATTACACCCAGAAACACTAGCTGCGCTCACCCGAATAAAACTGGACATGTCAAACTAAAATGCACACTGCTATGATTACGAAATTACGGATGAAATGATAGAAGTATTTAATACTAGTATGTACGACAATGAGGAAATACCGGAACAGGTATCAGAATGTCTATTGGCGGATGAGGAGAATGACGGCACTACCGATAACAACAATTAGAAAATATGTATATATTATATTATTGTATATATTATATTATTGTATGTATCATATTATTGTATATATTACATTATTGTATGTATTATATTATTGTATATATTATATTATTGTATATATTATATTATTATACATTTATATTATTATATTAGTGTATAAATACATAATGTTTTCATTATTATTTTGTGTTTTCTGTTACCTGCCATCAATCTTACATATATTTCAATTAATTTTATTAGAAACAGGGACGTAAAGGACCTTATACTCTTGAATGTTACCGCCATAATTCATCGCAGTGTCACGTGATGGAGGTAGAACACCTACAGAAGCCGTGGTAATATGTCGTGAGACGCCACGATTGGAGACAAACCGACGCCAGCGCCAAGCGAGTGACACCGCGGCCAATCAGCGTCGACAACATATTTCCCCGGCGACGCTGATTGGCCGTGGTGTCGGTTCGTCTCCCATCGTGCGTCTTACGCACACATTACCACCGCTCCCTGTAGGTGTTTCCCTCTGACCAATAGCAGTGCTGGGGACTCCGGCTGAAATTGTATCAGCTCTGCCGGAGTCCGGCAAAGCTGACTTTTTACGGAGCCGGGAGTCTACCGTAGTGACGTCAAAGCATGTGACGTCACATTCGTTTCGCGTTTACGCCACGTGCTGGCGTCAATTCACGCACACATTACCACCGCCCCTGTAGGTGTTCAGCTCCGCCGGTGTCCGCCGAAGTCTGTTCTGGCATCACTGTGTCGCGCACCCCGCCGTGCACGCAGGAGCGTTCCATCTCGCTCCCCCTACGGCCAGAAAGAAGCGAGAAACGAACACTCGGAATTAGGGCTCTGTTCACGATACGGGTTCCACGCCGGTCCCGACCAGCGAGCACATACGGAGACAATACTGTATTTACATGAATATAATTAATGTTTTTCCATAAATTCAACTGTCAGTTCAGGAAATAGACTTATCAAAATTTGATCTAAAAGAATATATGCAGTATGTTTATTGAGTGGCGCGTGTTGCACAGAATCTAGAACAGAATTCATCAGCTCGGACCATGGTTTATAAAGTCCTATTAACCAATAAGGCAATAAATTATATAATCCTTTTTTTGCGTTCTCATAATAATTTCGGTGAGTTTCTTCAGACGTCGTTTCGTGCATAAACCTTTTATCACCCATAACCTTTGTATGCAAAAGTTTCACTGCAGTTGCCGCGCGACCACTATTTAAAAGCTTTGCCAATACGTTGTACAGCAGAACGTTAACAAATGGATCCACTTTTGCACGAATTGACAAAGCAAGCATCCAAATCACTCGTGAGATTACTGGAGGCACGTGTAATAGTTTGTCGACTGAAATGAAAAACAGAAAAGTGGAGAAGATTAATAGATTTTCATTGTACATAAGATTGACATTATACATGAATAAATTATTGTCGGAGAATGGGGAAGATGACGCAAAGCTCGGCGCAGAAGGCGCCACTAGCGCATGTACTGCGGTTTTGCATGAGTGCGCATGTGTGATTGGTTTGCGCGCGAATTTTTCATTTGTAGAATGTATGAAGTTGGTAGTTACATATTAATGTTTTGTAACACACTGATGACAAGTGGCACGTGTGCTGGTGGCGCCACGGGTGGGAAAAAGTTGCAGTCATCTTCCTGTTTATACTTGAAAAACAAACCAAGCTCGGAGTTTGCTTTGTACAGTTTTGTCTCGTTATAAGGATTATGCTGGGGAGATAAGCCTTTCCTTTAAAGAAACGGTATGGTATTTGGCTCGCTTTTCGCCTTCGGCGTCTTCTTTCAGTAATACGATGGTACTACCGCCATCTCGAACGAAAGGACAATATCAAGTCCCAGACGGGATTACAGACCTACGAGCGTGCAGCGATTGATATACACCAGCGAAGCCCAGGTGAGCGGTCCGAGGAAGCTCTAGCATCCATAGCGCCTTCTACGTGCTGCGTGGAAGAGGCGAAGCCTTGCTCGAAGCCAATGAAGCGGCGGGCATGCCACGGATATGGAAACCTCTACACTGCGTTCCACATTAGAGCATCCTCGTTTCGCGCAGGGATACGCAGGTTGATTGGTAGTAAACCAGCAGGGAAAGTGCTACGACCAATCGCGAAAGTGCTACGACCAATCGCGTGTGTCAGATCCGTGGCAGCTGTGCAGATCGGTCGCAAATCAGGATGCTCTTATGTGGAACGCAGTTTAGTAGTGTGCTCTTAGGCCCTAAAGGTGAAGTCCCACGGCTCATGGCTCGGCGAGTCGACTCGGCTCGTCCAGGTTCGGCGAGTTGGCTTGGCGAGCGCGAGTCGACGAGCCACGCGCCGAGGAACTTCACCTTAAGGGTAAGAGCCTACACGCATACTACTAGAGGTTTTCATATCCGTGGCATGCCCGTCGCTTCACTGGCTTCGACCACTCTGTTCCACGCAGCACGTAGAAGACGCTATGGATGCTAGCATCCCCGGACCGCGCACCTGGAAAACCACTCTTGAAACACATGTTCCGGTTCTCCCTCCAACGCTGCGCCTTCAGCTAAGGTGGTACGACTTCTACTACCCTCTCTCCGAGGAGACAGTAACGTCGCTGGGAAGCATGTTGGGTGCTTTAGGGCGAAAGTACCAAATGTGTCAAATTTTTATAGGAAATTTCATAATGACTTAAAACTAGTAGGAAAAATTAAAATTTAAACTAGCATTTCAAAATGACGTAAAAAGAATTTAAAAAAATCTATTACATACATTGTATGTAATACATTTTTTTTAATTGTATGTAATACATTTTTTTAATTCTTTTTACGTCATTTTGAAATGCTATTTTAAATTTAAATTTTTCCTACTATTTTTAAGTCATTATGAAATTTCCTATAAAAATTTGACACATTTGGTACTTTCGCCCTAAAGCGCCCAACATGCTTCCCAGCGACGTTACTGTCTCCTCGGAGAGAGGGTAGTAGAAGTCGTCCCCCTTAGCTGAAGGCGCAGCGTTGGAAGGAGAACCGAAACATGTGTTTCAGGAGTACATTTCCCCTACTTGGGAAGGCCTGTTTTAGACCAAAGCGAAAAAATGTATGGAACATATGACCACATTTTGGAACTTTTTTAAATATAAAAGAGTGTCCGGAAATGATTGACAACGATTTGAGGAAAAAGTGCATCCGTTTTGATTTGACTATTTGTAGGTCCAAGAAAGCTTATTATACATATACTTAAAATATTTTAATGAAAAAATTCTAACTTCAAATGAACGTGATACAAATAATTTGATAAAAAAATGTTTTGAACAAAAGTTAGTCAGTATTCAGTTGAGAACAAATTGCAAAAGTAAATATTGATGAAAAACTTTTTATTCAATAAAAAATCAAGATCACCTCAATGTTTTTAATGAAACTGTATATTTTATTATATGCCATTCGATGCATCTTTATATTCTCTTGAAAAAAGTATTAGAGTATTTAGGTCGAAAACTGATTATTTCAGAAGTTATGAGTTTTGTCCCGAACGCCCATATACTTCGACGCACTGTGCACTACTTATTGTTATTCGCATCGCGATTACCGAAAATATACAATTTATCGAGAAATGATTGGTCACGTATGTATGAATAGTAAAACTAAAACTTTGCAGGCGTTCGTAGCATATCACCATTGAAATTGTAGTACAAGAAAATAATTATTTTTTAGTTCACTTTTAATAAAATCGTTTAACATAATTGTTTTTTATATTTTTTTTATTAACTTCGATATCAGATGGGATCACCTTGAAAAATGGCCTCAAAGATCGAGATTTTGCTGTTTCGAACAAAAGAAACCGCTAGTAAAATCCCAACTTGCCCGAAGTTCCCGCGGGTAAGCACCTGAGGAAGTATAAGCAGTGATACCAGATCGGGGACGGGTTCCCTCGAGAATTTCCGCCACCTCGCATGCACACTATGCAGGAGTCGCGTATGTGATCTACACGCACGTGATAGGTGCATAGTGTGCATGCGAGGTGGGGGAAATTCTCGAGGGAACCCGTCCTCGATCTGGCATCACTGAGTATAAGCAATACTCTAACAGGCTGGGCGGCAAATGTGTCTCATGACCTTCATTTTAGGGCCGTGTTGGGGCTGCGTTTGTCCTAGGAGCCCTTTTTCTAATGCCCAGTACGAAATCGCCACTGGATTAGTGGCCCATGGGGCAAACGCAGGCCCAAAACAGCCCTGAAATGAAGGTCATGAGGAAATTTGTCCCCCCCCCCCCCCCGAGCCTTGCTAGAGCATATCGTTTACATCCCTCGGTATTTCCTTAGACACCTTCCCGAGGTCCTTCGGGCCAGTTGGGATTTTACTGCCGGTTTCTTTTGTTCAAAACCCCAAAATCTCGAACTTTGAGGCCATTTTTCGATGTGTCCATCTGATTTTGAAGTTGAAAATGGTATCAATCGATTCGTCTTGACGAGATCTTTCCAATGGTGTATAGCTATCGCTGCACGCTCGTAAGTCGGTAACATTGTCCTTAGAAGGACTATTTTTAATCACATATGTTACATAATTTGGCTACAAAATTTTGAAACCATTCAAATTATACACTCCTGACTTTCCACTTTCCTGTGTAAAAACAGAGTAATAAATTTCTTGTGCGATTTTTTGGCCGAGTTATTACACTTTGAAGTAAAAATCTTTTTTTTTTTACTGTAGTTGCTTCTAGCAAGCGGTGTAACATCATAGAACGTTCATGAAAAAAGTAATAGAAAGATCAGTTGCTTCTCTTTAAGACGCATCTTTTGCTTTTTCGATTCGGAAAATATTTCAGTGCACTATGTCCTGTCAAAGATATACTTAAAAATTGTACAAATTCCTTTTTTTATTGAATTTGCTGTATCTCTGCGAGGGGTGACCGGAACATTATCATCTGAGCCATAGTTTTCCGAAACGGCAACTTCAAACATAGAGGCCACAAGTAAAAAATAATCGCAACGGATTCCGCTGGAACTCAAAAGATTCGACAGACTCCGCTTTAAAATGAACTTAAGGTTCCGCGTTAAATGCGACCAAATCTAGTTTAATCCAAAATAGTATTAACAAATATATATTATTTTATTCTGTATCTTGCGCCTGTTCCATTGTATAGAATATAGATATATCGTTTCAATAATATTTTGTTGATAACTATGTGAATAATTATATTTTTTATTAATAGTTACTTATATGATTATTAGCAAATACCAAATAATCCAATTTTTATACATAGAATATATTATAATCTGTATTTGCGTAGTCGCTCACAATGGCTCAGACGCGACGTTATACGCTATTTTGAATGGTAAAATTCAAAGATTTTGAGTAGGTATACTGTTTGAAGTCAGACAAATGATACCATTGTATACCTAAGAAATTGTACTTTTATTAAAAAATCTTCCCTAATTCCTCTATAATAGCGGAACACAATGATGTGCGAAATCTACGTAAAATCACTAACATTTCAAAACTTTAATATAAATACCGCACAGGTTCCCGTTGTCCAATCACTTTGAAATTTTGCATATACAGTATTGTCTCCGTATGTGCTCGGTTTGGTGCACACGATACGGGTTCCTCGCTATCTCCATCACTTCTGTCTCACTCTTGTCTGGCGAAGGCGAGAGCGAGATGGAACGAGAGCGAGCGAGAGCCACTGAAAGCGAGCGAGGACGGTACGAGACAGACGACGCGTTGATGTTTTGTCTCGCTCCGTCTTTCGGGCGCCGTGACACTCCGTCCTTTGCGTGCGCGACCGGCGTGAGCGATGGTCGCAAACACTTACGGTGAGCACGGGAACCGCTTCGCAAAATCTTGACGCAGGCCCGGCTCAAGTCTTTTTGGCGCTCTAGGCGAACTTGTCAAATTGCGCCCTTTATTATAATACATTTATTTGAGATTATCTATGACTTTACTCTGCAAAATTAGGCAACTGCTAGGGCGTATGGGCGAAACTTCCGAAAACCGGTCTAATGCGATTGGGTTGGAATTTTGAAAATAGCTTCATTTTGCATAAAAATAACGTTTGCGAGAAGGATTTTTGGCGACTCGATTTTTTTTTTAACATTTCAATGTCGTTCCCTACCTTACCGACAGATTGGAGAATAGGATACAACAGTTATTCAATGCATTCTCTTTATTATTCTCCTGTATATATGTACATATTTAATATCGTTCAATAATGTTTCGAATGGGTCTGTGCCTGACTTCTTCACTTCGTACCGCCATAAATATTCACACATGTGATCAATTATCTCTGGAATAGGCGCACGAGTCACGGGCCCAGCGACCGCGACTGTCAACACTCACGAGACAGGTATGATAAAAAATAAAACAGCACTTTCTCATCCTGATTCAGGACCTTCGATTCGTACATGTGTAAAAAAAAAGCTGTATGCAAAATTTGAGTCAAATTAATCTGCTCTCTCTTCTAAGTAGACGCCTTATGCACGGGGCTTCGTCCCGTGCGATGGCTCCGACAATAATAAAATATCCCCCTGAACGACCGAACAGTATCAAGCTGATATCTCTCTCTAAGTTGATCTCTGTTTTATAGATTTTAGGAGATTAATAAGGAGAATGCATTGAATAACTGTTGTATCCGATTCTCCGCTTTGTCGGTAAGGTAGGGAATGACATTGAAATGGTAAAAAAAAAAATTTCGTGTCGCCAAACATCCTTCTCGCAAACGTTATTTTTATGCAACATGAACCTATTTGCAAAATTTCAGCCCAATTGGGTTTGACCGGTTTTCGGAAGTATAGCCGGCGTATGGTTGACAAGAAGTGCAAAATGGTCTTTACATTGATGGCATTGTTGAAAATAAATTTTTAAATGAAATACTACAAATTGTACTACAACGGTTTTAAACTACGAGTAAGAATTAAGAGTAAGGATATGAAGAAGCTCAATTAAATGTATTATAATAAATGGCGGAATTTGGCCAGCTCGCCTAGGGCGCAAAAAAGACTCGTGCCGTGCCTGGCTATCTGACCGTCGTGCGCATGCGTCGAGCAGTCACGATTCCATCTCAGCGCTCGTGCCTATCGCGCACGCCCGCCGCGCACGCAAAGCGTTCCATCTCGCTCCCCCCTTCGGCCAAAAGGATGCGAGAAACGAACACTCGGAATTAGAGCTCTGTTCACGATATGGGTTCCACGCCGGTCCCGACCAGCGAGCACATATGGAGACAATACTGTATGTACCATTTTCACGCCATGTGTCACAATTTAGGGGGGTAAGACAAGAAAATCTAAAAAAAAATTGTATCCCTATAGCTAAGGACCACCCTAATGATGATACAGGATGAGTCACCTTAAGACAAGCTACCTGAATAGCTTCTACAATTTTTGAGATGGGAAGAAATGTTTGAAACAAAAGTGTTTTGGTTCCGAAAGGCCTATTACGTGGTGGACTGAACTTTTTCTCAAGTGCAGGTGCTTAGGAGATTTGAAGGTCAATTTAATTTCTTTAAATAGAACCATGTATTTTGGAACACCTACGATTGTAGCCTTTCTCAATACCTTTTCAATGACAAAAGACAATGAAGCTTTAAGCGGTCACTCAGCTTTATTAACGGATCCACTCGTTGGATTTGGCGATCTGGGCATCGAAAGTAGCCACCGCGATCACCAGACTTAACACCATTGCATTTTTTTATGGGCAAAATTACAAAAAGATGGTTATCGTCAAGCACCCACTACTAAATAAGCCATGCGGGAACGCATACAAAAACCTTGTGCTGCAATTCACCTCTTCAGCACTTCACCTCGTAATGCAGTCAGTGGGTGAACGCTTCAGACTCTGTCTTTCTATGGCTGATCACCATTATGATCATTTTATTGTAACAGATTATTTCAGTAAGCGTCTTGGCGAAGTTTGTTTATATTTTCAATTAATTCAGTTTGATTCCGTTAATAAAGCTGAATGACCTTGAATGACTATAGTCACTGAAAAGTCCTTGAGAAGGGCGACAATCACAAGTGATTAAAAATATATGGTTCCAATTAAAAAATTTAAGTTGACCTTCAAATCTCCTAAGAACCTCTACTTGAGAAATAATACTGTCCACCACGTAATGTACCCCTTGGAGCCAAAAAACTTTTGTCTCAAATATATCTTCCTATCTCAGAAAGTCTAGCGGTTATTCAGGTGGTTGTCTTAGGTGACTCACCCTGTATAGATGCTGGAATTTATTGATAAAGAAAAATTTTAAGTTTAATTTTACTTTTTAAATGAACATTTACGACATAAAAATATGAGAAGAGTGAAAGCAAACAGTACAAAGAAAATTGAAAACTTACCAGCATCTGCAATACAAAAGCAAGCACCTTTCACGTGAGACCGTTCCGATAATGAATCAGATGTGGTCCGACAGTTAATATCCAAATTCAGATTGTCACCAAATATACCAGATGTAAGACTGCGGTGCACCTTTTTCTCTATTTCATTGATATTTGTTTCGCTTGATAATTCAATTCCAACATCCGCATAATCACTCTTGGCATTAGTAGATACCAGAAATATTGTCATAAATTTGTCCAGATTCTGTCCTTTTTCTTTTCGCAGCTTATATGCCATATTTTGATACAGAATGCCGATGTCTGGTGTACTATAGTTCGTGTAGTATAGCTTTAAATTTGGAATTGTCAAAAAATTATATAGAAGTTCGCTGCTCCTAAGCACTGGCTTTGAAAGTAATTTTTCTAGAAAATCTTCGTATCGTTGCCTATTAATAGCACCAGAAGAGTGTGGGTTTTTTCGTGAAGGTAACGGCGAATCACTCAATTCTTTATCACCGTGAAACTCTGCTAGCCGTGTTCTTAGAGCATAAAAATCTTGATCACGGCGTAAGACAGTCCAAGATTTTCTTTCCGCGACATTATTCACGGCAATCATATAAAGAGGTTGATTGTCTCCAGTGTCAATGTGTGGAATATTAATTCGCCACATTGTTAGATCTCTGGGAACATTATCATATGCGCCTTTAATTTCACTGTACGAACGTAAAGGATAATCTATTTCTTCGCCATGATACATGTCTTGGAAAGGCATTCCGTCAATTGCCGATGCTCGCAAGACACCATCAATCCTTGGTAATGGACTTCCAATTTTCATTGATGTATTTGTCGCCCCACCAGCAATGCTGCAAATATAAATTATACGCGCTATACCACACTAAATTATATTTTTTATTTACATAGGAAGTATGTGTCATGTAGAAATCAGAAGTTTTAGATCGAGCAGTAACACGTAATTTAAGGGACGAGACCACCTTCGCCGCAAAGTACATGCTACTTTTTTAGGAATTTATTTTGAAGTAATGAAAACACTCCCTTGAAAAACACTTTTATTAATGATGAATACATATACATAGAGTTATTCCATACTAAATTGATAACTTTTTGCACTCCATGTCAGGGATTTTGTTCAAAATGAAATATGATCTACTCCATGTGAAATTACGGTGGGTGTAAGTCATTTTTTTGCTGGTTTCGAAATTGTTTCAAACTTTCAGGTCGTTTGAGTTTGCGATTTCTTATTTCGGAAATTACAATATTTATCTTATTGAGTTCATTCTTTTTCTATTTCAATCTAGAAAGTTTGTCCTATTTGAATGATGTTTTTCAAATTGAAATATCATTTTTGTAACATGGAAAATTATAAACAAATTTTTATTTGACAAATTTCTGCTCGTAGGTCGGGGAGACTCCAAGTAAAAAGGCAATAAATTGAAGACAAAGTACATTTGCGGTACAGCACAACATTAGATGCATATGGTACAAGAATTTTTTTACCGTTGCGTAAATTCACATGAGAGTGGTCAAAGAAACCCTTCTGCAGGTACATATACATACAGGGTGAGTCTTTCGGAGCGCTGGTGAAAGAGATGCCGCCTGGTACCCCGCAAAAATGTAGAAAAAAGTATGAAGGCAAAAATAAAAAATGCGCAGAAGTTTTGGATATACTTCCGAAGGGGACCGGTGGCCGATCGAGATGAGGTTTGGGGGGGGGGGGGGGAGGTGGTGCGAACCCTAAATCTAAAATTGTAGCTTCGGGTATTTATTAGTTTCCAAAATATTAATAAAAAATTGTTAATTTTTTTTGGAATTCTTTTGGACGTTGGTGCAGGCCTCCCTTCCCGGGAGCCCTGTAATTTTGCCGACCTGCTCTCCCTCGTGAAGTGAAACAATTGTGAATTCTTGTCGATATATCTTTCGAAATTAATCGAAAAATCCTTTTTGTGATGAGGCTGCTAGAGGTCGGCTACAATCGGATAAATTTATTCTGCAGTTTAATGGACATTTGCAGCGATCTATGTAAGTACAAATGCCTACTGCGGATCAATAAACAATATTTCTATTGCTTCTAAAGCTATGTATGATCGTGTCGTAGATTGCCAAATCTAGCTTTTATAAAGCATGCTGCGACTGGAGAAACGAAAAAGGTACACCTGATGTATTCAACAAAGCCAGCTTTGGAATATTTGTATGTATTCAACGAAGGCGGTTTCTAATATTTGTTAAAATTAAGTAAAATAGGTTTAACAAATAGTTTCGAAGTAACATAAATAAGGATTCTGTTGAAAATAATTTGGGCACCTCAAGTGTTGACAGCACTGAATGACATCACGAAGACGATGAAGCATGAGTGGGAGAGTGATCGGTATGCGTGGAAACAGAGCCTGCGAAGTTAGTTCATAAGAATATATTGTAAAGCAAGCATTGTCCAAAGAGTGTCCAGTCGATATAGAACTGTAAAGAGTTAAGAACTAAAAGTACGATTGTTATTGTTAAATAAATGTTTATTATAAACAAGATCAACAGATTTTATAACTATTAAATTTGATATAATTTCAAATACTCCCAAAAAATGTATTTATAAATACATCAACATGACCACAAATATACGTCCTAACTGTATGAAATGAAAAAAAAAGGAGATAAATATATGATTTCAGTCAGAAAATGTTTTGTGCCGCGTTCGGACCCGATTGGCCACACTGTGCGGCGGCAGCCCGCGCCCGCCAAACCATAGGGCATGGAGCGAATAGAACTGGTGTAGGACAAGCTTAAAATGTACGGTAAAACAGCATACGCTGTTGCGCAGGGAAAACAATACAAATCAGCAGACAATTCAAGTTAATATTTTTAACATTAAATGTCAGAAACCTACCAGATATTCTACTAGCTACTGTGGTTATGACTCATTTACGATCGGAATGGACAATTTCATTCGTGTCAACTTTTATTAAATTCTGGATCACAGACAAAACTTTTCGACGGAATGTGTTACAACCAGGAGTACCAAAAATCAACGCCGACATGCGACTCGTAGGAGTTCACTACGCAACAACTAGAATAAACAACATGACAATAGTTACTATTGGTTTACAATTAACCAAAAGTGTGGCATTTATAATCTTGCCTCTACTCATTATCATGTTACTTTCGCAATGCCATTTTAAAAACACGGGTTATTAATCCCATATGATCTTCCTTTAATCGATCCCGGATTTCGTATTTTGTACCTGATTTACTCGAGTACATATTTTGGTATCAAAAATCGGTTTTGTTCGTTAAAACAGTTGTATCATTCAACTTATATGCAAAATTGTAAAGGGCTTTAAAAAACCTATCTATTTGAGTGCAGTAAAAAAATGAAACATACACAAATTTAGGGTGGTGAGGGTGAATTTCGAAAATATTAATTTGTTTCGAAAATTCTTTATCATCATATTGTAGAAAGTTAAAAACCATCAAACTTTGAATTTAGCTTATTTTTATGTCTTTTACGGTTTCGCAGATATTCACGATAATATGAAAAATCACAATTCCTTCGAGAGGATGTTTTCTCCTTATCGAAACAAAAACTAGTTACGTTATTAGCACCACTTCAGCTACACTTCTGCAATGTTTCAGATTGTTTTGAATTTTCGAGTTGCCGAACTTCGCTTATTAGGCGTTATTGATACGTGTTAGGCTGTTGAGACAGAAACAGCATCTAAAGCTTTATCTTGTAACAATCATTATAAGAGCTACATGTTTCCTAAATATAATGTCTTAGTAGTGACTAACGGTTTTTAAGTTTTAATTTTTTCATTCAATCTATGTCATATCCTGGGTTGACTAACTGGTGGCTCGCGAGCCACTGGGGGCCCCTCCGCCTTGCTGCCACGCTGAACGGCCCCCTCGATACCGACCAGACTCTGACGATCGCAGTCGATGCCTGCTTCTTTCCTTCTCTTTTCGACTGCGATCGTCAGAGTCTGGTAGGTACGGTGGGGGCCGTTCAGCGTGGCAGCAAGGCGGAGGGGCCACCTGTGGCTCGCGAGCCACCAGTTAGCCAACCCTGTCATATAGTAAATTAGCAAATACAGATTATTTTATTCTAAGGTCGGACGTAGATATATTGGCCGGTGAGTTTCGTGAGGGGTATTCTCCCACCATTCCGCTTGCCTGCTTCGATGCTTCTTTTCTCAACGTTTCCTGCCTCGCTCTCGCCTTCGCAGAACAAGAGTGAGCCAGAAGTGGTGGGGCTAGCGCAAAGCTTCTGACGTGTAGGCCAAACCGAGTTCTTAGCGTAGAAATACATACATCAGAATAGGTGTGCATTAGCTCCGAAAAAATTCAGGAGATTCATTGGTCAGAACATTGATTCTTTCTCGATAGATTCAGCTCGTATTGGTCTACGCATAACTTCGTAACGCATACAACTATTACGCTAAGAGAAAAATAACAGGCACGCGGCTACGTTCAGGCGAAGTCGAGTAGCGTTCGCGGTACCTCACCATACCCTTCGGCGGCCGCGCAACTCCAACTGACAAATCCACGATTGTCAGATGGCGGTGGCTGATTATCGACCCGCCAATATATTCGAATTCGACCTTAGTTATTTTATTTAGTAGATTTTAATTGTAAAAGATCAGAATACTCACCTTGCGAGGGGAGTTTTTTTAGCACGATCTGAGACTCGTTGTCCGCATAATAAATCGTATAGCTGTAATATCAGAAAAAGATAATACGTAACGTTGTATGTGTAACATAAAAAAGTAATTAACCCGTAATTTTCTTACTTGGAAACTGTGATGAAACGATGGTAGGCACGTGGATTCTAATAAGGCATGAGCTTCCTGATGTGCTTGGTAAAATGGTCGAGACGTTCTTAACTCTTGAATTTTTTTTGATCCTTTTTCAAGAACTGAAATCATTATAATTAAATAATAAATCATGTAATGTGTAACATTTATCTGTATCAAAAATATATTATTTAAATTTCAAATTAAAATATTAATTAAAAAATTATATAATTGCATGATGTCGATAAATGGAGTGAATAATGTAAAAAAGGTTTATGTTCAATATCGAAGAGATGGAGTTGCAGCAATTCCGACGGACTACAGAAAAATAATGTCGCATGTACAACTGTCGAACAGATTTGACACAGGGTTTGAGCAGATTGGGGGGAGGTGAACCCCCTCCCCCGAAGAGCCCGACATGGCACCACGCCTGGCGGGACGGCGATTGGGGGAGTGGAGGCGGTGCGTGTATCGCTAGCTAGCTCGCGTGCTACCCCCTCCGACCACGGTCCCTTCCCTTCGCGCGCAAAGCTGTCACTTCGGGGTTTTTAGTCGCTTAAAGTTCGACTCTAGGCTAAACTTCCGAAAACCCACAGAACCTGCCGTTTTCAATTGTTTTTAAAAGGTACAACACATTCCACCATTCAACCAATACTAATATCCGGAACAAGTTGAAAAGTGGAATGCGTTGTATCTTTTAAAAACAATTGAAAACAGCAGGTTCTGTGGTTTTAGATTCGCCTTCAACGTGTCGGTAACATAGGAAGTGACTTGAATGATAAAAAAAATGTCGAGTCGCCAAAAATCCTCCTCGCAAACATTATTTCTATGCAAAATGAAAATGTTTCCAAAATTTGAGCCAATTCGGAGCATGGGGTTTTTCGGAAGTACAGCCCAACATTTTCCCTATGTTTTCATTTCTTCCTGTTTCTTGCCGAATGTGAGTACAAGGTAAGCATTTCATCTTGCAACCCGCGCTCGCGCGAACAGATAAAATAGTAGCAGCGCCTCACGGACGCATTCAACTACAACCATGCACCGGTCCGGCGTTCGGAAAGCTGCCAGCGGTCGGTGGACAGCAGTGATGCCCGAGCTTCGAGAATTTTAACATGGTTACTTTCAAATTAACGTCGCAAAGAGCTATTGGGAACTTCCCGGCCCAGGTAATCGAACCGCGCGCCCCGCTTTTATGATCGGCTTATCACTCGTACCCCAGATTACTGTAATGAGGTTTGAAAACAATGTCGACTGGTCTCTTACCCGTGTCAATTTAAACAAATTTTAGCTACGACAGGGTTGACCGCAGCGCTATACCCCTGTACGGAGAGATTTTTCGCCACTTGCGTGTAAAAACTACAATAATGGCGCATCGTTCCAAAAAATGACATTAAGGGAAGCCGGTATAGGCGTGGTGTTGAGTAGCTAAAATGTAAACATTGAGACACAATAATTCTAGAAAAAAAATTCAAACACCGCTACAATCAAATACACGTCCCATTAGTGCACTGCATTAAGGATAAAATTATAAAAAAAGAAAACCAGAACAATAGATTCTGAGGTCTACAGAACTAATACATAATTGAATAAAAATTTAATTTCTCAATTTATGAAAGTAATGATACAGAAACAACTAGCCTATTGTTTATCAGCACCATGAATTTTAAAAAGAGAATTAAATACAGTATCAAATAAACAGTTTGCCAAAGCTTTTCACAACAATTATGGTTAAAAAATTGATAAAAGAAAAATTAAGTAAACGTAAAATATGTTAAATTATCCACCATTAAGAGGAATAATTTTCCTCATTTTTCGGCGCAAATTGCATTCCGATATCTTTTATAGTTCAAAAGTTATAGGAAAAAGGCCCCAAATTCTTCAATCCGGGCCGGGAATTTCCGAGTAGCTCTTTGCAACGTTAATTTGAAAGAGACCATCCTAAAATTCTCGAAGCTCGGGCATCAAGGCTGTCCAGCGATCGCTGGCAGCTCTCCAAACGCCGGGCCGTTGCATAGTTGTGGTGGAATGCGTCCGTGAGGCGCTGTTGCCAATTTATCTGTTCGCGCGAGCGCGGTTTACAAGATAAAATGCTGACACGGTACTTAGTGGTCGTATCGCTAACTCGGTTCTCACGATGTGTCCCTATATGCGAGAGTGTCACCGTGGGGTTTTAGTCAGTAAGAGTCTGTCACTCCCTGGGTCACTTCTCTAGGGGGCCGAGGCGCCCGATACGGTTTCCCCACGTAAAAAAATAGAAGCTATGAATACTTACTTTGTTTTATGCCCGTTGATATATCCTCTGGTAAATGTAAATACTCTGGGCCATTAGAATCGAGGTACGTTAAGTACATGTTTTGAATGTCACTATATAAAGTACTTTCTGCTTTCGCGCTCATATCTGGATTTAGCATACGCTTACTGAGATCATCTAAAAATAAATAAACATAATAATATTCAAAAAATAGGATAGGTTAGAGAAATGAAAATAACGGCATTTGGAAATGTTTACCATAATCATTGATCATATATATACATGACAACAGCTATAACATTTTTATAGTATCTAATTAACCAACATTTTTAAAGTTTTTTTAAACTGTTTTATTTGAACGAAGTTTAAAAAATTCTAGTCCAAAGCACTTGTGGGCTGTACAAAATTTCATCTTATAAATATTAATCATATTTTTACATTTCAGATGACTCTTATACATACAGGGTATCTCAGAATTGAAGGACAATTCGGAACATGTAATAGCCTGATGCAAGATGACATCGAAAAGTCCTTTGCCGTGTTGAGATCCGAGGCTTTGTTTTCGAGATGTTAACACTTGAATATTAGCAGTTGGAACATCCGGGCCGTGAAGTTTCTAGTCGAGTCAGTTGAGCGCACGGTATCGTACACTCGTACGCACACGCAGGTGGTGCGAGTATGTAGATACAGGTTCTCACAACAGTAGAGCCGACTGTTTGGTTCAAACCGTGAAAATGGGTTAGCGCCGCTCTACTGTGTGTGGGTACTAGGTCTATCTACGCAGGTCTCCTACGTGTGCGGGTTAGGAGATACTGCTCCGCGTCAGCTGTTTCTGCTTTGAACCTCGCGGCCTGGAAGTTGCATCGCTAATATCCAACTGTGAATATCTCGAGAACGAAACTTCGGATCCCAAAACGGTAAAGATCTTTTCGATGTCTTCTTGCATCAGGATATTGCATGTTTCGGATTCTCCTTCAATTCTGGGACACCCTGTATATTGATGTAGCAGAATGTACGAGAGCCATATCCTATATTGCCCTAATTATTGAAGTATTTGAAAAATTAATTTTTTGTCGACAACAATATGTTACATACATATAAAAAGTGCAACTCTATTTTGCCTGTAAACTGTACTTACGAAAAATAATTTGCGTCATGTAATTCTATATGTCAATCACACAGAAAATTTCTCATATCGCACATTAACAATCACTTTCCAGAACGAAATACTGCGTTCCGTTCTTTTTCTTCAAATTTTATAATGAATATCATAATACTAAAGATAAAAGAATATTGTTCATATAATGTAGAGTAATGTAAATATTTACCAATATCTAAGCAGAATTGAAAAAGATTCATAGGTCCAGACTCCTTGATATGTTGCATGAACTTATATAACAATCGAGGGTCATTTAAAACTTCGTCTAATGAGGGCTTCAAATGATTGTGTGTAATTTTTGGTGCCGTCGGAATCGTCATCCAGCACTGCAGCATCGGTACATTAACTGTATGTATATGATTTGAAACTGAACCGTCGCGATGAGTTGCCAACATTACTAATGCATTGATATTTTCTGGATCAGCAATTGCATCTATTGCTGGTAAAAGAATCCAATTCGCCAGAATTTCACGCAGTATGACCTAAAATTAAAAAAAACGTGATAAAATGTAATCGTTTAAATGAAAATATGTGTTAGGTTAAATCAATAAATGCATTATTTTTTATTAATCAACTACCTTTACAGAAAATGTTGGGTTCTAATGTTGACGTTTGGCTTACTTTCAATACATTTCAGTTTAAAAGTTTAGATGTTAGACCACAGGTGCACAAAGAGCTGAATTGAGAACCAGAGAACTCTGCGATTTTGGATGCCAAATCAGAGCGAAGCGTGGAGCTGTTATGTTGCTAACCACAGCTTAGCCTGGGGGGGGGGGGGGCTGCAGTAGTGTACGAGCTTGCAGGAACACACACGTTCACACGTTTCTTCCACCCAGGCTCTGGTTAGCAATGCTCTGCTCTGACCAGGTGCCTAGTATGGCAGAGTTTTCCGCTTACAGTTTGTGCACCTCTGGGTTAGACTATGCCTGCACAACTAGATACCGCGCAGGTATGTGTGCTCATGGATGCCCTCGACAAAGTTAATGGGCAAGTTTACGAGTAAGTGACAGTAGTGGCAATGAGGATTGGAGAGTGTCTCGAAACCTTTGCGGAACTACAGCTTTATCTTGTTACTAGCAAAATTCCTGTGCTTTCGCTATGGTAGAATAATTAAAAGGAATTACTTTTATATCTATTTTTTTAAAGTAATTTTGGTATTTATATAGAAGAGGGCACACCTCACTGATTTTGATGACATTGAAATATGTTGTGGGTGGCATGATTTTGAGCAACTTTTTACTATACATGTTACCACCGCTCGACCTTTGTTTCCGAGGTACACGTAAAAATATAGTCATCCTAATGTCCGGCGGCGCCAGTACCGCCGAACAGAGTTGATGGACCCCCCCCCCCCCCCCCCCACACACACACATGCAACAGGTGCTGTCGAAAGCACTCTCTTTCTAGTAAAAAAACTATGTTTTAGAATCAGTTAAGCTTGAACTAAACTTTAAACTAAAACAATTTTTTCTAGCAAGTGGAGGTTTTCGAAAGCAATTGTCTCCCCCCCCCCCCCCCTCAAATCTAGACTCAACATATACCGATACCTCGGAAATGATCAACACAGGTGCAGCTGATTCCGAATAAGTACCAAAATATTTTTATGAATATCTTGAAAACTAAAACCGAACAGCGGTAACATGTGTAGGAAAAAAGTGCTTAGAATGATGACCTTTGCAACATATTTCAAGGTCATGAAAATCGGCGGGGTGTGTCCTCTTCGATATAATTACCGTATTTTTTTCTGCAAAGTATATAATTTCTGCAAAGTAAGCTTTGTATAACGAACATTTATATATGTATATGTTCGTTCGCATCTACTATTAAAAAATTAAGACGTCCCAATTCAATGTACACTTACAAGGGGAGGACACCATGTGATAGACATAAATTTTTATGAGCCTTGGCACGATGGATCTATGTCAAAAATAAGTAAATAGTTGTCCGAGCGATTCAGCCAATGGGCCTTAATAATAGAGATATTTGCATGTAAATTATTAAACATTTTATAGTGCCCGTATAGAGCATAAAAGCTACCGTGAATTTAAGAATATGCCGTAGAGCGTTCGGTAAGACGTCGGCGTGGCGTTGTTGCGGTCGTGGGTTCGATTTCCGCGTCTCTGTGTCTATATATTTTTTTCACATTTTATTTTTTCCACACTGTATGAACAGTAAGAAAAAAGGTAACGGTAGTAACGTTCATTATTAATTCTTTTAAATGGATAAATACAATTAAAGCTTTTTTTTTAACGTGGAGAAATCTTCAAAAGACACCCCGACACCTCCGAAGGGCAATCCCTCTTGGGCGCCAGGGTAGTGTGGGATTTTTACCCACTAAAACCCCACGGCCACCCTCCGGGGATTGCCTTCTGAAGGTGTCGGGGTGTCATTTGAAGATTCCCCACGTTAAAAAAAAAATTAATTGTATTTATACATTTAAAAGAGTTAATAATGAACATTACTACCGTTACCTTTTTTCTCACTGTTCATAGTGTTGAAGAATAAAGTGTGAACCAAATATATAGACACAGCAGGCGAAATCGAACTCACGATCGCAACAACGCCACGCCGACGTCTTACCGAACGCTCCACGGCATATTCTTAAATTCAGGTTAGCTTTTCAAGTTATCAAGAAGTTATGAACAAATTGCTGCTCACGCAGAAATCTTACCGAATGTCTCCGGGACCCTCGGTCATTCAACACGTCGCAAAAGTGCAGAACATGGCCGCGAAGTTGGTCGATGTGGATGAAACAGTGACGCAATCTGCTACCATGGCGCGAATGTGCTCGCGGGTTTGTCATCCAAGTACGTGTTGCGTCCGTAACGAATGGCTACATATCTACAGTCCCAACGAAAGTTAGTCAGGAGACCCAGACGCAGTCCCAGGTGTTGAGTGGGCATTTTCCGAAAAGCGAAAGCAGAGGCCACCCTCAAGCTCAGCGCGTTCATCTGGTGAGGGACTAGGCCGTAACCCTTGAGTACGAGTACGGTCCTCGAAATCGTAGACACCCAAGAATTCTCAAGGCTACACTGTAATATCTTTCTACCGATGGCAGTCTGGATTTCGTCAGTTACGTGGGATCGTGGAAAACTAACTTGGGAACGCTTGGGACTGTTTTCCGTTTTGGCCATTCGAGAGTAGGGGTGAAACCTCTTTACCCAGCGTTTTTAAATACGTGTATTTAAGCGCGGACGCGTCAGTCTTCATCTTGAGTTGCAAGCGAGCAAGTCTTTCATGCGAATAGAATTGTATACCGAGCTACCCAAATCCCTGGCCCGGAGTAAATGTCTTAAATGACTTGACTCGAAAAGTGGGACTGTTTGGGACACGGACTTAGGAATATAGGGACGGAGCACGGCTACGCGGGGGATGACGCCAAAGGGGGGGGGGGGGCATCCGCCATATTACGTTGCTCTCAGTTGCTTTGTAGCCATTGAAGCAAGCGTAAGAAGCCAGTGAAGTGATTTCAGTACAATTAAAATGCCTACATGTCCAGTGAAAAATTGCCATGTTAAACATTTAAAAAAAGATGGTAATGGTAAAAAGATAACGTTTCACAGGTAAGTGATTAAAATAATTCACATTTATTACACTCTGATAACCAGATCTGGAGCGCAGAGCCTGACGTCAGATCCGTAATCATCTGTGTCCGCATTAGGATGCGTTCTGAGGTACAGAGCCTGACATCAGGACCCTGACGTCTGATGGGCAGCAGATTCGCAACAGATCCTGCCGTTCGCCTGATATAGTGATCCTCTAGAGAGTGATCGGAACAACGTATATCGTCGCTGATTGGTTGCTGCAATTTGGAGCAAAAGCGGAAGTAGACAGAGAAAGAAACTGTAAAAAAGAAAGAGACAGAAATACTGATAGAAAGAGACAGAAAAACTGATAGAAAGAGACAGAAATACTGATAGAAAGAGATATAGTGAACGGTTAGGTTATGTTTATTTCCGGTGTTGCTCCATATCTTGAAAAATGGCTGCGGTTACACCGATCACTCCCTGGAGGATCACTAGCCTGACATAGTGATTCTCAACACTAACTCAACACTACTGCTACTTACACCACCACCAGCACCACCACCACTACTACAAGTACTATTATTGTTATAATAGTACTTGTAGTATTTCCAGTATATCTAATACAAAATATGACAACAAAATAGTAATGGTACTATAATACTATTACTATTCAGTTGTCTCGTCAATCGATACCACGGTTGAGGTTTCTTTCAATATCCGCCGCTTTTTGATTTGTACTAATGCAGGAATGTCAGGAACTATGTTCTGACAAGTGGATAAAACGAGGCAATTTTTCAAATTTGAATTGGTTAATCTACTTCTGTGAGCTGACTTCACTCTTTTCATAGCAGAAAAGAGCTGCTCACACACATACGTTGAGGCAAAAATGGATTTTATTGTCGCGGCAAGCTGGTGGAGTTTAGGAAATCTCGTCCGTGGTAGATGTTTGTAGAATTCTAAAACATTTTCGTACTGTCCATATTTCAACCTGAGTAATCTATTATTTTGCAAATCTAATATTTCTAATTGTAAATGCGCTGGAGCCAAATGCGCGTCACATTGAAATGGAGCTACTATAATACTTAATTCTTTATCTATTTTCATGACATCTTGAAAACGCGAAGAAAATTCATCATGCAGAGTTTGTAATATATCGGCGTATCTATTGAAATTGAAATTATTTCCTACGGAGACTGATTCTAATTTTGGAAAATGAAATGTGACTTGAGTCCGTAGGTGGCCCATGAATAAATGCAATTGTGCTTTAAATAATTGAATGCTATCAAAAAGTTCTATAATTGTTCTGTCTCTACCTTGTAACAATACATTGAGGTTACTCAAGTGATCGACAATGTCGGATAAGAAAGCAAGGTCCCTTATCCAGGCATTATTCTCAAGTTGAGGAACTGGACGTCCCGCACAATTCATAAATATATCAATGTCCTCACGAAGGTGAAAAAATCTATCCAAAACTTTTCCGCAGCTGAGCCAACGAACTTCTGTATGAGGCTGTGGTTACAGTGGACGCATTTTCGCGCGAACTGAGCATCGCGCGAACCGCGCGATGTCGCGCGAAAATTTGTTTTTCAGAAATACGTGACTGTAATAAATAGATATTTTTACTCGTATATGACGGTAGCCAAAATGTGTACGTGCGTGCTCGTAGGCTCGTAGCATAAGTATATATGACGTGGGTATCCTCTCGGTGTCAGATCACTTCCAGACGTTGTGAGCGACGTCCTAATTACCGGGACCCCGGAACCGGTCCAAATACTAATTGAATTAACCCCTGCGCAACCCACGACGTCCCCAACCCCTATCGGGTGAATACGTACGGCATCCGCGGAACCCGATCAGACGGCGAACGAAAAGTGTCCCGTGGGTCGAAATTGTCGGAATTAGCGTCCCTTGGCCAACCCGCGTATTTTTTTACCGCGAGGTGGCTTCCGAGACGTAACAAGACGCGTGTGTTAGAGCCAAATTATTACTTGCCTCATCATGCAGTTTTTAAGGAAACCAGTACAACGACAAAAATGCGGGTTGTTTTCGATGGTTCCGCGAAGTCATCTTCAGGGATTTAGTTAAACGAGACCACGATGGTGGGTCCAACTGTTCAGAGTGACCTATTCGCAATTTTGATTCGTTTCCGTAAACATAAATTCGTTTTATCGGCCGACATAACAAAAATTTACCGGCAAATACGCGTACGTCGAGAAGATCGGAGGTTTCAGCGGATTCTTTGGCGCTGCGATCCCAAAATTCCTATTGATGCGTACGAATTAACTACCGTCACATACGCTACAGCTTCCGCTCCGTACTTAGCAACACGCGTACTGACTCAAATAGGGCGAGACCAGCTAGAACAGTCCCCATTAACCGCTCAGGTGATTATGACCGATTTTTATATAGATGACTTGTTGACTGGATGTGAGACTTTAATAGAAGCACGTAAGCTCCGGGACGATTTGACGCACATTTTGGGACAGGCAGGATTCCCTTTACGGAAATGAGCTAGTAATGACCATAGGACGTTGACGCGGACACCTGACTCACAAAGTAAAATCGGATTTCATACCGGAGACAAGGATCCAAAAACCTTAGGATTGTTGTGGCTAACACAGCCAGACGAGCTTGGGTATACAGCAAAGGTCTCCTTACAGAAATCCATAACCAAGCGTAGTATCTTGTCACAGATTGCTCAGATTTTTGATCCGCTCGGTCTAATAGGACCGGTCGTCGTAAAGGCCAAAATTATCATGCAGCAATTGTGGCAGACACAAGTGGATTGGGATGAATCCCTACTTCAAGACCTGCATACAGAATGGTCCGTGCTTTGAAGGGAATTAGAGCGGGTTAATGAAATAAGGATTCCACGTCGTGTCTCATGCGACAATAGTAAGGTAGTGGAATTGCATGGATTCGCAGATGCGTCGGAAAGGGCATATGGGGCCTGCATCTATCTTCGATCTCTGCAAAGGCCAGGCACGTGGGTGGTTCGTTTGTTGTGTGCCAAATCGCGTCTAGCGCCGTTAAAATCTATCTCGTTGCCTCGATTGGAGTTGTGCGCCGCATTAACGTTATCACAACTCGCAGATAGGGTTAAACGCGTGCTCCAAATTGAATTGCATCATGAACACTACTGGTCTGACTCCATGATTGTCTTAGCATGGATTCAGAACCAGCCTACGAGATGGAAGACGTTTGTGGCCAACCGCGTTTCCGAAATCCAACGCGTAACACCCGTTGAGAACTGGAGCCACGTCGTATCGGAAGAAAATCCCGCGGACATTATTTCGCGAGGTGTTAGCCCGGATAGTTTGATTAACAATGAACTTTGGTGGTTCGGGCCTCGTTGGTTGTCGCAGGAAATTGTGCATTGCCTCACGGTAGAAGGCACAGTCGAGAATTTACCTGAGGACCGACAAACTCGGACCACCTGCTGTGTGACAGCAGGTACGGAGGCCGCGGAGGGTTTTAATCTCTTTGACCGTTTTTCGAGTTACTCGAGATTGCGTAGGGTTCTTGCATATTGTATTCGGTTTATCAAGAGGCTTGTAAACCGAATTCGTAAATGCTTAGCTGCTGGAACATCCCCAGTAAACGGGCAGTATTTGACCTCCAAAGAGATTGCAGAAGCTAAACTCACATTGGTGCGAATCGCGCAAAGAGAGGCATTCTCAAAAGAGATTGTGTTACTGATGTCCAACAGATCTCTCCCTGATAAGGGAAAACTAAACTCGCTCAATCCATTTTTAGACGATTCTGGGATTCTGAGGGTGGGCGAGAGACTCGTAAATGCCCCTATAGTATATGACCACAAGTACCCAATGATATTAGCGTCGGATCATCCGCTCACTATTTTACTTGTTGAATATGAGCATCGTAGATTATTATACGCTGGTTGCCAGCATACATTAGCTTCACTGCGCACACGGTTTTGGCCAATATCAGGCAAACGGGTGGTAAAGAAGGTTCTCCATCGATGCCTAAGGTGTTTTAAAACAAATCCCACTGGCACAAGTTACCTGATGGGCAACTTGCTTGTTTAAGTTAAGTTTATGTTAAATAAACAGTTTGAGAAGAGATTGAATATTCAGTTGCAAAATTAATAAACCCTGAACGAGTCCATCTCAACCTCGGGGAATAACACATTTGTCATGATAATTAATTAAATATAAGATTAATAAGTTTGTTAATTTAAAAAGTGTGTAAAGGGGAATTGACCATTAAAGAATAGACTTTAATTGTCGTTTCTCTATTTTCAGGTAAGGATTTTGTACATAATATAAGTTAACGTGTAAATAACGAAATAAACTCTATTTTCAGAGCAACACGTGGTTTGTTCTTGATGGTATATTCCTCACAAATAAATAATATTATATTAATATAATTTTAAAAATGATCATTTCTTAAAAAATTAAAGTAACTTTTTTAACAAGGATATGCTAAACATTATGTTCATTACTTTCTTCTTTTAAAATTTTGTAGTATTTATTATTATGATATAAAAATGTACTAATAATGGATTGATGTACTATACAGGCATTGATACCAGTGTTGCTGCAGCTACTACAAGCAGTGATACAGAGACTGATTCAAGTAAGATATATCTTTAATTTAACGTTCTTTTTTACGTTCTTTTTTCAATGATTATTTTATTGAAATTGTTTTTTAATAGTTTATGAATAATAATTAGTATTGTATGAATGGGCAGTGCTGGTAGCTTCATCTGCTCCGCTGCAAAGAAAGCAACGAAGCAATCATTTTTCAAATCTTGGCTAGAGGTCCCACAGTTTCAATCTTGGTTTGAAGAAACTGAGGTTCCGTACAAAGCGAAGTGTACAGTTTGCTCTAAACTTTTAGCACCAAGCAAACATAAATTACAAAGTCACGCAGTACTATCATACATAGTACAAATATGCAACAGGAAGCAAAGGCATTAATTTCTGGACCCAGCCATGCAGTTGCTACAAGCAGTAATAAGAGGCAAGCATTTTGCAATTCTTGGCTAGAGGATCCACAATTTCAATCCTGGCTTCGGATCCGTACACAGCAAGATGCGCAGCGTGCTGCACAAATATTAGCGCGGGCGAAAGCGATCTGCAAAAACATGCAGGGAGTCTAAAACATAACACGAACCTGGAGCATAGAAAAGAACCACTTCACAAAAACAGAAGCTTTACAGAGAGCGTAAAGGTGCTAGAACTGAAGATTTGTCTTGAAATCATAGAACACAATAGATCATTTTATTCTTTCAATCACTTCACTAAAATGATACAGAGCGGAATGCCAAATGTCAGTGTAGCGCAACACTTGTCTCTTCAACCAACTAAAATCTCCGCAATCGTCAAAAAGGTTATAAATAAAGCGGTTATTTTAGAGGCTACAGAAATATTGAAGGGCAAATTCTTTTCTATTTTAGTAGATGAAACTACAGATATCTCGGACACGAAAATTGTATGTTTTTTAATTCGATACGTGCACGGAAAAAATATACATATTTATTAGATTTAATCGGAATTAACGAATGTACAGCCGAAAATTTACACAAGTGTCTTTTAAATTCTTTATAGAAATATAATGTGTCTGTAAGCAGTATCGTTGGTCTGTGCGTTGATAACACGAGTGTCTCGTTTTCTCGTTTATTAGAAGACAATAAAGAAACTTGCCTCTTTCCGTGCATTTGCCACTCTATGCATTTGGCTGCACGCCGCGCGTGCGATAAATTGCCACCGCACGTACAGAATTTTTTACATAAAATTTCCTCATATTTTTCGTGAAGTCCAAAACGACAGAGCGTTTTAGAAGCTACCCAAGAATTTATGAAATTTCCAAAACTGAAAATTCTACAGCCATCAGCAACTATTTAGTTCCAGTGATAGCAAATGCTACAGCAAAGCGAGCTTCTAAGCTAGCAGCATGATTTTTCTGTTCATCCTGTTGTACGTAATCAAAGGTAATGTTTGTAAAAGATGTTCTTGCCCATTCATATAAAGCTAAGGGTGTAAGAATTTGATAATCCACTGGTCTTTGTAAGCTAGTTGATACTTAGAAATCTGATTATTATAAAGAAAGTCATTGGCCAAGAGTGGGTTAGTAAAGTTCTTCTGCAGGCATAAATGATACCATTCAGACGTGTACGGGATCCATCGATATTGTTTTTATACCTCATTGAAGTAATATGGCATTGTGGCGGTACGGTCAGTCGACCGTAATTGGGATCTGACATGGGGGCGGGGTCTAGCAAGATGGCGCCGATATGGGTACAAGATACATGTGTTGTATATGCGGTATTGTAGTGTTCGCGAGTAAGATAACGCGATGAGCGTGAGTATGCCGGGGAGGTTATGTTCGAAGTCACAATGCACTTATTGAGATAAAATGTTTCGTTGTCTTTATTATAAAACACTCGTTGAGCGTGCGTCACAGAGATGAGCGGTGAGCAAAGCTTTGATTGAATAATCGTGAGAGTTATTGAGAACAATGAGCACCACGCACACCGACCGCCACGTGGACGAGCCTCGACCACGATCCACAATCGATTCTCGTGAGAGAAATGAGAATTGAGCGTTTTAGAGAAAGCAACTAATTGACATGAGTACTAGCTTGATGCAGAGCGAGAAGTAATTTGGTGAGAACTGTGAGCACTACTGAGAATGAGATCTATGAGAATATTCACGAGTTACGTGTTAAACGTTTCAGTAAACCCGACGCGTCTACGCATGTACTCTACGTGAACAAGACTGAAACCGTTGGACAATCCGACTTCCTGTACGGGTCGTCTCGAACATTCTCGACGATCGACCGACGTGGGGAAATCGGATTGGTTGAGCCACAGATGAGTTAAATTGTGATTGGCTACGCGTATTCTACAACGGGCTGAAACCGTGTCACGCGATGCGCTGATTGGCTGATCGTCGGTCGCGGAGCGCAGATGATTGGCAGATCGATCGTGGATCGGTCGTGGCGTTACGCAGTCCAGGAGGTGCTGCGGTGAGTTTGGGTGTGGCGGAGATCGGAACTACTGATTCTCGAACATGTAGTTATTTGCGAAAATGTTCCTTTCTACGCAAAGTATATGTGATAGGGCAGGTTCAAATCCTGCCCAGGGAATTTTATAGAAGGTGAACGTGTACTTCGAGGGATTGTGTACCCAACGAACGCTTCTACTTTCGCCACCAGATGTCATGGTGACGGATGTCACATTCCAATAGCGGAGCGTCCGCGCAACGTCCGGTCCGCTTACCTGATTCGGCGCCAACCGCCGTATTTACCACCCCACTACGACGTTAATAGGAGCCACACCACCCTAGGGATAGGCTTATTTTGTAGAAAAAACTTCAAGGAATATGGTAGTATTTTTTTCGGATTTTTAAAATCGTGACCTCGAGCCCGAATTTGCAAAATAAAAATTTGTTTATAATTTTCAATGTTACAAAATTAATTTTGCGATATTGTGACGTCCCACTATTTTTCGCGCAGTATTATAACAACTCTCTCTCTCTCCTAAATCGCTCCACAACTCCAATGATCCCTCGAATTCAAGTCCTACCCCTTGCCCCCACCACTGACCATCTAGACGATGTACCTTAGCGGTCCCCATCTCGAAATGGTCAAGTATGAAATCCCCATCTCCCCTTCGCCCTACAAAGCATCATCTCCTCCCTCATATTTGATTATAAACAAGTCCCTCGTCCCAAAACCCCTCTTAATTCGAGACCACGTCTCACTCCCTCTCCAAGACCCTCCAAGCCAAAACCACGCTCACCCCTTTCCAATCAAACCACCGAAAATCCATCAAATCAGTTGAGTATTCTCTTTTCAAAAGCCCAAGTAAAAACCCCGGAAGTCCTTGCGGCGAATATTTCGTACAAATAAACACCCCGGAGGTCTTATTCTATTGTCAACGCGTTCCAATTGTAGACACTTATTTCATACAACTAAAAACCCCGGAAATGTTACTGCGGCGCGTGCCATGGTGCATACTGCGCATACCCTTCACCCCTAACAATCTTCCTAAAATCACATAAATACCCGGGCCCAAGAGGCCGTAAGCTCTCTTCTACGGAATCCAGTGTCAAGGCACTAGTGTTATAGAGTAATTCTGAAATATCTAAAAAGTGTTACATTCAGTGATCTACGGCAACTACTGTAAGCGATTATTACTAATTATCATTACACTGTGTATCACCTCCATACCATTTATTATTTTATATCAATAACGCTTATTGCATTTCGTATTTATTTTCTTTACTAAAGCTTATTGCTCATATTATTGAACTTTATTAACGCCAGTTGCGTTTCATATATTATTTTCTTGTATTTACGCTTATTGCATTTCATACACTTTCTTTGGTTTGTTCTCATGTATTCATGTTCATCTTCTTACATTATTATTATTATTACATAAACCGCTATCGCTGTGCATATATTCGTGCGTAAAGTTAATAAACCGCTTTGCTTTAAACCTCGCTTCGTATTATTGTGTTTATCCTGTGGTCGCGAAGATTCCAAGCCATAACGGACTGCTGCAACAGCTGATCTCGGTTCGCGAACCCAAGTGTTCTTATCAGGACTCTTATTATCCGGATATCCGAGTATCCGGATTGCTGGTTATAACTCGAAATCCGGATCGAAATCCGGATCTGAGTATCCGGATATCCGTACTTGGATCCGAGTAACCGAGTACCCGGTTTCGGATATTTTATCATCATGGTTGAATAAAGCTTTCTTTATATCGATTCTAATTAAAGAGAGCAAGTTTAACTGAAGTGATTAAGGGGTTATACCTAGTCAGGCGGTCGAAAAGAGGGGAATGTTTGTGAATTTTTTTTTAAAAAGCGGAAGCGTATATTTTTACAGAACTTTTTGCACTTAAAAGAACAACATTTAAAGAACATTTGGTTTGGTAATTTTTTCATAGAAAAATATTTATGTTTATAACAAAGTAACAACCGACATCGAAGAAGCCTTGTTAAAAATGTGATTTTGCGGTGAGCACTGCCATTCGGAACCAGATTATTTAAAATTGAAAAACAAAAAAGATTTCGTTAGTATATTAATGTATCTTCCACATAACGGAGGGAATTTCCGAAATATTAATTTAAAACAAAATGGCGGCTATTTAAAGTTGAAATCATGATTGTTTCCTGTGAATTTTTGCATGAAAAAATCAGGATTTCAACTTTAAATAGCCGCCATTTTGTTTTAAATTAATATTTCTGAAATTCCCTCCGTTAAACGGAAGATACATTAATATACTAACGAAATCTTTTTTGTTTTTAATTATAAATAATCTGGTTCCGAATGGCAGACATTTTTTCAATTAGAATCCAAATAAACAGAACTTTATTGAGTCATTATGATAAAATATTCGAAACCGGATACAGATCTTATCCCGGATTTCGAGTTGTAATGAGTAATTCGAGTACTCGGATATATCCTGATTCACGGGTACTCGAATCTAAATTAAATAAGTATCCGGATATCCGGATATCCGAATATACATTTTGTGGGTATCCGAGTACTCGGATACTCAAGACTCGGATAGTCAAAAATCGGGTACTTCAGACTCGGATACTCAAGACTCGGATACCCAAAACTCGGATATCCGTAAATCCGAGAAATAGTAAGAGCCCTAGTTCTTATAGTGTTTACCAACGTTCTTTTGCATGGGCCGCGTATAGCCAGGTGACTAGACAGATTTCGCGGAACCGTTACGTGTGATTTCTTATATGGATGCATCGGTAAATTCAATTACCAAACCGAAACAAAAAACCAACAAGTGTTGTAACGGGTGTTCCCCAAGTATAATTTCGCCTTTAAACCTTCCCTGGTCGCCGAGTGTGCAGGATTCAAGATCCTCGCCTCAAATCCCTCTACCCCGAGTGTGCAGGATTCAAGATCCTCGCCTCAAATCTCTCTACCTCGAGTGTGCAGGATTCAAGATCCTCGCCTCAAATCCCTCTACCCCGAGTGTGCAGGATTCAAGATCCTCGCCTCAAATCCCTCTACCCCGAGTGTGCAGGATTCAAGATCCTCGCCTCAGCTCCATTAACCCCACAGTGTCATTGTCCCCAGAGACCTCCACCCGGGACGTGACATAATTTTGGTGACAGCGCGATGGGATCTTCGTCTACCGTCGAGAGAGAACAAAATCTTGGACACGGTACCCACAAGGTCCCGAAAAATTGACATGTACATTACTCGGCCACAACAGATCGCGGTAGCTTACAGGAGCCGCGAACCAGAAAACGTTAATGCACTTGTACAACCCTTAATGTGTGTGAAAGGGAATTTAGCGACAACGAACCAGGGCGAAGATATTTGCTTGTGCTGTTCCTGGTTGGACCCTGTGAATACGGTGACAGTATACGTCGTTCATTATTACCAAACGCCTTATTCGTTCTCCCCTTGCCCTCGGTGCAATAACGATATATATAAAACTCGTCCCATACATAAGTGCGCCGTGTGCACGGAATTTTACTTCCTCTCTAACGAGGACTACGACCAGTTTAATGACCAGGAGGACCTCGATTTCTAAATAACGACTACCAGTCACGACATAATTTGCATATCGAAGAATGTGCGATAGATTCCAAAGTAGGCACCTGTCAAATCTGTGTCACAGACTCCTGAATTTGTCAACGTATACTAACGAACTGACCTGTGTTTCGGGCGGCGTAGCGACGACCATGGAAGGTTACGACATTTGCCTAAACTGTTTTGATTTGGATCCAGTCGAAGTAGATGAAATGTATCAAGAACACTATTATACGTTAGACAATGTATTCCCTAAGTGCCCTCGTTGCAAAAACCCTTTACTTAAAACGCGGCCATTAAGTAGTTACGCCGGGTGCACAGAACCGCTACGGATTAATAATTTTTGGATCTAGAAATAGAGCACCTTAAGTTCAAATAACGGCTACCGGACGCCGAACCTGTTAATTTACTCTTAACGTCGGTAAATACAAATAAGGACGAACGGATGTGACATGTCCGAGTACAGCGATACCGACGACTCGTGCACAATGGACCAAGACGCGGGCCCTTCCTCTAAAACTGTAGATACCGCGACCACCGAGTTAATGGAACGGGTACAGAAATTGCGGCAGAAACAAGCCGAAATCGAAACCTTGCACGCGAAATTTGTAGTAAACCCGGAATCCAATACGCGTTCTGGCGTTACCACCGGTTTAGACGGCCCCGCGTTAGAAGGTCTCCCCGGTCAGATTCAAGCCATCCGCGAAATGATGGAAAAACTTCTTGCACCCCCGCCAGTGGCGAACAATTTCGCCACCCCCAATTCCGCTCGGTTTGATAAGAAACCGGAAACGAATTATAATAATGTTTTGGAACAAGGTCCATCGCTCCAGATCACATTAAGGGACGCCATAGAAACAGTCCCAACCTTTAACGGACATAATATACCAATAGAGCAATTTACGAGAGCCTGCAATAGGGCTAAGGCTCTGGTCCCCTCGCAATCCGAACCCCAGTTAGCGAGGTTGTTGAGGAATAAGCTGCAAGACCATGCATACTTGGCCGTTGAGGATCGGGTCTTCGACTCCGTAAATGACCTAATCAAACGACTTAAACGTACCTTCTCCCCCGCGATGACATCGGACCATTATCGTGGAGAACTCGCCAACGTTATTAAGGGAACCAAGGAGCATATGTTGGAATATATTTCGCGCATTAAGGACCTCCGATTCGCCATTCTAGAAGAAGATAGGGAATATTACCGCGACTTCGCGCGAAATCAGCCTCAGGATTTGGATCGCCTAACATTAGATTCTTTCGTCGATGGCCTTCCACCTCACATAAGGTCAAGCCTACTGCTACACCCCTTCGAGACGCTCGAGGAAGTGTTCGATTTGGCCGTCCTGGTGGACAAAAAGATTGAAAGGGATCGTCTCAGGTTTTCGGAACAGAAGACTCCCAAGCTAACATGCCAACTCTGCAACAAGACCGGTCACGACGCACGGGCCTGTCGCAGCAATCAAGGTCCGTTAACACAATCTTCCGAGAGGCACTCTCCAAACCTTGCTGCGGGATATGGGAACCAAGCACCAAAGCCACTACTTCCCTACTGGGACAGGACTAGACCTCCACCTTCGAGACCTACGGAGTTGCGAATCTGTGGGTACTGTAAGAAGCCGGGACACCTGATCTCGGAGTGCAGGAAACGGATGTATAATCATGGCGTGAGAAATCCTGGAACATTCCAAGAAACGAATTCGGGAAACGCCCCGCCCCCACGGGCAACTATGGATGCGTACCGTGGAACGGACCAAGCGGGAGCGCGTCCGATTGAAATACTAACGGAGTCAGTAATACCGGGAATAAAATCGCCACTGCACAGTTAAGTCCGGTTAACGAAGCCCCGTCCGTGATAATTTCCTCCCCAGACTTCGAAGAACCATCCGAGTTAATGATAGATACCGGGTCTGAGGTGAACTTGCTGAAAATTCATACCGTGAAACGAATCCAAGAAGTCGACATGAAGAATCAATTACTGCTCAAAGGCATCTCTCCGGACCCTGTCCCCACGCTTGGGACCATCAGGATAACCCTCTTGGACGAGGATGCCACGTTCCACGTAGTAAAGGACGACTTCCCAATTAAACCGCAAGGAATACTAGGGGCAGAATTCTTAACGGGAAGGAATGCCACAATAAACTACCTCAAAAAGCAGTTGGATATTCGGGGAACCTCCATCCCATTCGTAAACAGGAATCAAGTCGTCCTTCCCGCAAGGTCGAAAACTACTTTCTTCGTCCGCGTAGCTAACCCAGACGTAGAGGAAGGATATTTGCCCCTGTTAGACTTAGGCACAGGAATACACGCCGGTAACGCGCTTGTCCGTAACCGGAACGGTAAGGCATACTTACAGATAATAAACACCAACGAGATAGATACAACGGTCACGATACCCACTGTTGAGTTGGAAGAGTTTCACAGAATAATCCCGGAACCTAAACGAACACGACCAAAAGAGACTAAGACGCCTATAGGCATTATTCCCATCCCTGATATAAATGTAAACAAGTCCCTCTTAACCCCGGATCCGACGATCCGCTATCTCGAGGCACCCACGGAGGTGCACTCATCCTCGCCCCCTGCGCAATACGCCAGGAAAACCCTTCCCCTAAAATCCACTAAGTCTCTTGCGTGCACTCGTGAAACTGAAATACTACAGGTTTCGGAGGAAACCCCCTCAAGGGTAGAAATAATACAAAAATCTATCTCAATGGAACATATGAATCCGGAGGAAAAGCGCCATACCCAAGAAATAATAAGAATCTATCACGACCTTTTCCACTTACCGGATGAAAAGTTGGGTCACACAACCGCTGTTCAGCACGGAATTCAGACAACGGATCCAGCACCTGTTCACACCAAACAATATCGCTTCCCTCCGATACACAAGAAGGAAATTGACAGACAAGTGAGCAAGTTGCTGGAAGATGAAATTATAAAACCATCATTATCGCCTTACAATTCGCCCATCTGGATTGTATCCAAGAAGCCTGAACCCAATGGGGAACCCTTGTGGCGAATGGTAATTGACTTTAGGGATCTAAACAAAAAGACCGTTCCCGACGCATACCCGTTTCCGAATATCAACGAAATATTGGATCAGTTAGGAGGAGCAAAATACTTTTCTGTATTCGACCTCGCTTCAGGATTCCACCAAATACCTATGAAACCGGAAGACGCACCAAAAACTGCCTTCTCTACACCTCATGGACATTATGAGTTTGTTAGAATGCCGTTTGAGCTTTGTAACGCACCAGCTACCTTCCAACGTTTGATGGACCACACCCTTACGGGGCTCCAGGGCACAGAAATGTTTGTCTACCTGGACGATATTGTTCTCTACGCAAGTTCCCTGACGGAACACTTGATCAAATTCAAGAAACTCGCCTACCGCCTACGAGAGGCGAACCTCAAACTGCAACCTTCCAAATGCAAATTTTTACACAAGGAAGTTGCATACTTGGGCCATGTGATTACCGAGGAAGGCGTAAAACCGGACCAACAGAAAATTCAAGCCGTCCAGAATTACCCTGCGCCTCGGACACCAAAAGGGATTAAGGAATTCCTTGGATTAGCGGGATACTACAGAAGATTTATCCCAGAATTCTCTAAACTTGCTCGGCCATTAACCTCATTATTGAAAAAGGACACGGTATTCGACTGGGGGCCGTCCCAGCAAACTGGTTTCAACCATTTAAAGTCGGCATTGCAGAAGGAACCTATCCTGCAATATCCGAACTTTGAGCTGGAATTCCATGTCACTACAGACGCCTCTGAATATGCTATAGGAGGTATACTGAGTCAGAATGTCGCTGGAAAAGAGCTACCGATTGCTTATGCTTCCCGCCTCTTAAACAAAGCAGAAATTAATTATGCAACCATAGAAAAGGAACTCTTAGCCATCGTATATTGTGTCAGGTACTTCCGACCTTACCTGTATGGAAGGAAATTTATTCTATACACTGACCACCGACCCTTAATTTGGCTACATAAAGTGAAAGACCCAACATCACGACTCGTTAGGTGGCGGTTAAAATTAGCGGAATACAAATACGAAATCCGTTATCAACCGGGAAGAAGCAATAAACTTGCTGACGCCCTGTCCCGCAACCCCCCTATAGTAGAAACGTGCCCTATACGGCCTCGAGAGGAAGCCGACGATGACTGGGAGGATGTATCCCCGCCTAAACGAGGCCCAGGGAGGCCTCGGGTCAGCAAGGCACCCGCCTATGCGACAGAATCCACGCGTACCCGGCCAAGGGCGAAACCTACGAGGATTCAGCCACACCGGAAGGTACGCAAAATGCCAACACCTATAATAGTACCGCCGGATCTTCCCCCAGAGACCCTACCAGAACCAATGAGTAGCGTAGAAGAGGAGGATCAAGGAGAAGAAACAGAAAGACCAAGTACACCATATCACATCATTTCGCCTCCGCCATCCCCGGTACCACAGGAACAGGATGACCCCGATTCCGAGGTGGAATCCAATGCGTCATATGAATCGACCACAGATTCGGAATCATCGATAATCGGGCTGGACGATTCCCCAGAAGCAACATACGAAGCAGACGGTGGCAACTCTTTGACAGGCGTCGCTGGACAATCACCCTGTATTGGTAAACAGGATGACTCGGAGGGTTGAGCTGTATGTTTATTTAGCTAACTATGTATCACACCATCTTTACGACTGCGGAGTGGGCTAAGTTCAGCACAGAAGTTGGTGAAGAAAGACACAATGGCGCTTTCGACCCCTCCGCATGCGAATAGTACACCCGAACTGCACCAATTTTAGCAGATATTTTTTAATTTATTTTAAAAATGAGGGGTCTAGAAGAAAATCTGACTACTCCATGCGATGCAGTAAACATTTTTCCCCCGGAAAACATCAACAAAAGTGGTAAGTGATTTTTTTTTTTCTGTATAGAAGACAACAGCGGTGGGCGTATCCATTGCCGCTCAGCGACAGAATCGCTCAAACGCGCGCAACCAGCACTGTCGGCGCCGTACAGTTTGCCATACTATTTCGCTCCGGTATTGAAAACAAATCGTGACTTACCACTTTTGTTGATGTTTTCCGAAGGAAAACTGCCTGCTGCATCGCATGGAGTAGTCAGATTTTTTTCTACACCCTTAGATCTTAAAATAAATTGAAAGATATCTACAAAAATTGGTGCATTTCGGATGCATTTTCCCTTTGATCGTTGTTTAAATATATTTAAATAGTAATAATGCAATAATAACTTATATCGTTGTATTCCGGGGAGTTGATAGAGTACTTTGACGGTACAAGCAACCGAATAACTATTACTGTTTGAACACGAAATATGTTCAAAGTTGAAAATTTACATTTTTTTTTAAAACCAATTCTTCGAAAACTGAGGGTGATGGCGAAAAATGGTTTGCGAATTCCTATTTAACGCACAAAAATCTATACGAAACGAGTCTTGAATGTTACAAGTTCAGATGGCTGTTAAATAGTTACAATTAAACTCTTACATGAGTTTGACTGCTCGTTCGGCCAAATCGTTTACTGCTAAATTATTTACTATATTTAATCAAATATTATAATTGGCATCATTTTCCCACTCTAGAGAATCCATATTTATAAAATCTGTTGGAACAGTGTACTCTTAATGAAATTATCGATTATTTCATTAAAATTTTGAAATCTGTTATTTATAAATATATGAAAAAATTGCTTAGACAAAAGTAATTCTGTTAGCCAAGCTAAAAATAATGCCAACGAAACAAGTTTTTTCTGAAGGTAAATTAATAATATTAATATTATCCTAAAAATATTTTCCTTTTATATCACCAAAATTTAAACGACTCGATTTAAATTATGCACAAAAAACATACAAACTATGACACATGTTTACGCATACATCAGAAGTAGCTACCATGATATTTTTACCTTTTTAAGAGCTCATATTATTAGGTTACAAAAAATATATAAAAACATATTTCCATAACTTTTGAATTCTGACTTGTTTCTTTATTTCTGGAGATTCTGTCCCGTTGGGGCGATGGGCCGCAGGGCGGCCAGTCGCTACACTGCTTCTGGAGCAGTGTAGCGACTGGCAGCCGCAGGCCGCCGAGCGGCTAGTAGATTCTACCATAATGGCGGAAAACAGACACTCATCCCATTGTGTTGCTTCTCCAGTAGCCTAGGCTGCTCCTGGAGCAGACTTGCATACACTGTAGCAATCTGCCGCAGCCGCGCGCGGTCGAAGTCGCAGATAGGAGAACAGATGAATGCTTTTCCATTGTACCAGTGTACCGCGGCGCGCCGCGCATTGGAGATGGCACCTTTACTTACGAAATACTTCGTGTGCGAACCCCTTAAACAATCTACGGCAATAAAGATTGCAGACGCTTTTATTAAAAGGTTCATTTGTCAATTCGGAGCTCCCAGAGCCATTCTCACGGACCAAGGAGCAAATTTAACAGGCAATTTTATGAAAGCTATAGCGCGGAAATTTAAAATTCAACAATTTCGGACCACAGCCTTTCACCCACAGACTAACGGTTCTCTGGAGCGCTCGCATCACGTTTTAACCGAGTACCTAAAATTGTTTATTGATAAATACAGTGACTGGGATGAATGGACCGACTTGGCCGCGTTCTCTTATAATACCAGTATCCACGAAGGCACGGGGTACACTCCACATGAGTTAGTATTCGGGAAAATAGCCCGGGTACCCAGTCGGAAAAGGGAGCCCGAAGATTTCGAAAACGAAACGTATAATCACTACCTCTCGAAATTAAGTGCGAGGGTGCAAGAACTGCAAACCGCGGCAGCCGAGAAGCTAAACCCAGCCTTCGGCGGACTCCGGCGGAGCTGAACACCTACAGGGGCGGTGGTAATGTGTGCGTGAATTGACGCCAGCGCGAAGCCAGCACGTGGCGTAAACGCGAAACGAATGTGACGTCACAGATGTACCGACGCCAACGCCAAGCCAAGCCAAATCCGCCACGGGCGCGTACAAGTACTACTGCTCATATGGTTTTGTAGACGCCACACGTCTTTAAAGCTGAAGAATGAATAAGGAATCAGGTAAGAAAAATACTTTACTTAATACTTTTGCATGAACAGAATTGTAGTAATGATATATTAGAAATGTACTAATAATGGATATTTTATACATAGCCAGTGATGCCAGCAGTGCTGGATGTAGCAATTCAAGTAAGATACATCGTTCTGATGTCGAACGATTTTTTTCCATTGTAACACAAATCAAAACTAGAGGTAGGAATAGATTACACCCAGAAACACTAGCTGCGCTCACCCGAATAAAACTGGACATGTCAAACCAAAATGCACACTGCTATGATTACGAAATTACGGATGAAATGATAGAAGTATTTAATACTAGTATGTACGACAATGAGGAAATACCGGAACAGGTATCAGAATGTCTATTGGCGGATGAGGAGAATGACGGCACTACCGATAACAACAATTAGAAAATATCTATATATTTTATTATTGTATATATTATATTATTGTATGTATTATATTATTGTATATATTATATTATTGTATGTATTATATTATTGTATATATTATATTATTATACATTTATATTATTATATTAGTGTATAAATACATAATGTTTTCATTATTATTTTGTGTTTTCTGTTACCTGCCATCAATCTTACATATATTTCAATTAATTTTATTAGAAACAGGGACGTAAAGGACCTTATACTCTTGAATGTTACCGCCATAATTCATCGCAGTGTCACGTGATGGAGGTGGAACACCTACAGAAGCCGTGGTAATATGTGCGTGAGACGCCACGATTGGAGACAAACCGACGCCAGCGCCAAGCGAGTGACACCGCGGCCAATCAGCGTCGACAACATATTTCCCCGGCGACGCTGATTGGCCGTGGTGTCGGTTCGTCTCCCATCGTGCGTCTTACGCACACATTACCACCGCTCCCTGTAGGTGTTTCCCTCTGACCAATAGCAGTGCTGGGGACTCCGGCTGAAATTGTATCAGCTCTGCCGGAGTCCGGCAAAGCTGACTTTTTACGGAGCCGGGAGTCTACCGTAGTGACGTCAAAGCATGTGACGTCACATTCGTTTCGCGTTTACGCCACGTGCTGGCTTCGCGCTGGCGTCAATTCACGCACACATTACCACCGCCCCTGTAGGTGTTCAGCTCCGCCGGTGTCCGCCGAAGTCTGGGGGCAATGCTAGAAGTAATAGGTTTGCTGACCATGCCCTTGTTTTCGTGTTAAGAGGTATTAACAGCAACTGGAAGATTCCCTTGTCTTACCATTTTTGTAAGGCATGCATGAATGCTGCACAGTTGATGCGTTCCATTAAAGAAATAGTAAGAGCCATAAAGACATCAGGGTTCAAGGTTGTTGCAACGATTTGTAACCAAGGACAATCAAACGTTGCATGCATAAGTAAGCTGCTGGAGGAAACAAGGTCATTATGTATTAAGAACAGAACTTTTTGTAAGTATATACAGGATGCCCCCACCCTTCTCCACAAAACTGTGCCAGTTTCTTTTATACCGAATTAACTAACACTATTATTTTCAGGTGGCAGAATTCAAATTTCAGGAGAACTCATAATTCCTTTATTTGACCCTCCACATACAGTGAGTGTAAAAAGTATTCGTACAGCGATAAATTTAAAGTAAAATTTTGTATATCCATGTGAGTAATAAATTTTAACGGAAAACAATGATTAATCAATGTTCCTCGATGTTTGTAGAATAGATTCTGTATAAACAAAATTTTATTCCCCTTAACATTTACAAAGATATTAACAAAAACAGAAAAAAAACGTGCAGAAATGGACGCGCAAAAAGGATTCATACAGATGAATAAAGAATTAATAAACTATGGAAATAAACTAAATATTTAATGTTTTAATAATTTGTGGGATTGCCTTCTGATTTTATACTAGCTTCGAGGCTACTTGGTATGGAATTTACTAAGTTGGATGTTATAGCAGGCTATATTTTACTCTACTCTTCTGGCAGAGTGGTTTTTAAACGTTCTTTAGATGTAATATTATGATTACGTATTTTTTTGTTCAAATAATCCCATAGATGCTCTATGGGATTGATATGTGGTGATTATGGCGGCATTTTAAAATATTTTGGTGGGCTATATAAAACTCTCTGCCTAGTATTATATGCAGAATGCTTTGGATCATTGTCATGGGTAAATATAAAATTGTAATTAAGTCCCATTTTATTTGCACTAGCATGGGTGTGCTTGCTCATGTAAAAAATGTACCCGAGTCTCGTGACTCGATACCCATAAAAAGTTGTGAGATGTCATGTAGAGCCGAGTCTAGCGCTCTTATTAACTCTGACACTTTCATTCACAAATCACTCCAAGTCTACATCTTTAGTTAAATAACATTTTGTGACTTGGCAATTACGCAGCACAGGGAAGTTATTACACCTTACAATGTTATGTAAAATTAAGTCCACGCTATAAATACGTATACGTTCAGTTCCTGTATAAATATTATTTTATGCAATACTTTATTAATAAACGTGAATATTAAAATGTAAGCAACTTCCGTCACATTCTCGTACTGCGTAATTGCCACGTGACAAAATGTTCTTTAACTAAAGATGTAGACTTGGATTGATTTGTGAATGAAAGTGTCAGAGTTAATGAGAGCGCTATACTCGGCTCTACATGACATCTCACAACTTTTTATGGGTAAAGAGTCACGAGACTCGGCTACATTTTTTACATGAAATGTTTTTGATGGGATTTCACTTCTTGTTGTACGTAATCCTCCTCGGATAGGCCCCATATAATAACAGGAGATTATATTGGGCCTATCCGTTGTCGCGCCGCGATATTTGCAGCGAAACCGTAAATTTTTGCAAACGAGAATTGTGATTCGCGGGTACCCAGCCATCTGGTGGTCGTAGTCGCGTTCTCGCCCACGTGAGAGGATCGCGCGATTTTTGCGGAGGGGGAGCTCCGCGCTGTGACGACGTTACGGCGTCATCGTCAGGGCCGAAACATGCGTCGCGCGCGCGGGGGCTAAACATTCATGTATCGTTTTGCGATAATACGGTGTCGAGATTTTTTTTTAAATTTCTTAACGAGCACCTGGGGGTTAAGAGGAACGTGCCTATCAAATTTCATGGTTATGAGTTCAGTGGTTCCAGAGATACCGAATTTCTTTCATAAATTGTTAGTGAAGAGGATTTTTCCAGATTTTTTAATTTTTCCTTTCATTGGCCCGTATGCATAAAAGCAAGTGTAAGCTCTTACCAGTGATTTTTCAAGCAAATACTCAGTTCCGTATGCAATAAAGGATGAAGTATTTATTAGAAATAGTTTTTACTTATTTTCCAGTAAATACGTAAAACATGTATGCATAATACAAAGTACTTACTGAGAACTGCAAGTAAATGCTAGTGTTATCTTAAGTCTGTCAGTCGTCTGTTTCAAAATGTATGCTCAATCGCAATATGGCGTTGTTCATGCAAATTCGTGCCCACAAGGTTTACAATAATCGAAGAAACCATACCCGAGAGTACCGTGCCCTGTTCAGATTCGAAGAACACCATGTGAACTACCTGGCGGACACATTTTTAGACAACGTAGACGAAACCCGAGGTGGTGGTCTTTCACGGAAAGAGAAAATGGAGGTATTTTTGAGATACATAGGTGATCCCGGTTTCCAAGTAGGCGTTGGTGAGGATACGGGTGTTCATCAAAGTTAGTCGAACAGTTACAGAAGTTGCCCGCAAAATCTGTACTAAACGTCAAAACTGGATTAAATTTCCAAAAAATTCAAATGAAATAGAAAAAGCCAAAAGAGTTTGGCAGTCAAATTTCAATTTTCCGTGTTGTATAGGAGCTTTAGATTGTACACACGTCGAACTACTCAGACCATCCGAGCACGCTGACGAGTACATCAACAGAAGATCTAGGTGTTCTATTAACGTTCAAGCTACTTGTGATAGTAACGGGTTCTGTCCACCAGGTTGCTGTACGTATCTGCCATTCTCTTTTAATTTTTGTCTTTTTTCGCGAATGTAGTGCATCTGCTCCAAAAGAACCAATCGCTGAAGTTCCTGTGTTTTAAGCTTCCTTGTTTCCCCCGTTTCAAAGGGTTCCAAGGTCGATTGCCCGCCATTTGGTTTTGGTAATTTTTTTGGAGGGTCATCTTTTTTTTCTCGTGGTATGGTAGGGTTTTATTCGGGACAAGAAGTCGTTGGAACACTTGTATCATATACAGAAGAAGTGGAACACTCAGGGTTCCGTAATGTGGACAGTGCCCCTTCACCGAAGGAATTTGCGATTTACTTAATAATACCGGTTCACGTTTTAATAACCATACAAAGGCTAATTGGGCACTGGCCTCTCTTTCAAACTCTTCTTCAATAGAATCGGATGAGGACATGATGAAGCAGCAATAAAATATACGAGAATTAGTTTTGTAACGACTAGATGTACAGTAAAGTCTCCCTATAGGCTCGCTGGTCGGGACTGGTGATGAGCCTTCATGGAGACCAGAGCCCTAATTCCGAGTGTTCGTTTCTCGCTTCTTTCTGGTCGAAGGGGGAGCGAGATGGAACGCTTTGCGTGCGCGGCGGGCGTGCGCGACGGGTGCGAGCGCTCAGATGGAATCGTGACTGCCCGACGCATGCGGGCGACGGTCAGATAGCCAGGCACGGCACGAGTCTTTTTTGGGCCCTAGGCGAACTTGCCAAATTCCGCCATTTATTATAATACATTTATTTGAGTTTATTGATGACCTTACTCTGAATTTTTATTCGTAGTATTAAACCACTTATAGTACAACTTGTAATATTTCATTTTAAAGTTTATTTTGAACAATACCAGCAATGAAAATACCATTTTGCACCTATTGTCGACTTTCCGCCCAGGGCGCAAAAAAGACTTGAGCCGGGCCTGCGTCAAGATTTAGCGAAGCGGTTCCCGTGCTCACCTTAAACGCTTGCGACCATCGCGCAGGCCCGCCGCGCATGCAAAGGACGGAGTGTCAAACCTCCGAAAGACGGAGCGAGACAAAACATCAACGCGTCGTCTGTCTCGTACCGTCCTCGCTCGCTTTCAGCGCCTTTCGCTCGCTCTCGTTCCATCTCGCTCTCGCCTTCGACGGACAAGAGTGAGACAGAAGTGGTGGGGATAGCGACAAGCCCTCATCGTGTGCACAAAACCGAGCCCATAGGGAGACTTTACTGTATATCCCAATCGGCAGTTTTGAAAGATCTGAAGCTCTCTCCGTTACAACAAAGTAAATACTTCAATCACTAAGTAAATACTGGTAGTATTTACTTAAAATTTTCCATCATTTACTATCTAGTACTAGTAGAAGATTATGCATACGAAATCTAGTATTTGCTGTTACTTATACTTATTACTTTCAAGCATTTCCTTATTTTTATGCATACGGGCCATTGTATCCCAAACACTACCGTTCTGTCAAAGTTCGAGTTTCTGGGGCTGCGAGAAGTACGACTGAATTTTGATGATCGATCAGTGTCGAAATTACGAAACTTTGAGTTCAAATATCTTATGAACTAGAAAAGATAGAAACGTGAAATTTAGACCTTTAGTTCCGTTTGCAAAGTACTGGGTTTCAGTAAAGTTTCAGGTTTCTGGGTAACTCCAGCACGAAGATATGGGGGGGGGGGGGGGTCAAAAGTACGCTGAGTTGCTTCCAGAAAAGAGTGCTTACAGCAAGCGCCCGACTCGACTCGGCGGGGGCACTTGCGTGCCCCCAGATACAGAGATTACCGCGAGGAGCGTGAAATGTGATGATGCTGATATTGCTCGACATCTCTGCGAATACTGAAGTACAAAAAGGTGGAAATAAATTTACCATGCTGGAGTCTTATATTCTTATGTACTCTTTACACCGCTGTTTAGTCAAGGAAGATTACTTGTTTAGGTGTTATCACGTCTGTCCAAGTATAGTAAAATTGATAAAGAATAAATCACAACTTACCTTGTTGTTAGTAGATACATGCATAGTAGGAAGTAAGTACGGTACAATAACGGTAACCAGTCCACGGAGATAATTTAACTCAGCTTCACGCGAATAAGCCGCTGGATGAATCTTGTGACCAAAGTAACTCTTCACATGACTTCGAAATTCAGATGCATCAGAAATATCTTTTATTTTCGTGCGGAATGTTTTCCAATCTTGAGCATGTTGCAAAATTAATGGTATTAACTGGCTGAAGATGACGTTGGCCACATCCGTGCGTAACAAACGCAGTGTAATATTTTTTGATGCCGTAGCCGTAGCTAAGCGTAGTTGATGCACAAATGCTTCATTGTTTGAGAAATCTGAATACCATGCACAAACATATCTTTGTAATAAATCTTCCAGAAGCTGTAAAAATAAATTATATTCGTGTATTTCATATATCCTGTTTAATTTGTCTTAAAAATGTACTTTCATCATACATTACAGAAGACGAAAATTAAAAATACAAATAACATGCTGTTAAGGGGGGAGTTTCTCGTCTAACAGCCCCAAAAGTAACTGATATTTAAGAATTTTTTTTTAAATACTATTAGTCATATTGGATTAAACTCTTTTGGGATATAAGCAGGCATCTTAATATTCGCAGAATATATTTTTTTTATGTCGATCCTTCTTATTATATATTAATTATTCTGGAATACTGTCCACCTCTTCGAAGATGTAACTCCTGTTAGCGGGATGTGTAGCACCTATCACAGGCATCTGATTGCAAAATAAATAGACGTTTCTTAAAGCTAGATAGTTTACGCTGGTATTGGTCCACATTAAAAAAAAATGAAAAATTGAAAGAGTTAGCGTTTGAAAGAAAAAGTAAGTTTTTTCCTTATACAAATTTTTATATTATTCTTTATATCCACGAAAAAAGTATTATAAATAAAAACTAAAATTAAAATTGTAGGTCCAGCACCAGCGTAAATTATTTAACTATAAGAAAATGATCTTCTTTTCGCAATCAGATGACTGTGACAGATGCTACACCTGACGTCAACATCGTCGAAGAGATTTCACAATCTATATAAATAAAATAATTAATAAATAATAAAAAGGATCGACATAAAAAAATATTTTCTGCAAGTTTAAAGATGCCTCCTTAAATCCCAATAGAGTTTAATGCGATACTAACAATAATTTTTTTTTTAAAAATCACAAATTTCGGGGGTTGTTACACGAGAATTCCACCTTAAAGCAGGCAAGAATGAAATATATCCTTTAAAATAAAAAATTATAATATGAATATGAAAATTAGAACTGTTGATTCCCAGGAGATCGGGTACTCGTGTACCCGTGAGATACCCGGGAAGAGAAAAATTTCCCGGGTAGGCGCTACCCGGGTAAACTACCCGAGATACTCGAGACACCCGAGATCTCATAGAGTACCGTTCCATAATTGAAACTATACTGAGCGTCATGGTCTTCGGATCGAAGGCTTCGACCCCCGAGGAGACAGGAATACCCATTAAGAAGTGAGAAATCTCCAGTTGCAAATTTCTCATCACATCTTTGCGAAAACGATGCCAATCGATTCCTTATGTTTCTCCGATGAAAATAGCATCAAGAACGACGTAATTCGGACCATAATGAAGGAATTTCCATGAACAAACGTTTTGCATAATTTCAAATTCACTTCGTTAAAAATAGTCCGATTTACTTGAAATTTTGTATGATTTTCATCGGAAAAACATAGTGAATCCATCGGTGTCACTTCCATATCATTTATTATTATTCTTTTGTAGGTGGAAGGGATTTGAATATTTTTAACGAAGTGAATTTGAAATTATGCAAAACATTTGTTCATGGAATTTCCTTCATTATGATCCGAATTACGTCGTTCTTGGGGTTATTTTCATCAGAGAAACATAAGGAATCGATTGGCGTCGTTTTCGCAAAGATATGATGAGAAATGCGGAAATCCTGGACATTTCTCACTTCTTAATGTTATTCCAACCCCTTCGAGGGTCGTAAGCCATAAAATTCGATGAGGTACCACAGGGGGTTCTCGAATATCTCGAGTATCTCGGGTAGTTTACCCGGGTAGCGCCTACCCAGGAATTTTTCTCGTCCCGGGTATCTCACGTGTACCCAGGTACCCGGTCCATAGCTATAGCTCAAATGAAAATAGAAAAATAATTACTTGTTCCAAAGCGTGGTCAAAATCCTTCGGTATTTTCACTTTAGTTGAATGTGGTAGCAATTTATGTCTCCTGCAGCTATTCTTGCTACATACACTACATGGATCTTTAATTTCATACGTTGGATTAAGTGTGTCACTTATAGTATTTAAATTCACTAGTCCCACACTGATGTATTGTAATGTTGTAAGACCATAAAAAATACTCGTTATATATAGACAGCACACAATAAGTAGCCATATAATGCTGAAACACGTTCGGGAAAGATAGAATTGTTATTTCTTCATTCTTAATAAATTAAAGTATACACACTTATAATAGTAATAATAATAATAATGATGATGATGATGATGATGATGGATAGTAGGAGAGGGAGAGAGAAATTTAAAAGACGCCGCGCAGCCAAGCGCGAAATACTCACTACTGCATATTGAAATTTCTATATTTATCATTCGATCTTCATAAGAATGATACCAATTGATTCCTCAGATTTTCCTGATGAAAATGATTCCAAATGCGACCTCAATCAGACTATTTGTAACGAAGTTGGGTTTCAATTGTGCAAATTAATTTCTACAATTTAATTTTGTTCATTACAGCCGAATAATGTCGGGTTTGGTATCATTGTCATCAGGAAAACACAAAGAATCGATTGGTCAAGAAATCATTTTCGTGAAGATTCTACGAGAAATTCGGTGCTTGAAATCTCTCATTTCTTAAGGGGTTAGGTTACCCTCGATAGCCCTAAAACAGGCCGTTCTTCAAACGCAAATTGTAAAGTGTTAAATAACTGTCGAGAGAACATTTTTGTCTAGTTTTAATTCTTATTCTATGAGCTTTAACACAAAAAAAGAAAAGTCTAAATATCTCTATGTACATAAAAGTTGGGAGTAAAAACGTAAAGGTGTGTACACGGTGCACCGTTTGATACTGAACATAAAATCTCGAAAACCGCTCCAACGATTTGGATGAAAATTTAATGAGAGATGCAGACAACCATTCCCTAGGATGTGTCGAGAGCAGATTTTCGAAAACAAATTATACAATTTTTATGTTGAAAAATACGATTTCATCGATTTCTTGTATGAAAAATATTTTTTATCTTTTTTTAAGAATTTGTCTCGAAAATCTGCTCCCGATACATCGTAGGGAATGGTTTTCAGCATCTTTCATTAAATTTTCATCCAAATTGTAGGAGTGGTTTTCGAGATTTTATGTTCACCATCAAACGGTGCACCGCATTCAGGCCTTTACGTTTTTACTCACAGCTTTTATGTACATAGAGATGAATTTAGACTTTTCTTTTTTTGTGTTAAAGTTCGTAGAATGACGATTAAAACTAAAAAAAAAAACGTCCTCTACTGTTATTTATCCCTTTACAATTTGCGTTTGAAAAAAGGCCAGTTTTTGGGCCATCGAGGGTAACCTACCCCCGTAAGGGGGTATTCTATCATGACATGCGATTTTTTCAAGTTTTTCCGGGAATTATATTTTGGGACTTAATGAAAGATTTTCATGTTGAACTTTTTACTGTATAATTATTATATCTTAAACAAAGAATACAAATTTTTTGTTTGAAAATATAAAATAATTATGGCGTCACAGTCCATGAAAGCCGACCAACTCGAGAAAAAAATTGACCGATTTGTTGCCATGATTCTGGTCGTTTCGTCCATCCGAAATAAAAAACCAAGAAGATTCTTTAATTATTCGAACATGACTATCGATGATAGCAGATTTAGATTGAAATTTCAAAAATTCTTAAGATGGCTGCAATTTGAACATTATGTGTCGACTTTCGCGATTTTTCTTCGTCCCCTTCGGGACGTAAAATTAAAAAAAAAATTAAAAAAGAAAAATATTTTGGCCTAATTCTGTAGAGTCATCTATAATGCATATTTTTGGCGAAATAAACATGTTTTTTTTAAGTTTCTGATATTACTAAATATTGTACCAAAGAACATGTCTCACAAGGGGAAGGCGCGGTTGCGGAAATCGCTGATGGAACGACAGTATATAGGAGTCGTAGTACTCATGTAGTATAAAAACACCATTTCGTTTTTTTCAGAAAGGGCCTTAATTTTCGAGCTATCTTGATTGAAAATTTTTAATGTATCCAGTAATCCAGATATATAGCACTTATACCCAAGGAGGTTCCATGGCTACAACAGTAGCGTGGCAGCTTTTCAAGCCGGGTTTTCAAGTCCCCCACTTGCGTGCATTTTTTTTTAGCAATTTTTGCCGTGAAAATATTTTTTGTATATATTATGTATTATATACTATGTTACATATTATCTTACGCAAATTTTAAGGTTAAAAATGCATTTATAACATAATTCCGTAAAACGATAGCTCCTCCTACTCGAGAAGAACTTGCACTCATAGACTCACTATCCATTTCCAAACTTTCAGAACAATCTTACCCGATGCTACTCACGATGAATCGAAGTAAACTGACGACCAAGTACAGAAATCGTTGTCCAGACTTAATCATTGGCAGGATTTCCTAGCTGCGACAGATCGCAGCGACCGGTCAGCGTCCCATTTTTTTCAGCAACTATCAGACCACCCTTACGGTCTAACGTGACGGCTATCCTACTTTATCTGCTCAACAAACAAGAATATGAAAACACCGGTGAAAGAGATAATTAGAATAATATGTTATGTTATAAATGCATTTTTAACCTCAAAATTTGCGTAAGATGATATGTAACATAGTATATAATACATAATACGGACAAAATATATTTCCACGGCAAAAATTGCTAAAAAAATGCACGTACCTAGTTGGGGGATTTTAAAACCCGGGCCGGCCGCGTAACAAGCTGTCATGCTACCGTTGTATCCACGGAACCTTCTTGGGTATACATAGGGGTAAACGATACAGTTATTGACCAGGGTACAGAAGTTGACCACTTCAAATTTCTGCCCCTATAGTCTATTGAACCTGCGCGTTTCAGCATCAATGATGCACTTTGATCAGAAAAGGCAGCCCTACCTTTCATTTCAACGAACAATCGATGATTTCAGTACAAGCGTTCCGCCGTGAGATCGTTGGAAAAAAAACCGTGTAATTTCAACTCTCAAAGCAGGTACCAAGACAATATATCTTTTATTATGATATGTTGACAGATGGTTTTAATTAAAGTGATTTTAAAGTAAAAAATATGCCATTTTTTTTATATTCAGTAAGTGGTCAACAACTGTACCTGAACCGGTCAACAACTATACCAGAACCGCTCAATAACTAAAATTTTGAGTTATGTTTCTTTATAATAGTAGAATATCGAAATTACTGATTTCGCAAAGTTTCTTTGGTGTTATAATCATGTTCGATACTTCTCTTTCTGCCTGGTATATCAAAACTTCATTTATCACTAGAAGCCGCTATAGGGAGGTGGATGTAGCGGACGAAGAGGTGTCTGGAATCTCCGAGAGCCGCTAGGAAATTGGAGGTTAGAAGTCGCGAACGAACTGGTGTCTGGTATCACTGGGAGCCACTGGGAGGTTGGTTGTCATGGACTAACTGATGTCTGTTATCACCGGGAGCCATTGGGAATGTCAGTTTGGCTTCATAACTTTATAATGCGATACACCTCGGATGTTAAGATGTATCTCTGTGAGTTTATCTTACACTGGAAATTTAAATAACGATTGAATTTTAATAACGAACTTTGAATAATAAATAACAAAGTATATTCTATTAGTTCAATCTTTACAATAATTGATAAAGTGTAGTTTGTTGCGGTACGTAAGTCCACCTTTCGGTTTTCACACACTGAGAAATGCAGGGGTCTTAAAGAGTATAATAAATATATGTATGTATTTTCATATGGTCATAAAGATTTTTCGTAGAAAGTTAAGATGCCTTGCTCTTACACAAAAAATATAACACAATAAAAATATAACACAAAAAATATAATTTAGATTGAATTTCGACCGTAAAAATTGTTCTAATTAAGAGAGATGATTTCGACGCACTGGTTCGGTCTATTAAACAATTAAATAAAAACTATTTTGCAATTATAAGAATTTTTATCAAATTCCAACGTTTCGGTCAATGATTATGACCATTCTCAAGGAAAGTTAGACAAAAAGAAAAAATACTACGTGTGCTTTTATATATTTAAACAATCATCACGTTCATTGCCGGGAACGTGCGACGCACGAGTCGGTTAACCGGTGACTGAGGTAAACAGTAGACACAAGGCAAGAACATTTAGATGGTAAACTAACGCTGGGGGCACAGGAGCCTTTTTTTCGACGTCCGTCGCGACGGACGTCAATTTTGGCGGACGTGCGTATACACCGCACACTAGCGTAAGTCTAATATACTACAATATATTGTCGTAACGTCCGTCAAAAAAACGCTCGTGTGCCCCCAGCCTAAAGTGGGCCAAACGTTGCCAAGGCGGTAACCGTTAAAGATTATGAAATAAATTGAAAGGACGAAACTCAATAAACTCACAACACTACTGCCTCGAAACCACCGTTATTGCTTATGTGGTAAAAAAAAATCCATCATTCTTCGGTGTTAAAAGTGCACAGTTACATAACGCTGACAGCGACATGTAATAACATTCAGATCACAGACAAAAATTCTAATAGAAAGACCAAATCATCAGGCATTACTTCTTCAGCAAAGTTGCGTAATATTCCTGTATTTTAGGTGTTTCATACCTAAGGTTTACGCTCGGTTGTTTAATCATATGTAGTGTTTCTAATAGAATTCTCTGGTCTAGGTTGGCTTCTTTATCAACAACTTTAGCGTTGTTGAAGTCAAATCTATGATCGAACTCCAATGAATGTTTTGTCAAAGCAGTGTGTTGGAGGGGGGATGAAAAGATATTTCTTCTATGTTCATAAATACGTCTTTCCAAAAGTCTAGAAGTTTGCCCAATGTAAATCTGGTTACAACCCATGCACGGGATTGAGTAGACGATGTTAGAATTTTTAGCCACGGGTATTTTTTCTTTAATTGAAGGGAACAAATGTTTAGTATAAAGGGGTTGTTTAAAGATGGTGTGTATTCCCACCTTTCTAAACATTCTTTTTATATCGTTTGAAATATTATTAATAAAAGGTATGACCACAGGATTTTTCCAGCTGACTGGTCCGATTTTTTTTTTTGACTTTCTCCCCTTTGCGCTTCTCGACTAGTAACGGATGATAAATTTCAAAAATACGCTCTTGGATAATCGCAGAGACGATTGATTAATCATTGACCGTGTCACGTCCCGGGTGAGGTCTTTAGGAACGATGACTATGGGGGGGGGGGGGGGGAGGAAAGTCAGGCGCGAATCTGAAATCCAGCACTCTGAGGATTTTAAAGGAACCCAGGCGCGAATCTTTAATCCAGCACACTGAAGTTAGGGGAAGATCAGGCGCGAATCTTTAATCCAACACTCTAATCGACCAGGGAAGGTTTAAAAGGTGAATATACACCCGGGGAACACCCGTTAGAGCACCTTATGTTTGTTTTGATTTGGGTAATAAGATTTACCGTTGCATTTATGTAAAGAAAACCACGCGTAATATTTCCGTGAATAGCACGGCTCATGCAAAAGTATGTTTGTAAACAGTGTATGCGCTCTCGCGTTCACAAACAGAAATCAGCTGTTGCGGCAGCCTGTCTTGGTTTGGAATCTTTATAACAAAGGATGCACACAATAATTCGAAGTGTGATTTAAAAACAAAGGGGTTTATTAACTTTAAACATGAGTACGTTAAAAATGTTTAAACGGTAATTAACCACAATATAAGAATATGAACATGAAATACAATATGTGATAATTAAGTGAAATGATATAAGCAATAAGCGTTGATGTAGAAAGCAATATGAATAGCAATACAAAATAATAAATTATCGCAATAAGCGTTCATATAGAAAATAATATAGAATAGCAATACAAAATAATGAATGATCGCAATAAGCGTTTATATAGAAAATAATATAGAATAGCAATACAAAATAATGAATGATCGCAATAAGCGTTTATATAGAAAATAATATAGAATAGCAATACAAAATAATGAATGATCGCAATAAGCGTTTATATAGAAAATAATATAAAAGTAATAGAAATGATTATATAAATGATGGTGGTGATATACAATGATATAAATGATAATCGTAATATCTTACAATTTGATGAACGGTGATTGTTGGTCACTGATTTGAATTTTATTAACACGTTTGGTAAAATGTTTGGTAATACTGAACTGTGAATAATGAATGATTGAATGATGCTCCGGCCTCTCGGGACCTCATATTTATGTACTTTTGCAGGAATGTTGCGGGGGTACGCACGGTAGGGACCTTGACACATTTAAGAAATAAGTCGCAGTAGGACTTCCGGGGTTTTTATAAACGGTACGTCTATTATTAGACGTATTTATGTCACGTACACCAAATATTCGTCGCAATTAGACTTCTGGGGTTTTTATGACTGTGAAAGGTGATACTCAACCCGTCGAATGGATTTTGGGTGTTTTAATAGAAAAGGGGTTAGAATGGCTTGGACTCAACGAGTCGTAAGAGGGGAGTGAGACGTGGTCTCGATTTAAGAGGGCTTTGGAACGAGGGACTTGTTTAGATTTATTTTGAGGGAAGGATTCGTGCCTCGTAGGGCGAATAGGCGAAGGAGGTTTCGTACCGACCATCTTGAGATAGGGACCGCTAAGGTACATCGTCAAGGTGATCAGCGATTGGGGAAATGGGGTAAGAGTTGAGTTTGAGGGACTTTGGTGGAGTGATTTTGAGATTTATGATAGATTTTAGAATAATACCGCGCGAAAAATAGTGGGACGTCACAGACCGAAACGTTGGAATTTGAAAAAAATTCTTATAATTGCAAAATAGTTTTTTATTTAATTGTTTAATAGACCGAACCAGTGCGCCGAAATCATCTCTCTTAATTAGAACAAAAATATATTTCTATAATTGAAGGTTCGGATGCAATAAGGGGACTAGCGCTTGAAAATGCTATAAAGTATTGTCCAAACGCTAAGAAAAATTGGAAAATTATATTTTTATAACTAGATTTTAAAAAATATAGTGTTGTAAAGCTCGTCATAGCACACATTTTTTCTATTTACAGTTTTTTTTATCAAATCATTAGTATTCGAGATAAAAATTGTAAACAAACAAAATTTCTTCGACCAGTCTTTTTAAACATAAATTGTGATAACTTGAGTAAATATTAACAGATCGTTATGAAACTTGAAACATAAAACTCAGAAACTGTAACGAATCCGTAAAATGTATGCACAAAACCCATATGTTAAAAATGTAATAATATTTAATTAAAAAGTAATACTGGACATAACCCACGTTTCTCAACGTTCACCGTTAAAAAGTATCGAGGCAATTTTGAGGTACATATAACTTGCAGCGACAAAGTTTTTCCTTAATATACAAGGAAGTTTCTCACCAATTTTCACACTGATTAATAAATAATTGTAGAAGATATGACGATATATATAAATCTCGCGCGCCACCAACAGTCAACAGCCGCGTATAATACGCTATTTACCAATTTTAGCACTCGCGTTGTCAGTTGGCGCCGTGCGAGAATTATATACAGGGGCGGCGCGAGGATGGTTGGCGCCCTTATGCAAGAAAATTTTTGGCGCCCTCAAATTTTGCACCTGTTTTCTATTTAATATATTTTTCCTTTACGAGATACAATAAAAAAAAAGAATTACATTTACATTTTGTTTATATGGGAGTTGGATTCCTTTATTATTAAGTCTGCGATATATTTTTTAGCGCCCCCTTCGGCTGGTGCCCTTATGCAACGCATTACTTGCATAATGGGTTCCGCCGGCCCTGATTATATATATCGTCATATCTTCTACAATTATTTGTTAATTAGTGTGAAAATTGGTGAAAATCTTTCTTGTATATTAAGGAAAAATTCTGTCGCTGCAAGTTATATGTACCTCAAAATTGCCTCGATACTTTTTAACGGTGAACGTTGACAAACGTAGGTTATATCCAGTATTACTTTTTAATTAAATATTATTACAGTTTTTAACATAAGGGTTTTGTGCATACATTTTACGACTTCGCTAGAGTTTTATGAAGTTATGTTTTAAGTCTCATAACGATCCGTTAATATTTACTCAATTTATCGCAATTTATGTTTAAAAAGATATTGCCTTTGGTCGAAGAAATTTTGTTTGTTTATAATTTGTATCTCGAATACTAATGATTGGATAAAAAAAACTGTAAATAGAACAAATGTGTGCCGTGGCGAGCTTTACAACCCTATATTTTGTAAAATCCAGTTTAACAAAATTGAGTTTGGCGATGCTAAAAATGAGACCGTGGTTACAAAATTTCAAAAGTTGAAAATGGGGGGACGGAAGGACTCCCGGGTAAGGAGGCCTGCACCAACGTCAAAAAAAAAGTTCCAAAGTAAATTAATAATTTTTTATTAATATTTCGGAAACTAATAAATATCCGAAGCTACAATTTTAGATTTGGGATTCGCACCCCCTTCCCACCCCCCAAACCTCATCTCGATCGGCCGCTGGGGCCATTCGGAAGAATATCCCTTTATTGTACATACCTTGAAGTAAGATCACAATTTTTTTAATACGGAATGGCTGCGCCACAACTCAACAAAGAAAGCTCTTTCTGAAACTGTGTTCCGCGGCCGGAAAGATTTCTCCTTCAATTTTTTACATTGAACAAAAAACCCCCAATTATTGCGTTCTATATAAGATTATCTCGGGAAGTACACGAGGAAATTAAAAACTATTGGGACATTGGGGCGACATCCATGGGGTACTATTATCTAGTGATCCTCCAGGGAGTGATCGGTATAATCGCAGCCATTTTTCAAGATTTGGAGCAAAACCGGAAATAAACATAACCTAACCGTTCACTCTATCTCTTTCTATCAGTATTTCTGTCTCTTTCTATCAGTTTTTCTGTCTCTTTCTATCAGTATTTCGGTCTCTTTCTATCAGTATTTCTGTCTCTTTCTTTTTTACAGTTTCTTTCTCTGTCTACTTCCGCTTTTGCTCCAAATCGCAGCAACCAATCAGCGACGATATATGTTGTTCCGATCACTCTCTAGCTAGAGGATCACTACTATTATCGATGCGTTTTTTTTTGTCAGTGGTATCCCCTGTAGGCCTATTCCACTGTGTCGCGCGATAAAAAACAGATTGAAAAAACGCGTTTTTCTATCAAAATTGTAAAGATATTTGGGAAAACTAGATTTTCGCGCACGTTTAGTCGTGCTGGGCAAATCTGATACGTACAGCATCGTCCAGCCTCCCTGTTAATATTTTACATTTGCCCAGCATTTCTAAACGTTCCCTCCAGACATCCTGCAACGGAAGGAATCCAGGTCACGACTACGGACGACGGGAGGTAACGGTCAAGGAAAAGGAGCATGTAGCCGCGGGTCCAGGTGTGCCGGGCGACATTACACGGACTGTGGCGCCAATGGACGACCGGGCCCTGAACTGAAGAGCTAGACGACACACGGAGTTCCGGTTGACGAACTCAGAGACGGAGGGCCTCTAGGCCTGCAGCGGGGGACACCCTCGTCCTGGGGGCATCCCGGCATAGCGCGGAGGTAACACCGATCTTGACGGGACACCCCTCCCGCTTCCGTCCACGAATCGTCCCGCAGACAGGACTATGGCCGGTATTCATAATCGCTACTTATTCTTAAGCAAATGCTTAAGCATTCGGCATCCTTTACTAGCTACTAGGTTACCGCCTAGGTAGGGATTGCCCGCTAGCGACTGAGAATACCGGCCTAGGTAGGGATTGCACGCCCTTGACGAAGACCGCCTCCGCGAGGACGGTCTGTCTCACAAGTTGGCCCGGGTCTATAAAAAGCGACCAGACCCGAGAAACGGAGTAGCTACCCCGTGTGCAGAGGGTATCCGTGGGGATTTCCTCCTAGTAAAAAAAAAAGGTCGCGTTCCACTTACGCCCAAATCGACCGCGCCCACGACGACCGGAAATTTCCCGTTCCACTTACTTATGAGCAGTTATGAGCGTCGCGGGCGAAAAGTATAATGGAACTGGATCGGCAAAGCCCGTACTTTTCATTCTACATAGCGTCCGATTTTTAATCGTCTATGATTAATTTCGATAATGCGTAACTAGTAAAGTATTGTTTACTGTTATTTATGTTCATAAATATTACAAGTTTTAAATAAAGGAGATAAGTAAGCCGAAAACATAGACCGGGCCAATCAGATTACTTCATATCACTTCAGATCGTGGACATCGGTTGGGTGTTGCGGTCGTGTGAATGACGTCATCCGTGACGTCTGCAGCGCGATCACGACGACCGCGGTCGTTATGTGGAACGCAAATCAAAGTGACATCATAATTGTAGATTTAGACTAATTAAATTTGGTCGAATTTTTTATTTCAGATGAACCAGGTCAAGGCTACAGAGGTCACCGTAAAATGCTTAAAAAAACAACGCTGCCGTGAGATCGCACCTAATTTCTTTATTTATTTACATATTGCATTTCCAAAAAAGTACAAGAACATTAAAATATACACTTTTGAATACACAACCGTTTAGTTAAAAAAGTCTTCATGTTCCTTAAAAACCAATCCCGACAATACAGGTGTTTTCAGACCTCACAGGTAGGAATGACCCTTTAAATGGTTCCACACGTTTACAATATGATTTAAGGCTGCACTTGTGGTGACCATTTCATTACAGAAATGTCTTTTTGTTGTTAGCCAACGTTTTACAATGCAACAGGCATGTGTGGGGCCACCCAATAGGGGCATCCCAATGGGGAATATCCAATTATTTGTCTTGTTTTGTAATCCAAGTTAGCGACTTCATATTTTTAAGATAATTCGAAGACAGATAGGGTAATGCTATTTCGCTTTTGGTGGAGTTTATGGCAGGGTCAAGTCTCAGATGGAGTCTTGACAATGGTTGGACGATGGTTAGTCACTCCAAATCATCAAGCTATCGCATGTAACTTGAGATTATTTAGAAAAAGATAATTTGGAAATGGCAAGTGACCAGCGATCGTATTGCTAAAGAATAAGGGCTCTGTTACGGGAAGATCTGGCCAGAGAGTGAGAAAGGTGAAGTTACCTTCTGTAAGAGGACAGTGATGAACCACACGACACTTATCCCACAACTGTCTTCGAGCGAGCTTGTCCGAAAGTCTATATTACGACTCACCGTAACTTCTAACGTGCATGTGGTAGCATTTGTATCTCTAAAATATTTGCATAATAATTTTTATTCATAATTCTTTTTATTCAACATAATAGACCAATACTGCCCTATTTAGTTAAAATGTCCTATCTAGCATTTTGAAACAACCGAGAAAACTGAAGTTTTATCATTTACTTTGTACCATCTTTATTTTCCTTCATTCAAATTAAAACATGTTGTACATTATTTTGTAATAGCCTAATATAATTTTTTGTAATAGGTGTGCCGGTAGGGAATGTATTATTAACGTACCAATTAATTAATTGTTTTAGATAAGATATTTTAACCATTTTGAAAGAAGATAGGCTAAATACATTAGACTGTTTATAAATCTTTACGAAGCACGTAGAGTTTTCTAACTTTACTTAAAAGGTAAAAGACGTGTGGAACATCAAATATTTCAACATATCTCAAAAAATGAAAAAAATGCTAGATAGGACAGGTTAACTAATGAGGGCAGAATACTGTATCCAGAAAAACAACCCCAAACCATTATATTTCCTCCTCTTTGACTCCAAGAGGGGATGGGAGGGTACTAAACATCAAATCTTCGCCCTTTTCCTCAACGAATCAATCGAATTTCATTACATCCATTCAAATGAAACTTGCTTTCATCAGTAAAGAGATCATTAGCCCACTTAGTTCCATCGGAGAGGATCTCGGACAAATCTAGATTGGGTCATCAAAATTTTTTAGAGGGATTATGAACAATAACGATTATGTAAATGTTGTAGCACAAATGCTACCGCATGCATTACAAACTATAACAAACATTTAGATTTTCCCGTATAACAGTGACCTGAAACATGCTTGTTGCATTGCAAAAATTTATCTAGCACAAAAGTACATTTCTGTAATGCAATGGCCACTCCAAAGTACAGTCTTCAATCTTCTTGAAAACCTGTGAAATCATATTGTTAGAAAGATAATATTGTATTAGGCACCATACGGTGGTGACATCAATGCAGGTGCTGCCATGTTGTCAGGCAGAGTTGGGCAAAAGTTTATCTAAATAAAAATCTCAATTAACGAACAAAAGATAAATAATTTTTATTCGTTACTCGAGGCTCGAATAATTGAAGTTATCTTTATTCGAAGAGCAACGAATAAATAATTTTGTTCGATGAGAATTTATTCGACGAATACGGATAATTTTTTTTGAAAATTATTTGAAGCTCAAATAACTCTGGAAGTAGAAAACGAGAGAGATGGGGAACGTGTGCTAGAGTGCGGTAAGCAGGAGAGCATGATGCGAGGAGGTAGTCTTGAGGGAATATGGCACGAGAGCTGCGTCTAGCGTCAGAGGTTAGAGCCTCGCCTGAACGTAGCAATAATGAAAGATAGAGAGGTCCGGGAGTGTAAGAAGGAAAGATGGAAAGATACCAAACCCGACACAATTTGAACTGTCATTATTAGCGATATTACACTTAAAATTTATTTGCAGAAATGAAGACACGTTTCGTTCAACTCCAGGCGGCAGGTTAGACGTGTGAGCGATGTACAACGTCGTTCGGCTCGGGCCTCGGGGCCTATTTCTGCGATTTTGTGTCTACTCTCTAATATTTGTTTCAAAGAATCGTAGAGAGAATTCCACTTAGTCTCGCCAGGTCTACTTAACGTGTGGCCAAGTATTCTTTGTATTTCTTCTGCAGATTTTGGCCTCATAGCGGCCTTCCACAGAACGCTAAAAAATGAACTAAACGAGGTTTCATTTGTGTGCACAACAGCAGATATCTGGTCTGCAAGAAGAAGAAGTTTCTTTGGTGTGAAGGCGCATTGGATTTCATCAAAATACGAAAGAAAATCAGCGGCTCTTGCTTGTCGCCGCTTCGCCGGTGTTCATTCTTTCGATAGGATTACGACCATGTTGACGAGTATTCACACAGAATTTGGGCTGACGAGCGATAAAATCGTGGCCACCATTACCGATAACGCTAGTAATTTTGTTAAGGCATTCAAGATGTTTGGACTCAAGGAATCTTCTTTCACAGTAGAAGATGCAAATAATGTTTCGTCGAATTCGTCAACCGAAGATGAAGAAGATGAAGAAGATGAGGAAGATGAGGAAGATGAAGAAGATGAAGAAGAATAACAAGAAGAACAACAAGAAGAACACGAAGAAAGAGAAGAAAATATTACATTAGTCCACAAGCCATTTATGAAGCATGTGTTGCCTCGCCACATTAGATGTACCGCGCATACATCAAATTTATGCATAACAACGGATATGATGCGCACGATCTGTAAAAATAAATTGTTATCCAAGATTCACACAACAACAATTAAAAAATGCAATGTTCTGTGGAAGGCCGCTATGAGGCCAAAATCTGCAGAAGAAATACAAAGAATACTTGGCCACACGTTAAGTAGACCTGGCGAGACTAGGTGGAATTCTTTCTACGATTCTTTGAAACAAATATTAGAGAGTAAAGACAAAATCGCAGAAATAGGGAAAGTCTTGGAAATCAAGAACATTTTAAAAGCCAATGAATTCCTATACATAGAAGAACATTTACAGTGTACATCACCGATAGCGGGTTCAATAGACATTTTACAAGGTGAAAGCAACGTCTTTTACGGAATATTATTACCCTGTTTGCTGTCTCTACAACGGAAGTTGAACATTTTGAAAGACAAGACATGGAAATTTTGTGAACCCTTAATTGCATCCCTCCTTACTAGTTTACATACTAGATTTGTAAATTATTTGAATTTTACAACACCGGAGGCTTTGAATGTTGCGCTTGCGGCTTTATCACATCCGCATTTTAAAAACCGGTGGTTCCTGTGCATCACGGAACATCATCGGAAGGAGCTCCAGGATCTCTTCGAACAAAAAATCGTACAGGAACTGAAACAGAACGGCGAGTCTTCAATTACCCGAACGCCTACAACCTCGACTCATGAAGAGATTTTCGATTACGGCGACAATCCAACGAACCAAGTTATCGACTATTCATCAAAAGCATCATTGCAGGTCAGTATATTTTTACCTCATTAGTAAATATATTTTTTCTAGTTAATAAATATATAATGCCGCATGCATATTGTAATTTTACAGATATTACATTTCTTCGACAAGACAAATAAAGATTGGACAGTCTTAGACAAATATCCCGAAATAAAGAAGGTCGTCAGCACCAGTAGAAAGACTATTTTCGTATGCGAGCATTACAAACTCGCCAAAGTGTAATAGACTCTCAGACAAAAACTTTCAAAAAACAGTTATTTTGAAAGCGAATTTGGACAAACAAAAAAGGAAAAAGTGAAATTGTGGAACCCAAAAAGTCTACAAACTCTACAAATTGTCATATTTTAAAAAATATAAAATTATACATTATTGAAATAAGCTATCAAATTAACCGGTTAACTGGCAATGTATTATATATGATCAACAAAAAATCTGGCCAATTCTGCTTATGTATCATATATGATCAAAAAAAATCTGGCCAAATCTGCCAATTCTGTATCATATATGATCAAATAGAATAACTTTGTGATTCACTTAATTTTTCAATGTTGCCAGTTTGGGCACGAATAATAAATAAAGCCGTGCTGCCAGTTAACCGGTTAAAGAGACTTTATCTTTATTTGTCGTCGAATAAAAATAACACAGAGTAATTTTTATTTGAACCGCCATGGATGAATCAGTTTATTCGACGGGAATTCATCCGTCGACCACAAACAATTTTTTTAATCGAAGGCCTACATTCTTGAGGCCCCCCGAGGCCCGAGCCGAACGATGTTGTACATCGCTCACACGTCTAACCTGCCGCCTGGAGTTGAACGAAACGTGTCTTCATTTCTGCAAATAAATTTTAAGTGTAATATCGCTAATAATGACAGTTCAAATTGTGTCGGGTTTGGTATCTTTCCATCTTTCCTTCTTACACTCCCGGACCTCTCTATCTTTCATTATTGCTACGTTCAGGCAAGGCTCTAACCTCTGACGCTAGACGCAGCTCTCGTGCCATATTCCCTCAAGACTACTTCCTCGCATCATGTTCTCCTGCTTACCACACTCTAGCATACGCTCCCCATCTCTCTCGCTCTCCACTTCCAGAGTTATTTGAGCTTCAAATAATTTTCAAAAAAATTACCCTTATTTGTCGAATAAATTCTCATCGTACAAAATTATTTATTCGTTGCTCTTCGAATAAAGATAACTTCGATTATTCGAGCCTCGAGTAACGAATAAAGATAAAGTATCATTTATTGGATCGTTATTTAAATAATTTTTTATCTAGATAATGCCCAACTCTGTTGTCAGGCGAGCGATTGCTAAGTTAGATAGCTGGCACTAGCAAGAGTTATAAGACGTAAAAAAGTTTGTTCCTTGTATTTCATAGACTAGTTATATATTCTATACATTTTTATATTTTCACAGTTATATCTGAGTTATGTATTATCAGAATAAATACGTATGTTACATTAGCATCTGATCAACTGCGTCTGGACTTCACTTATTTCAATAATAAAAGTCCAACACATATAAAACAAAACTTGAAAGTCAAGAAATTTAGGAATGTGGACATATTATTTGAAATAATATGTCAAAAGTTGTAGAGTATTCACCCTGAACAAATCCAAAAACTTTTGGAGTCTGTGCCAAAAAGCATGCAAGCAGTTCTGCAAAATAAAGTCAACCCTCCTATAATGCAATTAATTTGTACCGTGTTATAAAAAACTCAGAATTACATAGAACAAATCATATTAATTCGTACTGCGTTATATGAAAACTGTGTTGGACAATACTACGTTATAAGAGGACTGTCGCAATTGTTGCTCCATGTTATATGAAAACCACTTTATAAGAGTACCAAGTTATAGGGGGATTTATTATATTCATTTTCTTTTTCGGTTTTGTTTCAAAATTATGCTAAAAGTTATTTTTTATCTAATTTTGTTGAATTGTAAATATTGCTCAAATACTTTTCATACTTATAATTGTATTTACTACAGAAAAATATATTATACTCCTTCATACTTGTTATACTTGTCGTATAACTGTTGTGGGAAGATATCAAAATTTCACTGAAACTTCTAATGCACACGTCTGTCAGAAAATAATTTGTAATAACTTTAATAAAAGGGAATGAGGATTTGTTTTGATATTTGATGAAGACGAAAAGTGACTAGATAACTGAATGCTCTTTGATTGAAAGAGAAAAGTATTTGGAAACGTGTATAAAGTGTTATGTTATTACTTACCTTTTAAACACAAATGCAATAAATGTAATTAATGTAAAAACAATTGCTGATATTATTATATTCCACACATAGAAATCTTGTATTTTACCGATAGATAAAATTGCCATGGTTCCCATTAACAATTTTTCTTGTCGTAATTAAGTCAGTACACACTATCTCACGCAATAAAATAATGACAATATTTCAAAATAAACACATTGCTATACAACACTTGAATACGCTTCAATACTTTGATAACATCGTATAACACATCAGGAATAATCAGAATGTAGAAGTGTGACACCTTCAGAACTTTACATAAGGCCATCGAACAATTGGGCGTAAAATTAGCCTGCGACACTAGCGGTCGGTACGCGAACTAGTAGTAATGGCCCACGCAGGAATCTATACCCAGATAGCACACCTCGTCTTAGAGACGTCTAGTTTATGTCCATTTAAGATCTGAACGTCTTGATTTGTAACAAGACGCCTTTAAGACGTCTTGTTACAAATCAAGACGTTCAGACCTAAAATGGACATAAACTAGACGTCTCTAAGACGAGGTGCGCTATCTGGGAATTGGAACGCACCCCCGATTCACGCAGTGAGTGCATGAAATTGGTGGCATTGTACGATTCCCTAGAATTTCACCAATTCCAAAGAGGAGAAATAATAAGAAGCGTCACTCCGGGCGGAACTTTTGAAGTCCTTACTTGACCTTGTCATTTAAATTGGTTGTCTATTCGAGCGGGATATTCAAATCGACTAAATGTAATACGGTTTTTCCTTCACTTCTATTTATTACAATTTTATGTTATAAACTTTCTGTATATTATCAGTACTGTTGTTGGTGAATATATATATTAATACTTTCTAGATTTGAAAAGTTGAAGGTTGAAGGGACATACGTACAAAAAAATGCTAAATTTTTAAACACTGCACCACAAATATATTAAAATGTATTACAAATGTACAAAAAAGTATACATTATCGAATGAATTACTGCAAACACAAAGTATACGAAATATTTGAACCTTACCGCAGTTTGCTGATTATTGCCGAAGTTTACCGATCATTGCCAAATGGACATTTAAATTGGTTGTCTAGTGATTTCCCTAGCTTATTTCTGTCCTTGTCGAGTGACGCCTCTTATTATATCTCCTCTTTGTCGTACGCCCGCCGCGCCGTCAGCAGCGTTCCTCGAATTTATTACCACGAATTACTGTATTGGCTAAATAGGCATGCGCGGCAACAAACATTTTTTTTAGATGATGATGACGATGGCAATGATGATTACTATAGTAATATATATCAACTGAACAGTTTGATGGCTCCAAAAAGTGTGGTTTGGGGGAAATGTGTTAATGCGGAACAGATTGACTTTGACGCTGTTTTTGCGAATGCAGTATCGGGGCTTCACGCTCGCGATAATGCAGTTCAGACTGTCCCCGAGCAAGTTGGCGATGATTCATTTTATACTGATGAGGATTTATTTACCGAAATCATCGACAAAGCCATTATTACCGACGACGATACTGCCATATTTGCTGACGATGTTGTTGAGTGGGATAATTAAGTTCAATAAGTTACTAAATCTTAAAAATATTAATATGTCAGAATTACTCACCGATCTTCCACCGTCCCTGTAAAATAACATATTAAGTATTTGCATGTATCGCGATTATGAGTGTGATAAGAGTGTGTGAAAGAGCGTGAAAACATTTTCGTCAGCGGATGTTTATACGAACGCGACGTTGCATTCTTTCACGGTGATCACGAGGCGGTTGCGCTATTTAGATTAATTAATCTCGAATAGTTATCGGTGTCGAATTACAGCTTCCGCGTTACATTCTTTCGCGCATGCGCACCGATCCCCGCACGCGTACCGATCCTCACCTACGAACTCGGTACCTCCTCCCCGCCTCACCCCTCGCCACCCGTATCCAGAATCGGCATTGCCTAACTACTACTAATTTCGTCGACGAAACATAAGGAATCGATTGGCGTTGTTTTCGCAAAGATCTGATGAGAAATGCGGAGGTCGCAGATTTCCCAGTTCTTAATAGGCACTCCAACCCCTTCGTGAGCGAAAGCCATAAAATTCGGTGAAACACTGCGCGGGGTTGTCCTCGCCACGGGGTACGAGGCGGCATCTCTTTGGCTGGCGTCACTTGTAATCACCCTGTAGTCTATCTATAGTAGCGAAAGGGTTAATATAGCTAACAATGTTATCAAGCGGAAGAATCGCTAGTTTGATCCTCCACAAGCCATGGTGGTTTTAGTGAGTTCGAGTCCCACATAACCCCCCCCCCCCCGCCCCTGCCGACGCAGAAGGGGGTATCCGTGAGAACGGATTCGTTTACTTGGGTTCCACCAAATAAAAAAACAGCTTACAATATTCTAAGCATTCATACTCAATGCAGCTACTGCATTGCAGTGGGGCAGCTCGCTTCTTTCGAGCGCTCGGCCAGGATCGGTTATTCGAACCGAGTATATCCCGGCCCGCTTTTTCCGAGTACTCGAACAGCTCTAGCCAATTTACCATTGTTTTACTAAACTACTCGACTAAATTTTAGTGTCTATACACGGTAAGCTACTAAATTACTCGCTACTCAACTAAATTACTCGACGTGTCTGAACCAGTCGTAAGAGTGAGTCAGAACCAGTGTGAAAGGCAGTGAAAGAGTGTACTGTGATTAGTAGGAGCATCAGTGGATTATATATTTGAGAAAAAAGGAGATATATATTTCATTTTACAATGCCACTGTGCATTGTTAGATTAATATTTTAATATAAAATTTTTAATATTGCATTATAAAACTTTGACCAATATTTACCTCCACGGTGACAAGTTATATGTTGTTGCAAAAATCACATTCTTAAGTGTAGAAAAGTGGAAGATAACCTTGTAGTTATGTCTACAGTAGAGCGTCAATTATCCGAACCTCGATTAACCGAACGGTCGATTATCGGAACCAGTGCTGCATCATCGGTATCCCCACCACTTCTTCGAACCAGTGTAGCGGTACCGATTGATGGATTGACTTTTGCGTAATATAAATTAACACAGTAGCGCTCTTGTATTTAATTAGTTATTTTAGGTGTAATTCCTACAGGTATAAACTTTGTAAAGTATATGCATGCTTCATTCTCCGAACTGTTCGATTATCCGAACAATTCGAATTTCCGAAGCACCTCGGTCCCAAGCAGTTCGGATAATTGACGCTCTACTGTATTCCTAAATAGTCATGTTTTATTTGTTTACAGATCTCATCAAATAATAATATTACAAACCTTACTGAATTCATTGCCAGGTTGCAAAATTAAATATCAAACAAAATCAATAAAGATTTTTCATATCTATAGATTCAAACTTTTAACCATTTAACTCTGACATCTCAATCACCATTAACATTTCCGTATGTTGAATTATAAACAGAACACTTTGTTCCTCGGGTTTACTAAAAATCTTCTATCGTACATTTATAATTGTAAACAAACTAAAGGTCTCATCTTGAAGTTTCGCGCATATAGGCTAGAAGTTCTAGCCTAGAACCAATCACCAATGTGACATCAGAGTTCCACGTGACCGTGTTCCCCGCTCCCCAGAAGCTGCTTCACTCCCCTCGCCTAAAGTTGCACTATTATACATATTCCTACGTCATATGAAAAACGCACGCGGACGGCCCCCAATGATCGTGCGATTTGTGAAGCACTACTGTATATATAAGTACCATACCATACCTTACTGTGTGCCGTGGGCTGCCGAGCCACTACTGTGTAGTATTTATATATTTCACAAATTTTGCCCAAAATTTAGGATGAAATATATCAAAAAACAAATAAAACCAAACTTATACATCACACCCACGTTAAAAATGCTATACATATCACTACAAATAAGTGTTACATAGCACTGCCAAACCTAAAGATGACATAAAACAAAATAAAAATTGTTTGGCACCTTATCAATATAGCGAAGTACATACAATTGTTGATTGATAACATGAATTATGTAACTGAACTCAGGGGTGTCCGGAGACTTTTTTCGGGGGGGGGGGAGGGGGCAACTTTGGGATGATAGTAGAGAAACACAATTAAAAATTTAAAACCGAAATTTAAAAATATTCCCTTTTTTAGTATAAACTTAATAAAGATGAGTTTTGAAAAATAAAGGGGGCACCTGCTCCTTTTGCCCCCACCCCTTCCGAACGCCAATGACTGAACTATTTACATATATACGTACAGAAATTTAAACAAAATCCATTAGGATTCTACAACACTAGGGGTGTACTATACCTTACACCTAATGTCATTTGGTGTCATTCTAAAAGTGATTTACACACCTGTGTCCTCCCCTTGTTAGACTATACTGACTCCTTACTTTAAAATAATTTAAACGTAGTAATTGTCAAGTTATTAAATGTTTCAAATACTGTTCAATATAAAACTCATATTTTTTTTAAAGATTATTCTTTGAATATTATTATCAAGTAATGTAACATTAATTAACTGTAAAAAATGACGAAAACATTACTGTGAGAAAATTGACGAGGAAATGACACTTCTAGGAATATGATAAAGAAAACTCTTCTGGTCGTCTTCCGGATAATGCTTATCTACGTATTTGCGTTTTTATGAGATGTTTTGGTTTATGTAACAGCTAAAGGTGGATATGATAAATTAAACGCATACGTAAATAGAACCTTTGAAGACGAAGCAAGGAAAGAAACTTGAAACATCGAACAATTTTTCGGAGAGATAGAGAATAATATCGGTAGTGATAAAACAGTAGGTTTGAGGTTATATTGTGACAAGAAGAGGAATGAGTGTAAGCAATGAGTATCGATGAAAATTGGCAGAGTAGCAAAATAACGTACTTACGTTTGAAGTCAACGAAGCTATCTGATATTCATAAAAGTAAAATTGAAAATGTAAAAGGACAGTTTAGTACTGACACTGAGAAACGTGAAACAATCAGGCAAGGTATGTATTTACATTTACTCGCTATTTGTTCTGTAAAGGTACATATTGTCAATATGTATTTGATTATTATATTACACAAGTATTTTTTGTAGCTGCACTACTACTCATGGTTCCTCAAAGTAGTTTAATGGGTAGAGTTATGCCCCTTTATAAAGATAATAGTTTCAAGTGTATGTGTGTAATTCATTTTTAAATGTGAGGATATCAAAAATTTGTTCATCTAAGAAGTAAGAAGTAAGAATTATAAATACAACCATATCTTACTATTATTACTATTTACTTTTGATTAATTATTCATTTTTATCAATGACGGAATATCAAGTTCTCATCAGGTTTTTTTTTTAATGCATGTCAAAAGGAATTGAATTGACCTGCAGAACTATTTTTATTAATATCGATACGTTTTTAGTTGTTTTCCGAGTTGGTTACGAATAATATTTAACAACGCTAAGTAAATGAGTTATTCTGAAAATGTAAATATGTTTTAGTATGTAGTGACTATTTTTATTTGTTTGATAATATAAGTCGAAGAGTATGATTAAATCTTATAATGATGATCATTACTCGTGAAAGTGTCTTAATTATATTATATTTATCTCTTTGAATGTCTCTTGCAAGATATAATAAAATTAGTGAAAGTAAAATGTATGGTTCCATTTAAAATCTAAAAAATAACATTGAGATATGTTCAAGTAATAATGGTTTAAAACTTTTAAGTTTAATATTGCATTCCGTCGTATAAATTATGCAACTTCTACAAGAACAATCTTTTGTAATCGTCTATAATTTGAGAATTTATACGTTAACATACACGTAGAAACATAATTGACTATAAGAATTACTTTTTTCTCATTCCCTTATCAATTGTTGTTTAGTCACTAATACACACAAATTTTAATTACTGTTACAGGCGTGTCACTTGCACAATTTCTAAGGACAGAGTTAACAAGGGGGTATCAATTGGAACATGATGAGGAGAGATTTTCTGCAAGAAGGGAGAAGATTTATTCCTTTATGAAAATTCCAAGAGAAGTGGAAAAATTTATGGCCTATGGCTTCTTACAAGTAAGGGAATTTTCTGAATATTGTATTTGATTAAAATATAAATATCGTTTGGTTTTTTCAATAACATAGCTTTTGAAATAATATTCTTGTATGTACAGGGTTGTATAAAAAGTAATGGTTACTCCTTCCAGAGATGAATCTACGGCTTTGATCAAGGAATATTTGTGAAAAACTTTCCGCAAAATTGTATATAACACTGAAAAATTAATGTTAAATTTCTTAACATCAATGTGTCCTGCTCAATGAGAAGAAAAAAGTTCAAAAGAAATGATGTGCCGTAAAAGAACTGTTTGACGCAAAAAATTGTTAATGTTTATACAATAACACTAGGTTACAAAATAAAAAGAAAATTGCACAGTAGATGCCACTATTTTTTTCTTGTGTAAAATGGACCGCTGTTTCCGGAAATAAGATCTAAAAAAAATTCTATGGATACGTTATCGAAATATCGACAGGTGAACTTTTTACCTGTCTGTCAGAAAGTTGGTCCCACTTAATTGCGAATATCTCGTGTTGCAAATGACCGATATGGTCTAAAATTATATCAAATTAAAGATAATTGAATCACCAACAAATGTACCTCACAACATTTTCAAATCGGTTCAGTAGTTCGGGACACCTGTCGGTATCTCGAAAACGTATCCATAGAAATTTTTTTAGATCTTATTTTCGGAAACAGCGGGCCACTTTACATGAGTAAAAAAATAGTGGCATCTGCTGTGCAAAATGTCTGTAAACTAGTGTAATTAGAGTGTGTAGAGCCACTCAACAAGCAGTGGCTCTCGTTTCCTCTCACTCACACTCATACCCTTTCCTTCTCGCGTTTAAAAAGATAAAGACGAAATCATAATCAATATATCGATCCGCGGAAACACAACTGGGCTGAGCTATGAGTGTGTGTGAGAAGAAACGGGAGAGAGTTTTTTCTTCTATATGAGGCTCCCGATACAGCGAAACATCTAACAAGGGGAGGACACCATGTGGCACACATTGATTTTGACGAAACTTGGCACGATGGATCTATGTCGAAAATAAGTAAATAGGTGTCCGAGCGTTTCTGCCAATGGGTCTTAATAATAGAGATATTTTCATGTAAATTATTAAACATTTCATAGCGCCCCTGTAAAGCATAAAAGCCATAACCTCAATTTAAGAATATGCCGTGAAGCGTTGGGTAAGACGTCGACGTGGCGTTGTTGCGGTCGTGAGTTCGATTCCGCCTGTGTCTCTATATATTCTTTCATACTTTATTTTTTCCACACTATATAAACAGTGAGAAAAAAGATAACGGTAGTAACGTTCATTATTAATTATTTTAAATGTATAAATACAATTAAAGTTTTTATGACCAATATCACCCGCAGAGCTGCAGATAATGGAAACGTAAGAACTTAAATATATATCTCATTTTATTACTGTAAGTTGAGTAAGCGAATATGTTCATTGTGTACTGATATTAATTTTGGGATGCTGATTTTTCAAGATTACCGTTCGTTATTATATAATAGTTTGGGGTTATATTATAGGTGTATTAATTAATCAGGGACAGTACTGCGATGGCTTATTCGAAGTTTCCGGTGGTCCCCCATCGCGCGATGGCGGCCGAGGGGTTTTAGTGGGTAAAAATCCCACACTACCCTGGCGCCCTCGGGGATTCCCCTCTGGAGGTGTCGGGGTGTCTTTTGAAGATTTCCCCACGTTAAAAAAAAACTTTAATTGTATTTATACATTTAAAATAATTAATTAATGAACGTTACTACCATTACCTTTTTTCTCACTGTTCATATAGTGTGGAAAAAATAAAATGTGAAAAAAATAAAGTATGAAAAAAATATATAGACACAGGCGGAATCGAACTCACGACCGCAACAACGCCACGCCGACGTCTTACCGAACGCTTCACGGCATATTCTTAAATTGAGGTTATGGCTTTTATGCTTTACAGATCCGCTATGAAATATTTAATAATGTACATGTAAATATCTCTATTATTAAGGCCCATTGGCACAAACGTTCGGATACCTATTTACTTATTTTCGACATAGATCCATCGTGCCAAGGCTCATCAAAATCAATGTGTGCCACAATGTGTCCTCCCCTTGTAAATGCCATTGCCTTTGTAAATACAGTATTGTCTCGTTAGGGGCACGCTGGTCGGGACCAGCGTTGAGCCCGTATCATGAACAGAGCCCTAATTCCGAGCAGTGATGCCAGATTCGGGACGGGAGCGCTCGAGAATTTCCCCCACCTCGCATGCACACTAGGCCGGAGCTGCGTGTGTGCATGCGCCGAGCTCGCGGACACGCAGCTACGGCGTAGTGTGCATGCGAGGTGGGGGAAATTCTCGAGCGCTCCCGTCCTGAATCTGGCATCACTGATTCCGAGTGTTCGTTTCTCGTTTCTTTCTGGCCGAAGGGGGGAGCGAGATCACGTGCGTGTAGATCACATACGCGACTCTTGCATAGTGTACATGCGAGGTGGGGGGAATTCTCGAGGGAACCCGTCCCCGATCTGGTATCACTGGCCACGACGGGCTAGCCAGGCAAGCGTCTTCACGGTTAGCGTCGCGCGGTATTCCTGACAACGCGGACGAGAGTGGGAGAACCCCAACCTCCCGCGGGGGCGACCTTGGACAGCGCTGCTCTACACCAATCGTGCCTAGCGAGGCGGTCGGAGGGCACGAGGATCCATAGTTTTTCCAGAATCGCCTGAAAGGGGAGCTCGAAGCCAATGAAACTGCAAGCATGCCACAGATGAGGAAAACTAGTTTGTACAGCTTCGTAAACAGCTCGTACCCGTGGGCTTAAATAACTGGTACTCTAGGGGCCTCGGTGTTCTACATTCCTGGAACTGGAAAAACAAACAGGATTTCATTAATGATTAGACAATAATATTATATAATTGGACAGAATAGAATTTTCGAATTCAACAGTTCCACTCACACCAGGCTCTAATTAACAAAAAGTTTCTTATTCGTTGCTGATCAGCGTTTTTACATTTTGTACAAATCGATAGAATAATATAACACTTAAAACATTCAATTGAAATTAGAATTAAATATAATTAAAACCTTTGGCATTCCACACAACATTTTGCACAAATCGATACCTATAAATAATATTACATTCTTAATAAATATGTACGAAGTTAATTGGAATTTAAATAAGTTAACAAAATACATTCATATTCAAATACGTGCAGGCAACTACATATTGCACAGATCGATTGAATGTCAATTGAATACTATCGAAAATATTGGTGATATGAAAAAATGTTGTTAGGAAAAATTAAAGTATTTGGGAGGCAGACTTTTCAGCGTCATTTTCCCAAAGAAAGATCTTACTGTTACAGATGCAATAAATGTATATCTAGCTAGATAGATATATTTTTTAGTCTTAGAGACGAAATTTTTTATTCATGGACATGGTGGACCCACGACATGCCGCAATTGTAGGACAATAAGTACAATAAGTGGTGGGAGTTTTGTCTACTTTTCGATACCAATTGCTATGTCATAAATCCTGGAAACGGGATCCCTTGTACACCGAGCACTGGGGCCCCCAAGAGTCTCAGTAATTTAAGCCTACCCTACTGGTATGAGTCTACACACGCACTTCTACAGTTTTCCCCATCCGTTGCATGCCCGCAGTTTCATTCGCTTCGAGCTCCCCGTCCGCGCGGCTCTGGAAAACACCATGATGGATGCTCGTGTTCTCGGACCGCCCGCTGAGCACGACTGCTTTACACACTATAATTTTTGTGGAAATTTTTACAATTTTCTCGTCAAAACGGTGCATTTATGGCAAATTGTTTCTTTTAAACTTTTTTTTCTCATTGTGCTGATTTATAAAAAAATAACATTAATTTTCAATGGTATAAACAATTTTGCTGCAAGATTTTTTAATAATGACCATCAATCCAGAGGTGTAGATTCATCCCTGAATGCAGTGACCACTGTTATACATCCTGTACATGATCTCGCAAACGACGGGAAGATATTCGAATTCAAACCGAAGTTATAATCGATTGAATTTAACCTTTAGAGGGCCGGGCTGGCCACTATAGTGGGCACCTAAGAATTTGGATAGTTTGCCGGTCATTTTGGTGGTATATATGCATAAATTTTAAGTAAATAAAATTTACAATTTCAATGAAAAAATCCCGGCCCTCTAAAGGTTACGGGCACCGAATTAATTTGCACACTTAATACCTTACGGCAATTAACTGAAATTGTAGTGCAGCTATTGATGAAATCGATTACATTTTTATGGCCGATAGAAATCATAGTTTATATAGTTTATACCTTACCTAAGTATGTCATGTACACACATACATGATGTTCAAACGATTGTGGCCACTAGCGTTTGATAGTGGTTGACTTCACATGGTTGGCCTTTTTTTGTCGCAAACATTTATGTAGTATTGTGTGAACATGGTTTAGAGTTTAGAGCAGCCGCGTCCACGGTGTAATAGACAGGTGTTACGACTGTGTCAGAATGTGTGACTTTTTCGTCCTACTTCTTCTGCCGGCCGGCAGATTTCGTCGATGTCGTAAAGGCATTTACAGCATGGCCTGTTGTTTCTGGCAAGTCCAGTAATACCACTAAAATCTCTACTACTACAGTCTCATTAATACATATGTATATGCCTTTTAAGTCACGACGCCTCTCGCGACGGCCAGGGGAACTAAGCAGAAATCGGCACACAAAATCGTTGGGGTTAAAGGTATAGAGTCGGTACACCTGTCTATTACACCGTGGCCGCGTCCAAGCCAAAACATACGTGGTTAGTGGGGTTCTCCCACTTTCGTCTGCGTTGTCAGGGATACCGCGCGATGTTAAAGAGGCGACTATGACCCTACAAATGATATGTGCATTCAGCGTTGCCAGGAAATGGGTTCCGTGGCAAAGCCCTGCAACGGGCGGGTTTGATCCGCCCGTCACTCGACTATCTCGATGCGCCCGAACCGCCCGGATTCGAACTTTTACTAACTCGCGATACCCGCGGCTAACCCGCCCGACGCAGCCGAGCGCTTGTCCGACCCGCTCGTACCCGCGGCGGATGAGTCGGGTCATTGTTGATTTATATCCGCCCGTAACCTGTCTGAAAATTTTCATTTGCTCCATGTAACAGTACAAAACATTGTAAAATTGTCTAAGTGTTCTTTATATCGGTATAACTTTACCGAGAAGCACTGCAGCTAAAGTCTAAAAAAAAAGCAGCTGAAAGTACAGCTTTCACACTTCGAAACGATATTTTGAAGATATTGACATAATCATTTTTGCCGGAAGTATGGCCATTTGAGCTTGCCTCATTTTTGGGGTTCGTAGAGGTGATACCATATTTTTTTTTTTTTTAATGTAGTTGAGCGCTGAGATTTAAGAATGCTGCTGATAAAAATAGAGCCAAATATAGACAAATTACTAGTATCGCACCCGCCTCAGACTTATTAAGGGGGACATTCGCTCGACAAATCGATTTTTTTTTACATATATTTTCTATTCATATGAAGATTCTTGAGTATTCAGTTGAAAAACAATTTAAATTCGAAATGTTAACGAGGTTACACAGGTTTGAAGTTAAACGTGCGAAAGCGGATTAATTTGACGATTAACTTCAAACGCGTTTTTTTCGAAATTACATTTTTCAAACTGGTTAGCATGATTTCTCAGAAACTAACGAGCTGATTATCTTTCCATTGTACATACATCTTGTATATACCTCTCTATATCGTCTCTACCAAAATATAATAGTCTCAGCATCAGTTCCTTTTTTTATAATAGGCCAAAGTGAAAAAATTTATTTACATAAAGAAATTTTCTCCTTCAATGGGTCGCTATTTTTTCTCTTCGATATTAATGAATGACTGTGGTACGGGCGATTAAGGCAAGTGTACTGAATAGAATAAAAGTAGTTTTTTTTATTTCAAATGAATACAACGGGCACAATCATGTTAACCGTGAAGGAGGAATTTTTTAATGTGATCGTACATAAACATCTCTAACATAATAAATATTTGTCACTTTTTGATGTAACGGCGTGAATGCGTTGGTAAAATATTTCTACAACAAATGTACAAAACCAGAACTTTGTAGAACGTTTATTTTGGAGGGAAAAAAAATCGTAATGCCCATCTTTCACACATTTTCGAGTGAATGCCCGGGGGTAGACACGGGTAATGCAGCGCGCTGTATACCGACACAATCTGGCCCGAAACATGGGTTTAGTAGAATACGCTTTTCGTCCTTATATGAGCGAATTTTGGGCTGGGCGAGGTCTCATTCGAAAGAGAAAGGTTCAGTGCAGCGCGCTCTGGTCATGGTTCGACGAGATTGTGTTGATATCTAATAATATGAGTGTTCAAAGTAGAGCAAAAATCGACAAAATACACCCGCATGAACCAACGTATTTTTAGGTCACTAAAAGAGTCTTGTGACTCAAACGATGACCAGAGCGCGCTGCACTGAACTTTCCTCTTTCGAATGAGACCTCACCCAGCTCAAAATCTGCTCATATAAGGACGAAAAGCGTATTCCCGTAATTGCATTCCCAATTACGAGTTCCGCCATATTGGCGATAATACAGAGCAAGTCACGTGACAAATTTAGTTGAGCTAGTAGACACGAGATGGCGCCTACTCGGGAGGACTGCCAACGTGGAGTCATAGCAAAACTGAAGCGTTAGCTGGATACATGTGCCACAGTAAAAGCGTACTGGCAATCAATGTATGAATTTTCGGACGATTGTAGGTTCGGTTATATGCATTTTAGGCATATAACTGCTAGGAACTGTGTACATTTACTAAATTAACGCTTTTATTGTAACACATACACTTGAAATCGCTGTCGAATTTGTTATAATTATATGGCCACATTATTTAAAATAAAAAAAGAGATTGGAACTTTTTTACTAATACTGGAAATATTGATTTACTGATATCATATTTTCAGAATGTGGAAGTTACAGCAATTATTTGCAATTATTGCTCTTATTATTATTCTTCCGACTATTGTATATAACATACAACAAGGAAAAGTCTCTAAATCAGTCAACAGTTGACTCCCTGATTTTTTTTGTAATTCTTTACGGTCCTATGCAGAGATGGGCATTATTTAAATAAAAGAATATACTTCCGAAAGGCCCCAGTGGCCGATCGACACGATGTTTGGGGTAGGGTGTGTGTACCCTAAATCTAAAATTTGATTTAGCTTCGGGTATTTATTAGTTTCCTTTGTTTATTCGAAGGCGTTTCATCTTGGGCTTCGAATAATTTTTCATCTTTCATTATATCTTTATCCTAAGGTCGTATTCAGATATATTGGCCGGTCGATTCGTTTTCGCGAACAGCGATCGAGGAGAAATCAGCCACCACCATCTGACGATCGTGGATTTGTCTGTTGGAGTTACGTGGCCACCCAAGGGTATGGTGGGGTAACGGGAATGCTGCGCGGCTCCGTCTGAACGTAGCCGTGTGACTGTTATGACCAAATACGAGATGAAGCTATCGAGAAAGAATCAATGTTCTGACCAATAAAGCTCCTGAATTTTTTCGGAGCTAAGGCACACCTATTCTGATGTGTGTATTTCTACGCTGCAGCTCGGTTTGGCCTATACACAACAGAAGCTTGGTGCTATCCCCACCACTTCTGGCTCACTCTTGTTCTGCGAAGGCGAGAGTGAGATGGAACGAGAGCGAGTCAGAAAACGTTGCGAACAGGAGCACCGAGGCAGCTAAGCGGTACCTATGGTGGGAGTATACGCGTTACGAAACTCACCGGCCAATATATCTGAATGTAAAGTCTCGTTAGCCGCTCGCTTAGGGTTGCCAGATCTTCGGCATTCAGCCGGAGTCTCGGGTTTTGAACCGTTGTCTCCGGTCTCAGGCAGGCACAATAAAAATCTCCGGCAGAATAGAGAGTATGTTGCAGCGTGCCATAAACAAAATAGAAATCTATTAAAATCTGTAACAAATTCTAATAACTATTCATAATACTTTTATTATTATTATTATTATTATTATTATTATTATTATTATTATTATTATTATTACTCGTTTATAAGAAGTCATTATTATAATGAATTTTAGATGCCTATTTTTTTCTTCGCCCCTTTTTTTCTCACTTTCCCCACTCCAATTCTCCACGAAATTGAAATCTCCGGCAAAAGATCAGGCTTGATCTGGCAACCCTGCGCTCGCTGGTCCGGACCGGCGTGAGCCCGTATCATGAACGGAGCCCTAATTCCGAGGCTGAGTTTCTCGCTTCTTTCTGGCCGAAGGGGGGAGCAGGATGGAACGCTTTGCGTGCGCGGCGGGCGTACGCGACGGGCGCGAGTGCTCAGATGGAATCGTGACTGTTCGATGCATCCGCGCCACGGTCAGATAGCCAGGCACGGCACGAGTCTTTTTTGCGCCATAAGCGAGCTTGACAAATTCCGCCATTTATTATAATACATTTAATTGAGCTTCTTCATGACCTTACTCTACTCGTAGTTTAAAACCGTTGTAGTATAATTTGTAGTATTTCATTTAAAAATTTATTTTCAACAATGCCAACAATGAAAAGGCCATTTTGCATTTCTTGTCAACCTTACGCCCTAGCAGTTGCCTAATTTTGCAGAGTAAAGTCATAAATAATCTCAAATAAATGTAATATAATAAAGGGCGCAATTTGACAAGTTCGCTTAGGGCGCAAAAAAGACTTATGCCGGGCCTGCGTCAAGTTTTTGCGAAGCGGTTCCCGTGCTCACCGTATGCACTTGCGACCATCGTGCACGCCTGTCGCGCATACAAAGGACGGAGTGTCAGGCGTCCGAAAGACGGAGCGAGACAAAATATCAACGCGTCGTCTGTCTCGTACTGTCCTCGCTCGCTTTCAGTGCCTTCGCTCGCTCTCTTTCCATCTCGCTCTCGCCTTCGCCGGACAAGAGTGAGACAGAAGTGGTGGGGATAGCGAAAAGTCCGTACCGTGTACACTGTACACCAAACAGAGCCCGTAACGATCTTAGATGCTCGAATAACTGACGAGAACCTTTGTGGCCCGAGCCGCACGAGATCGCCGTTGCTCAGCGATGTCATCGATTATATAGAAACAGAATTTGTTTTTTTTTTCATCGTATCAATATGAAAGTGACACAAATGGATTCCTGGCATTCTCCCGATTAAATTGACAGAAAATAATTTAAATCAGACTATTTTTAACGAAACGGGCTTCCAATTCTGCAAACAAATTTTCACGTAATTTCCTTAATTATGGTCCGAATAATATCATTTTTGGGGCCAATTTGATCGAGAAAACATGACGAATCGATTCACGTCACTTTCGCAAAGATCTGATTAGAAATGCAGAACTGAAGATTTGTCACTGCTTAGTGCGTAACATTGTATGGCCCCGCTGGATTCGAGCGTCGAAACCCACGAAATTCAGCGAGTTGCATGATTGCTAGCGTGAAGGACAAGAGAGGACTTTGCATGGCGAAGGAAAGTCAGCCTTCTATAGAACTCAAATCGAGAAAGACTTTGCTGACAAACTTTACATATGTATATTCGCGTCAAATAAATACTTTAATTGTAAAATTTAGACGACAAACTATTGTTGAATTTCGCCAGTTCTTACATATGCATCACTTGGTTGGGAATTCCTGATCCCAGAGTTTCATGCATTTACCTATTGAAATGTTGCTTCAAGTCATCGGGAAATTGCATTACTTCTTCTCGTACATACATATATGTATCTGTTCGCGAGTAGGTGTCACGAGTGACACGGCTTTGGTTTCTCAAATAAATGCACATTTATTAGGGCCCTCGGTCGACGGCGACTTGAGTCATCCAGTACTGAATATGAAATTGTTCATATTTCTCACTACACCTTGATAAGAGTGTTACCACCGATGGATTCGTGAGTTTATGTCCACGAAAATGAGTCGAGACGCGAAGCAATTCGGTCTATTTTTTCTTATGAATACATGATTAGGACACACACACTACGTTCACTAAAAATAGACCGAATTGCTCCATGTTTGGCATCATTTTCATCAGTAATGCAGTGCTCTGGTGAAGAACATCGTAATACGGAGCTAATATTCTAGGCCCTAGAATCTACGATATTGTCAATGTGCAGTTGAAACGCACGCCGCTTCACACTATCGTTTCTTAGCATTTATACGGGGTGATTCTGTAGCTAGAATCGTCAAACGCGATGCTCGCCAACAATCATGTGTCTCGCTGAGTTTCGTGGGCTTCGACGCTCGAAACCAGCGGGACTATACAATGTTGCACGCTAAGCAGTGACGAATCTGATGTTCTGCAATTTCTAATCAGATCTTTGCAACAGTGACGTCAATCGATTCCTTACAATTTTATATATAATGTTTGTTCATAACTGCTTCTTTCTGCATAGGACGTGTAATAAGTGTATTTCATGTTCTGTTTCGGTGCTTTGCAAGTAAAAAAATGTCTAACCTAACAAACTTCATTTTCTGGGGACATCCCCTCATCTATTTTCCCTTTTCACTTATAATTCCTTACTGCTAACGTAGAATATTGTAGCATAAGCACATTTCAAGTAATTAAAATGTACAATGAATTTTCTATGTTTGCAGTACCAGCCGACTTCCGTTTAAATTTTTATAAGTACAACGCAACAGCTGAGAATTTCTTTCCTTATTCAGAATAAAATACGGAAATAGCAAACAGCTCCCTCTCGCGTTTACCGGGCAATCGGCGATCTATCGGTATTACCATTTCTGTGCAGAAAAAACCTGCTGTAATACCGACCTGCCAAATCGGCCAGGTCACGTGACGTGTCTACCCCCTTAATGACTATTGTTTAATATTTTGTATTTGATTCTGTATAATTCCGTCTTGTTGCTTTATTTTAGTAAGTAGCTTTAAAATTTCAGTTTCTAATTATTTTATTTGCTTTATTTTCAATCTAACTTTTTAAGATTAAAAAATTGCACGCACTACACTTGGAAATTTTGATAATAGAGATAATTCACCAGAAGAGGGCGCTGAACAAAGAAAAACTTCGGAAAGCGGGCGCGGCCGTGAGTCAAAAAATGTTAGATCCTGACAATTCGATAAGAAACGAAATTACAATTACTATATTCATTGCTGTGACGGTCACTGGCGGCCGACGGTTTGTCATTACGAGTAATCTCGAATAGTAAATGCACAATTGTACTATTAAATAGTTTACATTTTGAAATGTATGAATAGTGTCCTGGCGTGAACGGAAAACATGTACAAGTCGCGAAAAAATAATATTTTTACCATTTAGGATTTTCTTGCAGGATGAATGAAAGCAATCTAGAGACGCGGTAGCGTCTTGATGTCAAGTACATGTTTCGACACCCTGTATATGTCGACTGTCGCTGCCGCGTATCTTTTACTCGTAATCCGGCTAATCCAACCTTACCTGAAACTTATTTCATTAATATCTCATCACGCCTGCAATATTTTCTAAATTTAAAGGCATTTTTCTTGTGTAAACCGCACATAAGCTTTCAAATAAGACCAAATTCAATAAAATAGATCCACGCATGACAGAGATATCGTAAAGGCACGGTTAAACATGTTGCAACAGCGCGCATTGCGCGTCGAACACCGTGCGCACCGAAAATCACGTCCACACATCTGCAATGCGCGCCCGAATTTGCAGTTGCGACCCTCCAAAAAGATCGGTTTTTACGGCGAGACGCGCACTCTGCGCGCAAACCCCGTGGCGCGGTCAACCCCCCGTGATGCCGCACCGATTTTTATGGCTTTCGACCCTCGAAGGGGTTGGAATACCATTAAAAGTGGGAAAAATCCAAGTTCCACATTTCTCATCAGATCTCTGCGAAAACGGCACCAATCGATTCTCTATGTTCGCCGATGAAACTAGGACCAAGAACGACGTAATTCCGAGCATAATGAAGGAAATTAGATGAAAAATTGATTTTCATCAGCTCCATTTAACTTCGTTAAAAGTGGCCCCATTTACATTAAATTTGGTATGATTTTCGTCGGAAAAACATAAGGAATCCATTGGTGTCACTTCCATATCGATACGATAAAAAAAGTCTGAGGTCGCTATCCCTTGCTATCCCTTGCCATTGTGACACTACCCGTAAACAGGCGACCCTCTAGGACCATAAGTTTTTCACCACTAAGTTTTTTGGCCCGGGCCACTTTGTTTTCCCGACTACTTTCCTTATAACTTGGAAACGAAAAGTTTCCTCAATATGCGACATAAACTACTGAAAAGAGCATTAAATAAAGTTCCAAATAAACAGCTTTCAATTTTTTTTTATAACAATTAACTTAAAAAAATTGAAAAAAAAAAAATAAATGTAAAAAATATTAAGTTATACATCATTAGAAGGGGATAATTTTTTCCTATTTTTTTTGGCGCAAATTTCGTTTCGATATCTTTTATAGTTCAAACGCTATAGACAAATGTCACCAAATTCTTAATTCCAGACCACTGTGCGTCGGGAGCTGAAAGCCATAAGTGGAAGACTGTACAATTCTTTCTGATGCTTTCGACGATACGCGCAACCATTCGCGTGCGCGGCTTCATGTTGCACGGGGTACGTGGTTGCGCGCCGAACCATAAAAATCGACCCTTGTAATCTTGGTGTTCTGTAGCGCGCATTGCACATGTTTAACCGTGCCTTAATATCGTCTCATGGATCAGTCGGAAACGGTAAGATTTTTCTTCTGATTCTTATTTTTCAACAAAATTTTGTCGACATAATACGTATACGCGTTACACGCACACCACGCACACCTTCAGCCAAAAGAAACTAACACATGTTTCGTTCGTCAATCGCTATCTTCACTATGCAAACTACTCCAAATTTTGACAGATTACCGTCAAGTTATAACCTGGCGAGTGTCAAGGTAAGTTGTCAAAATTTGAGATGCCACGTGTTTTTACAAATATGTATCGTTGTACCATTGAATTGCAACCAAAATGCAGTCTCAAACACAGGCTCAGGGCGAAAACACCGTTGTGAATACTGAATGGGCTCGGCACCGATATTTTCGCCCATTCACAACGGTCTTTTCGGTGCTGAACAGCGCCGTGAATGGACCTCAGCACTGGTTTTTACGGTGCTGGCCCAGCACCGTTCACGACGGTGCTCACTCAGCACCGTTCCCAACGGTGCAGACATCTTGCCGTGTTGTCTTACACTCCGGACTACCTGCATTCCATATAAGAGCATACCGACGCCCCTACCGATTTGCGACCGATCTGCGCAGCTCCCACTACTACCCACAGTTTGAACCGCATGCGATTGGTCGTGGTAATTTCCAAGGAATAACGCGAGACCTGGCCGTTGTCAACGTAAACAGTGCACGAAAACTTAACAGAGAGAGTAGAGGGCCGTGCGACGGAGAAAAACATAGGCGGTTAAGTGGGGAGTCGAGCGTGCCAACGCCTCCTGAGGGTCGTGCCTGCGCGAAATCGGTATGCTCTAATGTGGAATGCAGTGTAGAGCTGTTCGAGTACTCGGAACAAGCGAGCCGGGATACCTATACTCGGTTCGAATAACCGATCCGAGCCGAGCGCTCGAATGAAGCGAGTGGCTCGATTAAAGCGAGCGGCTCGATTAAAAAGCGAGCGACTGGAAACAAGCGGGTGGCTCGAACGATCCGAGCACGGGAGCAGGTCCGGCGTACAGTGTACAATGTATGTAGATCTTTCGTGCAGATCGAGTATGATAAATGTTTCGGATATTTTATCGTATGTTTTTCTAATGGAATAGATATAATGATTGTTAAGGAGACTTTTTCTGATTACGATATGAATCAAATAAATATTATTTATTTATTTATTAAGATCACTACCTATCTTTCTAATTTTGTATTTGTAAACGTACTCATATACTTTTCTTTATTTTACCTTCCTTCTTTTCTTTACTTTTCTCTTTCTTTTCGGTCTCCCTTCGTAATTGTGTTTGTGTTGTGTTAAAGCTTTGAAATTGTAAAACTATTTTCGCATGATAGAAATTTGTAGACAAATGTTCATTTCATTTTTGACAGGAATTCGTTCCTTTAAGGGCAGATACTAGTAACTAGGCAGTCGTTCCTGTCTAAAATGAAGCATTTCTGTTTCAATTAATTACATAGAACCCAATTGAAACTGAGACTTACTTTTTGGCATGAAGTTTATTAACATCATAACATCATAAGCTTTAAAAAACATGTTTGTTTAATAAAAAATATACAGTACATATGACGCTACAGATGGATCATTATATGTAGAGGCTTTTTAAAAAAGTTTCTTTCGTTTTGCAGTGATAACTCAAAAACACGGGTTCCAATCGATTCAAAACAAATTCGACCATCTTCACAAAATGTGTAGTTTCGGACCAGACCTAAATTGAAGTTAATGGAAACTCTTATTCTTTATGAAAATAAACTAAGACCTCTAAGATCTTTTGTGGCTTGGGGGATGGTAAAATCTCATTAACGGGTCGCAATGGGGTTTTAGTGTCTTTTCATAAAGAATAAGAGTTTTCGTTATGCGTTGTCCCACAAAACTCTTCCACGTGAGCGGTGTATCAAATTATGACGCCCAGGTTCATCTGAAATTAAAAAGACCATGATATTATTGTTCATAGATAAAATATCTAAAATATAGCATATGTTATGTTATACAATATATTCATTAATACGTGCCCTAAACATAAGAAGTATAAAAGTAATTCTCAACCTCATAGTATTATAAAAAAAAATTCGTAAAATTTGGTGCGGTTTTGAGCGTCTCAGGGTGGCCTGGATAATTCCCACTATTACACCCCATCGGAGGCGGAACAATGTTTCTTTTGAAGCAAAATTTTATCTATGAGTATGAAAAACCACGAATGAGTATGGTACTAAATATTGTGTATATTGGCATAACACGGCAAATTATACTGTACAAACTGAAGGTGAACTTAAATACACAATAAAAATAATAATTTTCTATTGCAGTGTGCAGATTCCTTTCTCTTTGTATATACATTTTTACCAATAAGATTCATAATGGCTCTGTGGACGGTTGTAACAAGACCTCTTCGGCACTGTCTAGGGTAAGTTAATATTACACGAAAAATGTAAGTTATATGTATACTGCTTTTATCATCTGATTGTTTCATTACACTTACCTATAGCGAGAATTATTTTAAATCATTACACGCAGAAGGAGTCCAAGAAATAACATTACATTTCTATGAGTTAATTTTTGTATTCTAATAATGTAATTTTTATTTAAGTGATATCTGTGCAGTAATCCATCTTAGTATGCCTGCTCGAATATCGCGTTTATGTGTGGGAATTATTCCACTACTTGTTTTCCTTACTGAATGCGACCGATCCGTATTTGACAGGAAGCTGCCTGTGTGCGACTAAACAAAACTTGCGTATGAAAAGCGTCAATCAATATTGAATACAACACTTTCAGTGGCGCAAGGTTTTAAGACATGCCGCGTCAAATTGGTGTTAGTTTTCCGAACGACCGATTTTGCCGGGAAAACTGTCCAACTCGCCTTGTGTATTGTTTACATGCCAACATTAATAAAAAATCAAAACTTTTATATCTTATTAAATCTTCGAGAGAGCACTAGCAATGGATAGACAAGGTTTTTCTGACAAAAATGAGTCCAAATTCGACCTTCGACAGGTTATTTTTAAGTATACGTAATTCGAACTCCGCAGACCAATTATACCTACAGTTTAAATATATGCCTAAAAGCAGGCAATCCGCGTGTAGTTATGCACGCGGGACAACTCAGGCGAGGAGTCGAGCAGTGGTATTCGTAGCCACTATCGCACGGGATCACTCACCTCAGAGAAGCTGCGACGAAAATTTCTTCTTTATCACTTCATGCAAAATTGAAGGATATCGTTAATTGTCATCAGACCTACTTGCTAAAATCCATTGTTTTCATTATATCCACTTCAATTGTTCTGTTTATCACATATTCGACGCATTTATTCGAATAAAACCTTCGAATAAAATATTATCGTTATTCGTCGGATGAATTCTCATCGAATAAAAAAGTTACCTTTATTCGTCGAATAAATTCTCATCGAATACAATTATTTATTCGTTGCTCTTCGAATAAAGATAACTTCGATTATTCAAGCCTCGAATAACGAATAAAAATTATTTATCTTTTGTTCGTTATTTGAGATTTTTATTTAGATAAACTTTTGCCCAACTCTGGAGTGCTTTCTCTCTTTCGTAGTGGACGGCAACTGCGTGTGACTCTTTCGCTCGCTCTCGCTTGTTCTCGGATTCTCTCACTCTCGACCAAAGAATTCCAAGAAATTCTGGGCGGTTTTCGCGCGGTTCGTCGCGTCTTCTTAGGTCCCTACGTTCAGGACATTCATTTGTGTAATGAGGTCCGTTACAAGTGTAGCATCGCAGCATGGAGCGCGGTTCATCGTGTCTCCTCTGGTCCGTATGTTCAGGACACTCACTTGCATAATGAGGTGCGTTGAAATTGTGGCACCGTAGCGAGGATCGCGATTCTTCTCTACCGTGCTGCATCCTAGTCGTGGATCCACGTCGAGCAGGGAGGCTTCGGTGGTTTCTATCGTGTGTGTGTGTCTAGGGTCCTGATATTCGCAATCGCAGTTCGAAGTGCAGCCGCGTTTTATTTGTTGCCCTACCGATTCTTCCTGATTGAACTGAATAGCGAAGTCTATTAGGTGGCTTCACGTAGTGACGAAGACTTCATGGCAGTGTTTAGAAGACGGGTACTTCCGTTTAATCCACGGAGGAATAGAGTGTATGCTAATCTATCTTCGTTATTCTGTGTCGCTTGGCATTGTCCTCTCGTCCAGGTTTGGGACGATCCTTGTCTAATGGCGCCAACCTGGCGCAAAGCATAACAACGTGTGTACCACGAACGTATAGAATAAAACCTAAGCGTTATTGTTACATCCGGTATTACGTCTTCTGTGTGGTATTTACCTGTCGCCCCGCTCTTATCATTATTCGGGATCCAACATAAACTATTAATTCAATGAAGGTCACTTTGAGCAAACCACATTCAATATAAAATTAATGTTTCATTTAGGAAGAAAAGGCACAATCTAAAGTTTGGGAAGAAGCATCTAAGGCCAGCAGAGATTTGCGACCTTTTAAAAGGAATCCTTGTGATTGGCTGCTGGATAGCCACATGGAAAGTTGACACTTCTATGATGTATCATTTGGTAAAAAGTCAATCAGTAATAAAACTGTACATATTTTATAATATGCTGGAAGTTGGTGATAGATTATTTAGTGCTTTTGGTCAAGACACGATAGATGCTCTTTTGTGGACTGCTACAGAACCTAGATACAAGACGCAAACAGGAGCTCAGCATTTGGGTACTCTGCCACATTTACTGTTTGCCTTTACTTATGTTTGTATCCTTTGTTATTTAAATATTAACTAATTAGTTTATAATCAGCAAATTTAAATTTGATAACACAAACACTATAATAGAATTGTCGATGTAGTACAACATAGTTTATGTGTACAACAGTATCACCATGGCCGTCTGTAGTACAGGCCGGACACTACGATGTTGCAACACCGCATTTCGAACAACCATCAGTCCGACGACCGGTACCAGAGCCATGCCGTGACATAACGCGCGAAAGGCTTCAGAAAAATTCAAATAGGACTGATGGCAGCGTTGTCAAATTCACTATGCTCCGGCCTGTACTACAGACGGCCGTGGTATCACGCATAGCCACATTCATATAGTTAATAATCTCTTTTTCTATTTGGTTTTCGGATAACCCTTACAGTACTTTTCGTCAAGCCAGGGCCACCCGATTATTTTTCAACACTCTCTCTGTATCTTCCATGTGCTTTTTTCACTGTCATGCAAAAATTCAGAATAGTTTAAGATACAATAAAACAGCCTGCCAAACAACAAATTAATTTTTCGAATCGTTTTTGTACCAAAAATTCATAAAGAATTACCTATTTTTCGGCCCAACAAGGCGCAATCCTCCCTGAAATCAACGAAAGTTGTGGTAGGGGTAATTCAGTTTCAGTTTGAGAGGTCTGGAACGTTTCTGTTAGACAGGCACTCCTGTACAGTGTTGTCCCGTTTTAAGTCCGGGTCCTCTGTTTCGTTACAAGTACATTTCTATCGCCCCTACTTCTTTCTTAGTTGCCGCGGCGAGTGCAAAAAACCGAGAATTAGCGAGAAGGCACACGACAGCGACATCCCATAAATTTTGGTCGAAATAGCGGTGGCATAGTCTTACTAAAGGAAGACAGCAAAGAACAAAGGTCAGCCGAATAGCATACTGTTTCGTTAGAAGTTCGGCCAGTCCCCCGAACGTTGGACTTATAACGAAACAAAACTACTTCAAATGAATGCCGCACGCGGTGTAATGTATCGTTGAATGATAACTTCATAATTGAATAACTTTATTTATTAAAGTCGCGGGGCGTGGCATCCTGCAAAAGGAAGGACTCATTTAGTAGGCCTTGGAGTTTGCCGATGCTGGCCATGACAAAGTTTAGCGTGTCATGTTTGTCTGTATCATCTGGAGAAGTGAGGTACGCGAGAACCGTCTTGTACACCTTCTCTAACTTATTGTTAGTTTTGTGGTCCTTGATACTCCTATGTTGCGTTTGTTTCTTCGTTTCCTTCTCAGTAGGGTCGACAACAACAGTATTTGTTTCCTCACGTTCAACCCTCTTTTTCACTGGCTTCCGCTTTGCTTTTTAGGCCTAGTGTCAGTCTTTTGAAAGCGATCTCGAAGTCCGTTAAGTTACGTCTATGTATCTTTCATATTTAGCGCCCGTCTTATAAGGAAAGGTTCCCAAGTGTCCCGCTCATTCATTAATGAGCTTTTGCACTGTGATACAGCTTACAATACTGAAGAATAATGCCCGGTTTTAAAGCCGACGGTTAATAGTTTCTAAAATATCTAACGTTAAAGTTTTAAGAGTCCCACTACTGTGGTGTAGGAGCGTATGGCAGATGACACCGTGATGCCGCGAGTAAGTTCTTCGCCTACTATGCCGATGCTTCTTTTTGCGTCTCTGTTCGAATTTCGTCCGGATTTTCTTACTCACTACTAGAGCTGTTCGAGTACTCGGAAAAAGCGAGCCGAGCCTGACTATATTTTCTGTTTAACGAGTAATAAAGTCGAAATAATAATAATAATAATTACAAACCATTATCGAGTATATAAACATATTCTAAAATATTCGAAATATTCAAGCTTCAAACTAGTCGACACAACGGACTGTTCGGTACTTTCGGCCCACTCGGTACTTTCGGCCCGCTCGGTTCTTTCGACCCGTTCGGTTTACTTTGAGCCGCTCGAAAAAATTCGAGTTCTCGGTTCTATTCAAGCTACTCGGTTCTAATCGAGCCGCTCGCTTTTTTCGAGTACCTACTCGGCACGGCTCGGTTCGAATTTCAAGCTGCTCGAATATTCGAGTACTCGAACAGCCCTACTTTTGACAACGATATCTACCACTTTGCCGCTATAGTAGCCAATCAGTATTGTTACACCAAACAACGAAGTGAAGCCGCGTTTTTTCCACGACCCATCGCCGGAAACTTTTAAATTTGTCCGTGATCTTCCTGTTTTCTCGGTTTCTTCTTTTTCCTCGTGTACTGCTTTTTCGCATAAACTGTTGAATACTGTTTTCGTGTCAGTATAAATATTGCCCACTACAAGGTCGTACATAGATTTACTGAGCCCTTGCTCGATCTCCATAATGCCGCAGAATAAATTTATGCCGTCTCTACCGACGTCTAAAAATGGCATAACGAAAACTATTCGTTGGTTGATATCATATCCGTTATTTATGAAAGGCCCCGATGAAATTAGACGACGACTGCAGTGGCCCGCAACAACTTTAAATCCGAGGCCCCGAATTTTTTCTTCTTCGAATTTCACATCTTTTTTACACTCTTTGCAAATAACTATCTCTGACAACGCACCAAAAAAACTTACGAATTCTATTATTCGATAAGAAAACTTAGAAGCACTAGTAATGTTCGAAATACTCGCTGTCGATAATTAAGCGGTCGCACTTTCTTCTATAGGTTCATCTTCTTTTCTAAGATACTGATTCCCGTGAAATTTTCGCTTTGGAGGCTTCGATGCACGAGTATTGTCGTCTTTGCTTCTTTTTGGATAGGACATTTTGATTTACAAGTCCGTTGTTATGAGGTGAAGTGAAGTGTTCACTGTTAGAATATATGGTTTATTTAGAACAGTATTAGAACAAACTTAAATTACTGTGTAGTGGCGAACAATAGTGCACGTGAATACGACGTTCACACCAAGGCGATGTTACGACGCGAGTCGCCCGCAAAGGGGTACGCATGCGCTGCGCAGTCGGATGCCGGAGGGCCCCGACGGCCCACGAGATCGGAGGCGCATCGCCGGAGACACCCGAAGTTCTCCCTACGGATACGCGCATATACACGCCGCATCGAAACCGATCGGTCACTCGCCAATATTCACTTCTCGGGTTCACAACTAACTTTAATAATAAAATACACTTAATTAAATCAAGAAACGACAAGAGTATCCTCGAATACTCTGCTGCGCGTGAATATCTTAGTTATAATGACTGCTCGCTAAGTGTCACGGTTTGGAACTGACCGGTCTTGTTTTTGGGGTCGTATTATATGTACCCCTTTTTGGTGGCGAGGTACAAGATGATGCGTCCATGGTGACGCATCCACGATGACGTGTCTGCCATGACACACACCTAGTACCTTTTTGATAAGGCGTCGGAGTCACGAACGAGTCCCAGTAATTCGTCACGGCGCAACTAATAGTAAATACATTTGTGTTACCTAAACTACAAATATACCTTTTAGCAGGTATACGATGACTCACACAATGGTTCAAGAGTAGATCTGCTTAGCTATTGTTGCAGCGCAGGTCGAGCGAAGGATCCCGACACAAAAGCCGCTGTGCGCAAATTGGCTGTGGGGCCCTTAAAACTTCGAATTTCCAATTGTAACTTTGGGAATATATTCTATGCATGTAGTACTATAGGTTAAACAAAACAAATTATTTTTCCGACTTTTTACACCAGAATCCCCCCTTAACGGAGCGGAGGATCTATGCTCTAAACGGGACAACACTCTACTTATCAAACTTCTTAACATATTTATACTAAATGCAAGACAATACAAAAACTTCGCTTTGGATTCTAAGTTCAGCAGGAAGAAATTATTTAAAGGCAGCAATGCCCGTTTCCCGACCTTCTTTGTTAGCTTACCGCGAATAGATTACTGTATTTGAAAAAAAATCACTGTAAATTTAGCAATAAGCAGTGTCATAAAATTGGGTTAATATACATATATTTTCTTTTACATTTTTTACTGTTAAAGTATTACACAGCATATTGGTACTGTTTCAAGCAACTACTTTGAATGTTGCGATAAACAGCAGCAACAAAGCTCTACTTACTATAATGATGTCCAATAATGTAAGTATTTGTTAATGTCAGTATAGCCCTATTCTACACTCTACTTTCAAACGTAGTGACTGAAATTACAAATATATAGCGATGACAGACATAAGTGATAGAGAAGTTAAATAATTTTTGTAGTCCTTGTCTCGGGTACAGGAAAAAAATAGTGTATTATACTTGTATTATATTGATAAACAAATAGAACAATTTTAGTGTCATATAAGTAGTCAACACCTTGTTTGGGGACGGTGCGTTTTTACGCCAAGGGATTTACATCTTTTGCACGATTTTGGCGAGATTTTACGTCAATATATTCTGGAAAGACAATATTGGGTCCGTGTGTCCTCGAATACTGCTCATTGTAAGTAGGCCAACTGACGAACACGCCAGTCTGCCAGGTGCCCTTTAATAGACATTTCCGGCTGGTATTTTACGGAATATAAAAATGCTTATAACTGCAAAACTAAGCATTATCGGACATATAGGGTCAGCGTTTTATCCTGTACCCCGCGCTCGCGCGAACTTGTAAAATGGCAACAGCGCCTCACGGACGCACGGACTGAAATATTGTCCCACATATTTATACACACCCTATATACAGTTAGTTTAACACTTTGATTGACGCACGGTCCGGATAAATTCATCTTCAGGTCGGCTAGGTCTTTTTGGCCGATTGCTTACCATGGTTTATGTTCTGTCCAGCTCGTTCCGCGCTTTGAATACATGTAAATACGAATGAAAATTTAAACTTCTACATTTATTGTGTATTAAATCTTTATGATGCACCAACAATGGATAGGCTGCGGTTATTTTGATGAAAATGGCTCTAAATACGACCTCATTCATCATTGAAATTGCTACCAAATTCCGTATAGTTGAAAATAGCCCGAGTGTAGGCGTGTTTGTACAGCCTCAGTTTCATCATCAGAATCTCGCCAATCCATTGGCGACACTTTCAGGAAGATTTAATAGAGAATAGAGTAATTAAAAATTTCACTACCAGATGACTCATCGGTTCCCGCTGCTTCAGTACCTCCCGCTGTTTCGCAATTCGAGATCGAATGTCACCTTCTTTCGAGACAAATCTGTACAAAGCGAACTCTGCACATGGCTGATTTTAAAGTAAACATTCGAGGACTCTCGGACCATTTAATCCTTGAGATGTTTTCCAGAAATTATCAACATGAATACACCCCAAATCCGTGCACGAAATGTAAATTCCACCGCGAAAAAATTCATCGACGCCATTCAAAGTGTGAATATACTCATTTGTGTCTAGAATGAACTTCTAAATGTGACCAGTTTTTACAAAAATTAAAAGCTATTAAAACTGACGGAATGGACCAATTATTTTTTATGGAACATTGTAAATATATATACAATGTTCCATAAAAAATAATTGATCCATTCCGTCAGTTTTAATAGCTTTTAATTTTAATAGCTTTTAATTTGAAAAAACTGGTAATTATAAATATTTATAATACATTGCCCGGTTACCCACATAAGATTCATATATTATCACTGTAAGCTTATTGAAAAAGTAAAGAGGCAAAATAAAACATGTTAAATATATATATAATTCACAAAATGAACTTTTTTTCAGTTTGTAGAATTGAAAGGTTCCGTTTTTAAGAAATTTGACAAAAATAATCTATTTCAACTATCTTGTGCAGACGTAAGAGAACGTTTTCATTTAACGATGCTTCTTCTCGCTGTAAATCTGCAAACAATGAAAGAATATGCATGGAAGTCAGAACGTCTTGCAGTCCTTTTACCAGATTGTATATTGTTGATGTTGGCTGAACTCCTTGTGGATTGGGTATTTAAATAAACTTCTATAATATTACTATATTAATTAGATATATTTTATTTTCTTTTGGATTGGATTTATTATAGGAATTGTGCAATTTTAATATATTAGAAAGTACTGTCGAGTACAAAGGATTAAACATTTTGGTAACCCGACTACGAATTATGCCTCAACATCTTATTTAATTTAAACAATCATCTGAATTAATTTTTCTTTCAGGTAAAACATGCCTTCATAACTCGTTTCAACGAACTCCGGTCCACTGTCTATAGGGACTATACCACCAGCTTAGCTTACGATATGGCACAAACCCGTCAAGAAACAGCTTTCTCCGATCCATCGGACTTAGTAGCCCGCCGAATGGGTTTTATTCCTCTTCCTCTAGGAGTTGCGATGGGCAGAGTACTTTGTACGACTGTCACACCGTCGGCGAGACCGGCAAATATAATTTTATTACTCCTAGCGTATTTAATTTTAGTAGCATTAAGAATTCTAAATAGTGTAATAATTCTTGGTAAGGCATGCGATTTGATTTCGTCACATTCAAACAAGTCTAACGACACAATATCGTCTGCAAAATATTCTGTACCTGGTGCTGATACAAAAAATCCAAACGTATCTCCTACAATATTTTCCGACAGCCCAATTAGTGTGAACAATGTGTGTTTGAATGCAGGTGATTTAAAAGAAGAAACGCAAGTTGAAGAAAGTAGCCAAAAAATTACACAACAATAAATATCATTTCTGTTAATACCTGTAGGGCATTTCACGTCAAATCGATTACTTTTTGCATTCGATGACAGGAATTTTTCGAATTCAGGAACGTGTGACCTTCGAGGCGAAATTTGCAAAATAAAAATTTGTTTATAAGTTGCATGTCACAAAAACAATTTTTCAATTTTATAAAATACACTTCAAATAGGGAAAACCGTGTAGATTAAAATAAAAAAGAATTAACTCAATACGATAAATAGTTTCCGAGATAAACAATTCATGAAGTACACACAGCATGGTTTCACGATAATAAGCAAATATTGCAAACTTTGACGGCCAGAATTTTTTAGACAAATTTGAAACTAGCGAAATGATGACTCCTTGAACCCTCCCCAATTTCACGTGAATTACATAATATTACATTTAGAACAAACTCCCTCACATCGGGTGCAAAAAGTGATCAATTTGGCGTGGAATGACGTCTGTGCATAATTAGTACTTTGTAATAGAATGATTATCTTGTAATGGAAAGTTATTGAGCACGAAATAAAAAGGTTTTATAAGATTATTTTCAACATGAATTTAAGTGTTGTTTGTAGGCAAACTGAAAAAATAAGTACAAGCAGTGAATCCCGGGGACAGATCATGACATATGTTATAGGAACCACCTAGTATATTTTTGAATATATGTAATAATACGTTTTGCATAAACGCGGACGATATGGTTGGAGAAATACGTATGATTATTTATTGGGGGGAAGCGGGGCGGGTCATGAAGTGCACAAATAAAAAAACACGAAGATATCGCTACAGTGACTGTAGCTTATCAATTATATATTCCATATATTCCGTATATATTCCATGTAAATCTACTGCGGTAGATGTAGTGTCTGCTCAGTTCAGGGATCGGCGGACTCCAGCTACCACTGGTGGAGAGGGAAACACCTGCAGGAGCGGTGGTTATGTTTGCGTGACTAGTGCCCGATTTCTTCACCTCCGACTAAAGTCCCGGTCAATGAACGACCAATTGGATGCTATCATGTGGCACTCGTCGACCAGTTGGATGCTATCATGTGCCAGATATCTGCCAGATAACTCTAACTGGAAGATATCTCGAGGTGAAGAAATCGGCCGTAACGCAGGCACAGTTCACGCACACATTACCACCGCTCCTGTAGGTGTTTCCCCCTCCATCAAAGGTAGCTGGAGTCCGCCGGTCCCTGGCTCAGCTGATGCAGGCCTCGCACATACTCGCGTCCGCTATCAAGGGAGGTAGGTGTTCCAGGAGTTGTCTGGTCTCATCTCTCTCTGACTTACTCGCCTCTGTGTGCGTCGGGGACGAAAGTGACACATTGAGAGCGAGCAAAATAGAGTTCTATACTGCACGACAAACTCAAAATTATTAAACGATCAAACGAACTTACCTGACGTGAAGTTCGATCGTAATTATATGGAGAGCCGCATTTGAAGAGATTACCATGTAGTTACCTTTTCCACCGCCAGCGCTCACAACGTTTCTGGAGTGAAACAAAAAATGGTCCGGTCCTTCCTCTCATTATGCCTGACTAATACAGATGAATGTGACCATTTTCACAAAAAAACCAAAAAAATTTTTTTATAAAATCAGAATCAAAATTTCGGGCGAAGCCGTGTAGTAAAGTTAGTATAAATATAACCGCGTAATAAACATTTGTACAGTCTCTTACAAGGGACGTTCGGCAACCCGGAAATTCAGAAAATTATGAAACCTGGTGTGCAAGTAGAGTAGTTCATCCGTAACGTAACCCTATTTTTTGTTGGTGCCATAATGCAATTTTTAGAGGAGAAATCACCCCTTGAAAAAAATGCCGAATTTTCTATTCCGTGGAATATCTCGAGAACAGTGAGAGATGTCGAAAAGAAGTTTAAACAGAAGGTACATCGTTTTCTTATATTTATAAAACCTCGTAAAAATAATTTTCGAAAAATCCATATTTTTCAAGTCACCCCCACCACCAACCCTTAATATTAAGGATTTGTATTTTGAAAATATATGCTGAAATACCCCTGGATAATCTCTTTTCATACATATAAATAATTAATGCGTTATATTTTTTTTTGGAAACAAATAAAACCTCTATTACCGAATTTGAAGTCCATTTTAGTAGTTTCCATTAATAAATGGTTTCTTAAATCCATATTTAAATTAGTATTTATATAAAGTTTAAACAACTTTCAATGATATTATTGGAGCAAGACAGTGCGCACCCAAAATTGCATCAATGGTAAAACTCATTAAAACTAATCAATGACGTGCCATGAATAATTATGATAACAGCACATTCGTTACTTGAAGTGTTATCTAAATTGACCACTTTGGGACGCACACAAAAAAATAAATAATGCGTGAAAATTTACAATGACATTGCGAAATATACATGTATATGTTACAATGTATACAATGATAACATATGCAATGATAACATATACAATGTTATCATTGTATACATTGTAAAGTCATTTTTGCATATTATTATTTTTCATATTATTTATTTATCGTGTGGTTCCCAAAGTGGCCTATTAAGATGCCACTTCAAGTAAGGTATCTACGAATGTGCTGTTATTATAATGACTCATGCACGTTATCGATTAGTTTTAATGAGTTTCACCTTGGATACAATCCAAAACCTTTAGGTAGGGGAGACCGGGGTAGGTTGTAACACGGGGTAAATTGTAACATAAGGAAAATCTGTTGAACGACAAATCTGGTAACCCACAGCATGCAAGAGCTGCTTGATGATATTAGCACCGTCGGTTTTAGTGACACAAAAGAGCGTTATGTATTCATTTTGTGGTTATAGCCCAGAATTTTAGTATGTAGAGCACGTAAGTAAATTTTGTTTTAGCACATTTATTTCAATTAACCGTCATTAGAAACCGTTTGAATTATTGCTTCTTTGTCGCAAAGAAATCAGTACACATTGGTTTATTATGATGTGTATTATACGCATTTCATGTTTAGTTTCTCGTTTGCTGATATAAAACGCAAAAATTCAAGCTCGGGGTACATTGTAACATGTTACTACTTACTCCGCTCTAAATGCTGATAAAGCAAACTACTTGCTGACAAGATTACTTGCTGACACACCGGAAAGAGATACTCTAGACGAACAACAGAACAATCGAGAATCCAAAAAGTAGAAAAAAAGTATGAAGGGAAAAGTAAAGAAAGCGAAGAAGATTTTGATAGAATCAGATGAATCAATAATGATTGTTTAACTGATGTATATCAAATGTTTAATAATGACCTGTGCTTTCATTTATATTTTTTAGAAATGTTTATTTGTGCTCATATTTGTATTTAAATAAGTAAAACAGATGTGTTAGAATTTACCCCGGACTGGGGCACATTGTAACAAAGGTTCAGAATTGTTTAAGATGAAGCTAGATGTCTAAGTGTTCCTGATTTTGTCACGTACTTACACTCAATGAGTTCACCACATATGTCAGTAGTAAGTCACGCAAATTATTTCCTGTTTGAGGAAGACACTTTCGAGAAAAAAGCTGTGAAAACTTTTTTGTTACAATCTGCCCCGATCTCCCCTACGTATTGTATTGCTTAAAAAATATAATTGAAAGCTGTTTAAACATTGTATAAATACTAATCTAAATATGTATTTAAGAAATCATTTTATTAATAGAAACTACTAAAATGGACTTCAAATTCGGTAATAGAGGTTTTATTTGTTTGCAAAAAAATATAACATAAATTAATTATACGCATGAAAAGAGATTATCCAGAGGTATTCCAGCATATATTTTCAATATACAAAACTTTAATTTTAAAGGTTGGTGGTGGGGGTAACTTGAAAAATATGGATTTTTCGAAAATTATTTTTACGCAGTTTTGTAAATATAAGAAAACGATGCACCATCTGTTTAAACTTCTTTTCGATATCTCTCACTGTTCTCGAGATATTCCACGGAATAGAAAATTCTGCATTTTCTTCAAGGGATGATTTCACCCCCAAAAATTGCATTATGGCACCAACAAAAAATAGGCTTGCGTTACGGATGAACTACTCTACTTGCACACCAAGTTTCATAATTTTCCGAATTTCCGGGTTGCCGAACGTCCCTTGTTAGTTGTATGTACACTGCAAAGTGAAAAATTGAAGTGAAAATACATGTTTCATACAAAAGGTATTATTTCCAAATTTGTCTGATGACATAGTGAAATAATTTTTTAGTTTGAAACAAAACGAAAATATTTCCTATACTCATCTCGGAAATTGTAATGATTTCGAAACAAAAGGAATTTAGTTCCATAGATTTACCCAAACATATAGGTACTAAATTAGTTTCAAAATGTACCCGCTCTCGTGGTATCTTTAGACTTATACGTAGCAAAACGTTTGTTTTAACTATACACATATTTACTCCACTTATTAAGCGTTTGAAACCTATCAACTTTAGTTATTTCCATTTTTTTACAAAGTCAGACAAAGTAATATGCACATTCCAAAAGTACTTACAGTAAAGTCTCTCTATGGGCTCGGTTTTGTGCACACGATGAGGGCTTGTCACCTATCCCCACCACTTCTGTCTCACTCTTGTCCGGCGAAGGCGAGAGCGAGATGGAACGAGAGCGAGCGAAAGGCGCTGAAAGCGAGCGAGGACGGTACGAGACAGACGACGCGTTGATGTTTTGTCTCGCTCCGTCTTTCGGAGGCCTGATACTCCGTCCTTTGCATGCGCGGCGGGCGTGCGCGATGGTCGCTAAATCTTGACGCAGGCCCGGCTCAAGTCTTTTTTGCGCCCTGGGCGGAAAGTCGACAATAGGTGCAAAATGGTATTTTCATTGCTGGTATTGTTCAAAATAAACTTTAAAATTAAATATTACAAGTTGTACTATAAGTGGTTTAATACTACGAATAAAAATTCAGAGTAAGGTCATCAATAAACTCAAATAAATATATTATAATAAATGGCGGAATTTGGCAAGTTCGCCTAGGGCCCAAAAAAGACTCGTGCCGTGCCTGGCTATCTGACCGTCGCCCGCATGCGTCGAGCAGTCACGATTCCATCTGAGCGCTCGCACCCGTCGCGCACGCCTGCCGCGCACGCAAAGCATTCCATCTCGCTCCCCCTTCGACCAGAAAGAAGCGAGAAACGAACACTCGGAATTAGGACTCGGGTCTCCATGAGGGCTCATCGCCGGTCCCGACCAGCGAGCCCATAGGGAGACTTTACTGTATTTCCAAATGTGTCAGTAACAAAGGGGCTTATTTCCAAATGGTTTCATAAAAAATGACTTGTTTCTTATAGTTTTCATCAAAAGGGCTTATTTCCAAACGTTTTAGATAACTATTAAAACAATGTCGCTAATGTAAAACATTACCACTATCACATGGAAGAATAAAATGTAGTGTACTAATTAAAAAAAAAATAATAAACGTAGGTACCACAGTGTTTTGCGGTTATTGAAAATTTGTTCTATGTGGAAATGTGCTCTTTTGAAAAATCACTTGTTACATGGGCCCTTCAGGTCCATTCCGTGTTTGCTGTCCTCGCGTCGCTTCCTTTCAAATAGGCGATTCGCGAGTGGTGGTCACGTTGCGTCGAGCCGCGCAGCGACAGCCGTAGGGACAACGTGGGACAACGTGACCGTTGCCGGCCCGGGCCCCGGAAATTTCTGGAAGATCGACAACTGCCAACGGGGCAGTTTCCCCCATTCGCGAGGATTGTTCGAGGCACGGCTCCCAACCGGGAGACTTTGTAAAGACAGTCGTGTCAGAGAGCTCGATCGAGTTAGGAAGTATCGACGGACCGAGGTTCCGTCCAGAAATCGCGACTTCGCCATCGCGTCTATTTCGAATCGCGCTCGGCCGAACAGGTTAGGCGAAGTGTAGGGTAAAGAGTACAATGGTTTTCTTCCAGTGAAAATCAGTAAATTTGCAAGCGCAATATCTTAAAAACCAGTAGAAATAAAGTATATACATTTTAGCTTATTGGATTTGTCTGGGAACGCACTATCAACTCAGGTCTTCAAAAAAAATAGTTCCATTTGAAAAACCGAACTTGACCATCGTATCTTTTAAAATAATAATCGAAAACAAAATTCGTTCGCACTAATAAATTGCCCCCCTCGAACCATGCAATTCCCTATTTTTTTTATATTTTTATCGACAATACTTTAGGAGAAAACCGGCTGTCCAATCTTAGGTGGCACACCCTGTACTTATCATCTGGATTAATCTTCGAAAGTGCGTGGCATTCGTCGTGACTATGTGACTAAAGTTTCTTGTAGTTTTATGGAAACAACCGTAGAAATATATTTCTTCTGGCACGAGCATAATGTTTATTTGAATTCGTATTGCATGGTGCGTCGTTGATTTGACTCGAAAGATACACAACCATAAATACTATATTTGACGCATGTCCTGCAAGGTAGGTAAATAAACTACTTTCGTTATAGATACTAAATAACTCTCAGCAATTCGTTATGACCTCTTTAGTTGTTCCACTTCTGTCTTAATTTCTATCACGTTAACCTTACATGCCAATTTGCAGTAGTGTTAGTACAGTATGCCGATGTGTTGATAATTGTCTTCGATATATTACGATACATCGTACTAGTGGATTATTGTTTATTCTTTATATAAAATTCTTTTTGTTGTTTATAAACCTGGATAGATTTGGGATATTGGGTACAGACATAGTTATGTTACAGTACGCATTCGTATTAAAAAATTATTTTTACAGGAATGTCATAATACTTTAAGAAACTATGATATTAATGTTTTTGTTGACAAAATTCGAAAAATGAGGAGAAAATTTGTAGCACGACTTTTTCTTTAATTAGTGATTAAAAGTTAAATAAATTATTAATGTAATTGTTATTACACCGCTTATACTGCAACAATTTTATTACGTAATTGGTATTAATATAACTTAATTAATGTTACGGAATTAAATAGGTTCTAAATACGTTAAAAATATATTGTTGCAATTAACAGATGTGGCAGTCAAGTCCCATTTTTGGTTTCTACAAATGGCATAAATTCGTTCCTGTCACGTCACTCCCATCACAATTATTACATTGCTCTTCGTACATTCTTCCAAATACAAAACACTGACTATTTATTTGTTTCTCGCATTCCTTGTTCTTCCTTTCAGCATACGCACACATTCACGCGTGTAGCGTAAGCATATAAATAATGTACATATATCATATATGGTATTTTGAGAATAAAAGTCAGGAATTACATTAAATTCGATTTAAAATACGCTCAAACTAATCGTACACGTATAACACATTTCCGAAATCATACAGGATGTCCCAAAATTCAGGGATTTGTCGGAACACTCCTCCCGTTTTGTAAGTTGAGGATTCGTTCTCGAGATATTCACAGTTCAACATTAACGGTGGAATTTCCGAGCCGCGCAGTTTAAACTTCAGAGGGCCTGAATTGTTTCATTGCCATTGTACATTCTTTTACTTAAAATGTATGCATATATACACCCAACATGTTCGGCAAAGTATTCAAATTTTTACGTTGCCATCATAATGGCCTCCCCGTCCGTGAACGGCATGGCATAAAGGGTGTTTATAAAAATGTGGGACATTTTTTTAGGATCGGTTCTAGTCACCAAAATAATAAGAAAAGTTGGTATACGCATATAAGCATTTTTATATTTCGTAAACCATCGCACAATGGTCCAAATCGCCAAAAGCTGGCCAAACACTTAAAAAATGAATTTTTCGTTGGGGGCACTCTAAATGTTAGGTTGGGTACTTTGATAATATGTCTATGGAAGAGTCGATAAGCCAAGGGTTTACTTTTTATATCTGCAAACCAGTCATAGTTCAAACTCCACTTTCGTTCGTCACGCGCAATTTCTTACATTATTAATAATAACTATCAATTATTCTTTGTAAATATTTTATTTAATACACGCGTAGGAAATACGTGTAGAAATACGGTTTACGAAGTCTATATTTCGTCCCCAATACTACTGTAAGTAATACGTTTTGAATAGTCTTAGAAATACGACTCGACCCAGTTTGTCACGAAACGGATTGGGTCGGGTCGGATTTCTGAGATTATTCAAAACGTAGGTAGTTCTTAAAGTAGTATGGCGAACGAAATATAGACTTTGTAAAGCGTATTTCTTACAAACGCAATATAATTTATGACATCTGTATTTATAAATTCCTCAAAATTCCAACGCGAAATACTGTTTAAAATTGGATTCGCGATTTTGTTTTAAAAAATTTTAAGTCCAGATTCGTAATTAGCCACCCCAGAAACCCCGAAGTACCGATTTTTGCCTAAATTGAAGTACGTGTTGTGATTTTGGCTAGCTTTTGGCGATTTCGGACCACTGTGGGGCCGGTTAGGAGGGGGAGGCACAATAACGGTATGCAATGTGTCGTTATTTCCGGAATTTTTTTCAAACAAACAATGCAAGTAAATCAATGCATTGCTCCGTATAGTTAATATGTGCATATTAAAAGGTAATTTATTTTTCAAGCAAATTCATGAATCTGTTTCCGGTATACTCCTCGTCAAAATGTGTACTGCGTTCCTCTGGCGTTGACAGAGATTTAGCCATACGGTTAATCTGAATTCAAAAGATAACAATATTTAGAAACTAAAAGCCTACGTCTATTACAGCACGTTGGGAAAAGTCAATATTGCAAAAGATGACAAAATGGTGGGCCACTGAAATAAAATTTCATATTTCATGAAAAAATTGAACTGTTTTGTTGATAAAAAAAATAGAAGGGATCTTTAATTTAAAAAAAAACCTACGTACTGTAATGGACATACGCTTCTAGTTTTTAAATATGTTTTGTCTCTTTGAAGTAAGATTAAGTGGATGGCTAAATCACTGTCAACGCCAGAGGAACACAGCGTATATTTTGACGAGGAGTATACCGAAAACGTATTCATGAATTTATCTGAAAAACAAATTTCTACCCTTCAATATGTATATATTAACTATACTAATTAAGCAATACATACATAAGTTTACTTGGACTCTCTCTTTGAAAAAAAATCCCAAAAATACCCTTACTTTTCAGACTGCTACAGTGCACCCCCCCCCCCAAACAGCTTAAACTGCGCGGATTGAAAATTGAAGCGCTAATATTCAACTGTTAATATCTCGAGACCGAAGCTTCGAATCTCAAAATGATAAAGGACTTTTCGATGTCCTTTTGTATGGCTTTACTGCTGCATTGCAATAAAAAGACACACCTTGTATTTCTTTATAATAGGTGTAGTTATGGGCATGCGGGATCTTAAGCGAAAGTAAGCTTGTAAACACAACAAGAACTCCCGACGTTCGCGAAGCGAGAACAGCTGTAGCTGCGGCTTGTTATGATTAGGAGTATTTGAACGATCGATGCAATGATTCGAAACGTTGATTAAAACAAAAGCGTTATTTATTTGAACGCATATGAATAAGCCATGCACTGGCTCTATGATGCACTATTGATGCGATAGCGGTAGAAGTATTTAGTACAAAACATTTATATAAGCGGTAATTAATAATAGTATGTATGTATAAGCATGAGATGCGAGAGTATTAATTATAACCTGGTTTAACTTAAATGCAAATAGCGTAAACAATAATATAATATAAGCGTTAAGCATAAGTAAATGAAAACAATATAAAGCAATAAGCGTTGGCAATGAAAATAATGTGAATAATAATGGAGGAAATATGCACTCATACAATGGTTAATAATAATAATAGCTTACAGTTGAAGTCGCAGAGGGATATTCCTTTTCGCTGGATACACACTGAGTTGAACAATAACTGAGTTTTATGGAATGATTTTACGAAGTGACTTGCGTAGCGGGTGTTACCGAACTAGCTGTAAGCGGTCCATGTGACGCTGGTATTTATATAGAGCGATGGAATGTCAGGTATGCGGGGAATGTGCGGTATGCGCGATGACTCATGCTTAAAATATGTGTTACGTAATTGGCGCGTATTGATGGCTCATGCGCGAAATATGTGTCGCAATAGCATAATTTGGGGGGTCTTTGGGGCTTTGAAAAGGGATATCTCAACCCATTGGATGGATTTTGGAGGTTTTGATGGGGGCTTTGATTTGACTTGTTTAAGATTTAAATGAGTGGGAGGATATCATGCCTCGTAGGGCGAAGAGGGGAAGGGGATTTCGTATTTGATCATCTCGAGATGGGGACCGCTAAGGTGCATCGTCCAGATGATCCGATGGTTGGGTAAAGAGTTAAGAGTTGAGTTTTGTAGATAGTTACGGAGTTGTGGGGAGATTTATCGGGAAGATTAGGACCGCGCGAAAAATAGTGGGGCGTCACAACGGCATATTCAAAATCACCATGGTGATCGCCGTGAACAATCGAGACGCGGACCATCATCTCGTTACGCCCGCCCGAACGCTCACAGGACATATCGCACATACATCAGTTTACATTAAAGTTTATTTCATTACATTCGACGAATTTCTTTCTACAAGTGACCCCGGCACATTAACACGCGACGATACCGTCAGCATTTCAATAAGTCATTAATTTAAGAAACGACCCCCAAGAACAGCCGACGCTCTACAAGGACCACATCGCAACCCTCTGGGCAACCACTATTGTCACACATTCATCCTTTCCAAACACCCATTCCTTTCTATCGCTTAAGTACTTCAGCCACAGAGTCATGTAATTCTCTCGATATCCAGGGTGTCTAAAAAATGTCGGAGTTTCTTGAAAGGGGTGATTCAGGGGGCGATTTGAAACAAGTTTTTCCTTAGTTAAAATGTTGTCCGATGCTTCGTTAACAAGATATTAACAAAAAACTCCGACCAATCAGTGCGCGCGCCTTCCGCCCGAGCTCCCGCGGTAGGCGGCTGCGCTTGTACTACGAAAGTACGAACAAGCAAGTCGGCATGCATCGAAGGAAACCGCGTTATACAGTTTTTTTTAAAAGCAGAATCTTAAATAATAATTATTTGAAGTGAGAGGACAAGAAATGCGTAATTTCATTTTCAAATAACGCATAAACGAAAAGGTAATGTAACAGAAATTGTACAAGTGATCGTAATTCGTTATTGAGGTAATTCGTAGTTTAATAACGGCCCACGCAACTAAATTTAAAAAATAATATTAGGTGTATGAATAAATTCTTTTCGACAGGATTTACATAATCAATACAAAGCTACCGAATTTCTATCACGATGGTATACGTAAGCTGCCAGAAAAATGGCAAAAGGTAATTAATGAAATTATTTCGATGATTAAATTATTTGCTTATTTTTTAAATCAAATTGTTATTGTACCCTAAAATCAGAAAGAATTTATTTCTACACCTAATAATCACCAATATATTAAATAAAACTCACCCTTTCGGACATTTCTTTCCTTCCTTTTCGGAAATCTGTGTCACTGGGTCACTGTACCGATTCTGGTAATCGATGGACGAAAATATTTATGGTAGGATAGCGCCCAGTGCTCATCTGATCGCAGATATACGACACCACCCGAAGGTGAAGGTCGCAACGCCAAGTGCGTCCAGGTTAATGTACCGAATATTCACTTCACTGCACTGATACTATGTACTATCGCGACTCGGGACCGGCGATTAATCATTATCGCGATGTGGAACCGACCGAAATTTTCGAGCAGTCTGATTGTGTCGAATAGCTCGACAGTTTCGAATATTATAGAAAATGTTTAACTGCTGGAATGGTATCGCTTTCGTCAATATCCGATGGGAAATCCTGAATTTGAAATTACTCGCTTCTTAATTGCTAGTGCTAAATTGTATTCCCAGTATCCTATTCTCCAGCGCCGAAAGCCATAAAATTCAGTGAAGCATGAAATCGGAAGTGTGAAATACGCCTACCACTCTTAATAAAAGGCATTCTCCGGAACCTGAGATTATAAACTTAACCGGGCCCAATTGTAATTTTATCAAAACCACGGAAATAGATACATATTATATGAGAACACACGGTCGCGGAGATTCCAACACGCGAATCATCGTAGTTCCGGCTGTCCATCCCACGTCTTACCCATTTGCGCCAACGCCGACCCTCCACCTTCTGGTCTTGCGGCTCCTCTCTCATGGATACCACGGAGGTCCTGATCCTACAAGTTTGCCTTACGATATTTATTTTTTTATCCCTAAACCATTTGAAAGATACCCCACACATAGAATTCATGGCAATAGTGAGAACGATGATACAGAAAATGCAAAACAATGTTTCGTTTTCTTGCACATTCCCAAATATTATGAAAAATATCATACTCACTAAAATGATTGCATAGTATGGCAGATATGATTTAATATGATTGCAGACTAAATGCCATTCTATTATTTTATTGTAGATGGTTATCGACAAGTGTCAATAATTTTATATGTGCACTTTTCAAATTACAGATTTCAATGAACTTCTGAGTTCAACAAATTCTTGAGTTGTCATCAGATCTTAGTAGTGTCAACACCTGCTTTTGTTTTACTCTCGCTGACGCTCGCTGTTTAAACTTTTCTCGCTCGAGTATAGCTGGTATTGTCGTGCCTGCCATCAATTAGTCCATGTCGCTGTAAACTTCAGCGCAATCTCTCGGTCTCCAGTGTCAGTGTGCTATCATGCAGTTATCTGCATACTGTTCGTGCCTCCTAGCTTGGAACCTGCGTTCAGTGTCTGTCAGTGGCCGTCTCGTTCGGTCAAGTTGAATTCCATTGTTCTTGAATGGGTTCTACATCGATAAAATGCGAAGGCTGTGGGGCACTGGTGGTCAACCTGCTTACTTGCCTTGGCTGCGGACTGTCCTCGTACCCGGGATTAAGATGTATCGCCAGCATAGATCATTCGGCGTCTAACGGGCGGCTTTTAACCCTCAATGGTCACACTGGGTTACGCTAACCCAGTCCGTCAGGAAAACTGGAATTTCTGAACGGCAAGGTGTGGGGAATAGGGCTTTGAGGGAAAAAAGTTTGATACTTCTACAAATCCCCCCCCCCCCCTGCCTCCATCCACAGGATCGCTAGTTTGTCTGAAGCAGCCCAGTAATATCATTGCAAATGTAGTCCGAAGGTTACGTTCACCTAGTGTAATTATAACGTTAGGAAATCCATTAAAAGTAAAAGTCGATTTAGTAGTGAATATCTTCGTTTCTTCGACATAACAAATAAATAATTGCATACATTTTGTCAATTTCACTACATTTGTGGAATAAATTATTATTTCAACCATTTGATCGAATTATTGGACATTTTTGTAACCGATTTTCATTAAATACATGCAATCAATAAAATTACTTCTGATACTGTGTACTGAATGTCAGTAGCAATTTATGTCCTTATTTTCAACCACAAAGACGATTTTTCACAGAGAATAGTTCTTTGGTAAAAGTACAAGATTAATCAACTTCACCCCCTCCCCCTCCCCAATAATTATATTTTTTTTACCAATCATAATAACACATTTTTTCTCTTAACCCTCGGGCGGGCGCGCCAGTCAGAGTTACACGACCAGGCGCGTGGTGAACTCAGTTCACCAGTTGAAAATAATCATTTTAGTCCCCTTATATATAAAGTATACACTTCAGAAACGGTTTTTCTGTCGATAATAGTAACTTTTGATTAAATGTGATGGGAAAATAATAGCAATGTACCCAAGAATACAGTAAATGTATTTCAAAAAAAAAAAATGGTATATTGTAAAAAACAATACATTTGTATATAATTGAGTATAAACGAATAAGAAAGGCAGTGAAATTCAGTTTTCAAAAACATTATGAAGTCACTTACATGGCGGGACAGTGTGACTTGCGTACTTTCAACAGTGAAAACAACAGGCACTAGCTCAGTTAAACAATTGAAACTCAACTGGCACACGCATCACGCGATTCTTAAAACATACGACGAGCGTGTTGAGGGAATGTTTATCTTCCCGAGACGGAAACAAAGAAATACGCGGATTGGTGAACTGAGTTCACCGGCGCGCCCGCTCGAGGGTTAAATAATGACTCGAAACCTTTCGATTGCTGTATAATTAAACCCTCGTATATTTTTCTGAAAGACACTATGATTAAAAGAAGAAAACAAATTTTTCAGAATTTTCACTAACTTGGTTTCATTATTTTCAAGATATCTCGAGTACCAAATGATTTACGACTAAATCACTTATATATTCTTTTTCCTTATTGTCTTATGAATCGGACAAAAGAAAAAATATTAAAAACGGTTCAGTCTATCCAGAGATATAGACAAAAGAACGCTCTAGGTTACGTTCTCTCATGTGTGCCTATAGCGGAAGTCATTTATAGTGTGATCTTTTAGGGTTTATTGTTTTTTTTTTAATAAATGAAGCATTCAGGCCCATTACAGGCCTATATGCGAGTTAATTTATTGTCAGAAATTAACATCATCACAGATTGAGTAGAATTATACAAAAATATACATTTTACATAGGTCGTGAACACAGTAGATGTGTAACTTACGCTATATAGGTCAGTCTTTGGTTTGCAGTGACGGCCGGAAAAGTAAGCTATTTTTAAGAATTTTATTCAGGACTAATTTACAGTTTTCATAGGAAGTTTTTATTACCTACCTTTAGTATGCTGTCTTAAGAGATTATATAAAAAAAATAAATAGAAAAACATCCATAAATATTAATATATTAATTAATCGTCTAGACACACCCCCCCCCCCAACCCACGCGAGCTGGTCGAATGTTTAACTATGGAACAGCTGGTCCGAAATCAAATTTCATTTTTTTTATAAACTACATGAGTGTAGTTTCCGTTGTGCGCACGGATTTTTTTATTGAAAACAAACTTTTTGAAATACGTTCGAAAAACTGTCCACCTTATTCGCGGACTTCCGAAACTTTTCTTCTAAAGCGCACCATTTTTACAAAAATAATTTGTTTAAGAAATCGGTACGCACAACGGAAACTACACTCGTAAGGTTTATAAAAAAAAAATGAAATTTGATTTCGGACCAGCTCGCCTGAGGGGGTCTAGAAGATTAATTAATATATAAAAATTTATGGATGATTTTCTATTTTTTTTTTTTGGTACAGTCTCTCAAGACAGCGTACTAAAGGTAGGTAATACAAATTTTCGATGAAAACTATAAATTATTTCTGAAAAAAAATCTTAAAAATGGCTTACTTTTCCGGCCGTCACAGTGGTGTTCCCCCTTAAGTATAATATAAGATAGTATATGTGAAGAGGACAGCAATTGGAACGCCGAATCTTGACGGAGGCTAAGCGATTTGCAGCCACCCATAACTTTCAATTTGTATGGATGAAACGGGGAATCACATATCTAAGGAAAGATGCAAACTCGAGAGCCACCCGTTACCTGGCGCTGGAAAATGGCAACAACAACAGTCTGACATCTCAACCTCTTCCAGACCACCAGACCGCAGCTGCTGCTTCGCTCCTCTCTCTGGGCAATAGAATGGATTGACTGCCACAGGTCCCGCATATGATAAATAGTCATAATAATTCTACTTTGTCATCTCATAATTCCTCTGTGGTCTCTTCTTGTTCTTTAGGAACGGGTTCCCCCGTTTCTATAACTTATAACCTCGCTCCTATCTCTGTTGCTTCTGATAATAACGTTCAACATCGCCTATCCTCATCTAGTTGGCCTCATTTTTACATTTCTCACCTAAACGTGCGTTCCCTCGCACCATACTTCTCCAACATAGTTGATCTGCTTAACTCACACAATTTTTATATTCTGGCACTAAGTGAGACATGGCTTCGTCCGCAGGATGACTCCTCTTGCTTTTTCCTGCCTGGCTATACTCTGATCCGATCTGATCGTGACTCTGAAGTCTCTTCTCGCGTGGGTGACGTCGCATCGTACATCAACTCTAACTGGCGTCACGAGGTCACGTGTCTGGGGGTGCCCGACTCGTATCATTGCGATAATCGCTTGGAGGTGCTTGGGATCAACATTATTACATCGCACATCCGCCTGGCTGTCTCTGTAGTATACAAGAGTCGTGTACGCCGGCGGTATTAATCCCGTTTGAATCATTCTTACATGACTTCACTGCTGCCTCTAATTTCACTATTTGCATGGGCGATTTTAATGTTGACCTTAGTAATGCTCTCTCGCCTGGTTTCACATACATTAATAATACACTAAGTACGCTTTCCTTAAAGAAAATTTTAAATAATAACCTCGGATAGATCCAGTCTTCTGGATCTGATCATGGTCAACAGTGAATTGGTAACCTTTTCTTCGGGTTCTCTTGATGTCAGTGAGATTACCGATCACTGTCTCGTCTACGCTAAACTGGATCTACCGAAACCTCGCTCCGGGCAACGCTATCTACTTCGGCGTAATCTAAAAAACATTCCGTTTGACGATTTCAGCGCAGCGGTTAGTCGCCTAAGTTGGGATGAAGAGAGTTCCACTACGGTTGATGTCAAGCTGCATCTTTTAGTGATAGTCTGCTGGGCGTCTTTGACATGTATGCCCCTACAGAGTTAGTAAGCGTCACCAAGCTACCGGCCCCATGGATAACTCCTAATGTTAAATTACTTATGTCACTTCGAAATAAAGCTCTGACTAAATTTAAAAAGTCACAATCTCCGTCGCACTGGGAGTATTACAAACAGCTTCGAAATTATACTTCAACCGCGCTTGGGGCAGAAAAACAGGTTTTCTTACATTCTTTATCAACCCAAGCTTCTAAATTTTCCTCTAAATCCTTCTGGAACTTCCTCCGCAAATCAGGGGCCCCCACAGCATCCCGCTCTCAGTCTCCTTCTTCCTAATTCTCTGACCCGACGGCTATCAGTGATTATTTCTTAGACTCCATCCCGTCCTCCGCTCCAGACCCTAGTTTAATTTGTAACTGTACTTCTCCTTCTTTCGACTTACCATCTTTCTCCTTCGATCCAATCCAACCAAGTGACCTTGTTGCCGTTCTTAAAACCATGAAACCCACGTCATCTGGCCATTCTGACAGTTCTGCGGACATGCTATACCTTTCCATGCCGAGCTGCTTGGACCCCCTCCTCCATATTGTCAACTTCTCCCTTTCCAGTGGATCTACCCCTCCTGCCAGAATTCTGTGCGGCATACATATACGCGGATGATACACAACTTGTTCTGTCTTTTGACTCTGCTCGTTGGCGTTGGCCATGAAGCAAATCGAATCGGATCTTGTGAGAATTCGGGGGTGGTCATCGTCACACGGCTTACATTTAAATCCTTCAAAATCCTCCTTCCTTCTCGCTGGCTCACCTACCCTCCTCCAAAACATCGCATCATTCACTATCTCAATAAACCAAACCATAATCCCTGCGAAATCATCATTAAAAGTACTAGGTGTTATTTTGACTCCTCCTGGAACTTTACCCCCACGTATCGACGAAACTCCGTGCAGCACGTCTCCGTTTAAAACTCCTGTATCCATTTAAAAGAATCCTCTCCACTCGTCAAAAACTCTTTTTCTCACAGTTACTTATCCTTTCATTAGTTGGCTATGCCGATATTTACTTTCCATGTATCAATAAGTCGACACTTCGTCGCATACAATATGTCCAGAACTGTTGTCTTCGCTTTTCGCTTAATACGCGGAAGTTTGATCATATCACCCCGCTATTCACTCAAACAGGCTAGCTGAACATGTCCCAAAAATGGATTCTTCATCTCTGCTGCTTAGTATACAAAGTCCTCTCTACGCAAACACCTCTTTACCTTCGTGACCTAATCCCTTGTAACGCTGAGTTCCACTCCTCCAACTCCTGCCATACGAGAAGGGAATACAGTCTTTCCACTCCTACTTTCCATTCCGCTAAATTCTCCGGCTCATTTTCCTTTGCAGCATCTCATTTCTATAATCTTCTTCCCGATGCTATCTGCTCACTTCCCACTCTACACTCTTTCAAAATTGCTACCAAAGCATTTCTTCTTAGTAATCCACACATAGCATAGTTCTAACCCGGCTGATGTGATCTACCGCTGAGTCCTTATAACGTCTTATTTTTTATACTTGTACCCCCCCCCCCCCTCCATTCTTGTTCTCGCTGCTTTTCCGATTCTATGTCGAGTCAGGCATAATAACAGCCTAGCTGAGCCTCGCCCTTTCGGTATCTGCGTTTCTAATTCTACTGCGTTTGTATATTATATTATATACGAATAAAGACGATTTATTATTATTATTATTAATAAGCCTCTTTCGACTATGCGTACTAGATTTGAAATGAGCCCCCGAGTGTGGATTCGTGGCCCTTTTTATACGGTGAAATTCGGCTAGAAAGTAGTGGGGACGTGAGTGCCTTCATTGAATATTAGGTTTTCGGGGAAAACTCGGTTGCATCACACCACTGCAGGAAACGGTGACCCTGGCGGGTCACGTGCATTCCGGATACACGAAAGAGTTAAAAAGTCAAAGATAAATCTGCGTACGTAACATAGAGTACATAATCAAAAGTTATAGCTGCAAATATTTGCAACCCTACATAATTTTTATACATAATTAAAATATTTCTATCTTCAAAAATGGTGATGTTAGGAGCTAAAATGTGTAATTCATTCTAAATAACGTGGCTGTAAACAATTTTTCTCTACAAAACACAGTTTATATTCGCGTTTTACATTCTAAGAAACCCCAATTTTGATTATTTTAAAATGTATGTATGTACATGCATACAATAAATTTATTCTTTTACGTGAATATGTTAGCGAATTTGCTTCTCTACCGTGTACAATGTATATGGAATGTATGTATGTACAAGACTGCATCAGTGGAAACCGTCATGAGATAACGGTACAAAACGAAAGGAAACGCTCCGTTCAGTTCAGATGCTTACAATTTTACTAGTGACCAGGAGCATTTCTGTTAGTTTATTGCGCTTGGTGCGTACCAAACAGTTGAAAATATGTGGTTTTTTAACAATTACTGCAGAAGCAAAGCCCGTCTGGTAGGGAAAACTATCGTTATAACAGGTGCGAATTGTGGAATTGGAAAAGAAGCTGCTAGAGATTTTTACAGAAGAGGTAAGAATTTTTACATCGATTTTAACGACTATAGTAGGGTAACGGCACCAGTAGTTGACCATGTATCAGTAGTTGACTACTTTTCAGAAAAACATGAAAAATAAGGTTTTTAGAAGTGACGATCTTTTGAACAAAGTGCAGTTCTCCAACTGCACTTGTTCAAAAGATCGTTACTTCTAAAAACCATATTTTTCATGTTTTTCTGAACAGTAGTCAACTACTGATACATGGTCAACTACTGGTGCCTTTACCCAAATATATTTTTTATTAATACAGCAATATCAAATTTATTTATAATTTAAAATTGTAATGCAATAATTACGATTCTCGTGACAATATCTTAAATTCAAATATTGAAGGAATTTCAATTTGCCGATATTATAATACTTCCCGCATAGCACACGACGTCTTAAAAACGTCCATTTTACGTGTGTTTTTTGTCTGAACCTTGTGACAATATTATTACAGTTATTACGACGTCGTTAAGACGACTGTCTTAACACGTCTTCAAGCATCTGTATGTTATCTGGGTTCATAACTTTGTGGTTTATATCTACGTAGATTTTAAGTTTGTCATTAATGTGGTAAATAACAATATTATTGAAATTATTAAAATATAACTATTCGTTTTTATATAATACAATCTTATAACGCAATGCGATGTAAACATTAATGTCAGTGCATGTAAATATTGACATTGCAAGTAGTTTTGATACATATGTCATGATAACGTCATGATACTTTTCTTTTTTTTAAATGTTAAAGTAATTGTCATGTTATTACGAACTATTTATTTGTTAAAATGATTTTATAAGTTACTTTACGTATTGTTTTATTATCATGTATTCTATATAATTTATTAAAATCTGTTAATATGCAAGTCCTCGTTTCCTAACCCCTCATTTTTGTGAAAAGTATTTTTTCAAGGACACATTGTAAGACTTTCCATGTACACACATGTATTAGTATGTATTTCAGAAATAAAAAGATGATTATTAATATAAAATATTGTTATACAATTCTAAGTGTTATGCATGTTTATAAAAGATTCTATGGTAATATAAACATTTTTACAAAATTACCAACTTATTGATATCGAAGTGTGTTTACAGGACAATGAAAGTGTATATCAAAAACTTAAGAATGATTATATTTGCTTATTTGTCATGTATTCATCTCAAATATAATTCTGTGTATTGCATATTGTCATATTACAATACATACATATTGTAAGTATATAATTTATCAGCTAAGTTACAAAAACGTATTAAAAGTCCATAGGTTTTGATCAGATTAGTTTGGAATAAACTATGATTTTCTGTAATTTCCATTCATAGAAACATATCATTATATCATATTTTTACATATCTGCCCACTTTTTTATATTATAAGGTCTTTGATACCACTAATCAACTAAGTTTTTAAGCATTATCTCTACTTCTTTAGACATGTTACAATTTCAAATCAAAGCCATGTAAACAGTTCTTGGATTATTTCTTCTAGTGACGTATAGTGTGCATTATAAGGACAAATACAAATAAGGAACTTCTAAGAATATTTCAAACACAATTAAAAGCATTATCATATATATTAAATTATCTATCAAACATCTATCTATTTATATTAATATCTATTTATTGGAAGGAAATATAAACATTGTGATTCATAATGACTTAAGCATCATGTATTTAAGGTTTTCGTGATCTAAGTTGATATTATACGAGTCTTCTATGATAGCAATATGAGAGGGCATTGAAAACATCCAAATAATGGTTGCTATAATGCTGCAAAAATGCATCAATAATCTAATAAGTCACAGTTCATACACTTATGCGTGTAAGAAACATCACCTACTATTAATATGTGTGTAGATACTATAAGTTCAGAAGGTTAATACATGGTCTATATTACAAGTATGTTAATATAAAGCAAATGACTTCATACCAGTATTAGCCATCCAATATACTTGTTTATCGTAGTTGATTATCAAACATAAATTTGTATACCATTCATGTAATCTTACACGTATTGTCGCAAGACTGCTATTATTATATGTATAGTAAGAAAAATCATTAGGTACACATGTGTCATTAAGTAATTTGTATTTTCAACAAGGTTAAGGTCAACCTTGAGGTAGGCAATTCATAGACTTCTGCAGACTTGATCTATTTACATCAGACATACAGTTTTACTTAAGATATAAACTACGCACACCGTCTGCTCTCAGATGTGATTATCTTACTACTGCACGCTTATGGCTTCAACAACTTCCATTTTAAAGTTACAATATATTTAACTTTACTACATTACAAAATCTTTCACCTTGCAGGGGGTGTCTTGTAAGTATTTCTCTTCTGTTTTTGATTCACACTAACATTTTCATTTATCTCCTCATTTCCACTAATACTTCTCGGTTCTATTTCAGATGCATCCTCATACATAGGTACTTCAGCATTCACATTATCGCTACTCATATTAGCACATTACCATAAAGTGATCAGATATTTTAGATTCCAATGCGGGACAAGCAAACAAAAAAGGTTAACAGATTAGTGAGGACACCATTTCCTTGGTTTATTAAATTATTTAAAATACATACTTCTAATAAAATAAAACGAAATTGAAAACACTTTTTTCACAACAAAAAATTAACTACATAGGGTGCGTATTCCAATTACATTGCTTTGACGCCGACTTGCTCACGAAAGAATTAATTACTGACTTCTCTTATGTTTATTTTTGCTTGGTGAAAATTTATATTGGTTTTTCGAACCTTTCCCTTTATTAATGCATTTTTTGAGGTTAGAAATGTTCCTTGATAACCGAATCGGGTAGCAGGATCTGCCGGCAGCTGCGGTGCAGTCTGTGTTCGCATTCAGCTACGGTTCTGCCGGCAGACCCTGCTTGTCAGCAGTAGTGATCCTCCAGGGAGTGATCGGTATAACCGCAGCCATTTTTCAAGATTTGGAGCAAAACCGGGATAAACATAATCTAACCGTTTACTCTATCTCTTTCTATCAGTATTTCTGTCTCTTTCTATCAGTTTTTCTGTCTCTTTCTATCAGTATTTCTGTCTCTTTCTTTTTTACAGTTTCTTTCTCTGTCTACTTCCGATTTTGCTCTAAATCGCAGCAAATATAGACTGTGACCGTAATCAAGAAAGATAGATAAAATATAGTTGTAAAAAGTAGGAATTTATTTATCACTTTTTTATACACCTAACTTATAACTAAAAGAACACATAAAATACGCAAATTTAATTTATAACTAAAATAAAATTTAAAAAATTAAACCAATCGATTATGCTAAACGTAGAAAAACATAATTTCTTTTTTTTTTCAAAAATCAACACGAAAATAATCTTACAAACTGCGAGCGAGCAACAGCGAAATCCCGAATCACTACAGAAAATCCGCCCGGACGTCCCCGGACGCCCTAAAGAAGAGGACAAATCCGGGGAAACCCGGACGGATGGCAGCCCTACCTTAAACCAATAATTTTCCTGCACTTTCTCTAGTGTTTTTTCTAGAGCAAAATGCCCTTGTTCATCGTACCAATATCTTACTACGTTAAATCGTGACATTTTGGGTACAATCCACCTATTACCCTTTTCCGTTTTCCGAAATACGACAGCAGCTTTGAGGTCGTTACATAAAACATCCCGGCCGATAATGATCTCTTTTGACAATTGAGCCACGATCAATACTTTTATTTTGAAACGAATATCGTCGATAAGGACATTGATTTTCGACCGAGCTATAGGTATTGAATCCACATAACGTCTTTTTAGTTTCTTTGAAGGTTAGATTCAGTTGTCGAACTACGCCCTCGCGAATTATCGAACAATCACTGCCTAAATCTATCGTACATAACTTCTGTTCCTTCCCTAAGAAGCATTTCTTTACTGGTTTGTTCACGTTCCCGGTCTCGACCTCTAGCACCTGAGCCAGTGGACCCTCGTCATCTACGCACGACCAGTGTTACCAACCCTACGGATTTTTCCGTAGATCTACGGATTTTTTACGTTATCTACGGATCTACGGATTGTAAACTGAAATCTACGGATTTTTTACCTTTTTCATGAGTTAATTGATAAAACAAAAGATTCTGATTCTGATTAAAGAAATCATTTACTGTTTAATTTGACCCATTGAGTTTACGATCCAAACCGCCGATTTACTGTGGGTCGCTAAATTCTACTTCACTACAAGAGCTTTTCATCACACTTAATCGCTGGAATTCAAGCTATTATTTTCTAGTTTTACTACCCTGCATTTTGAACGAGTACAATAGGAATTAGCAAAGTTGATTTCAGAATCTTTGCATGTGAACTTTTTTAATTCCTTTTCGTGAATTTACGCCGGGACGAAAGTCTTTGGCGAAAACGACTTTCGGGGAAACATTATTTTTTGGAAAAGCTCTTGTACTGAAGTGGAATTAGTAAAAGTCGATTTCACAACTTTTGCACGTGAACTTTTTTCGTAATCTGTGAATTTTTGTTGTGACAATAATTTTTTTTGAGGATGTTAGGGGAGGGTTGAAATATAAGATTTCTAGAAAGGATTTGGGAAAGGACGGTTTCTATGAGCAAGGGAATTAGCTTCTTTCATACATGTAATAATTAACACTTATGAAGAAAATCCATAGATCAACGGATTTTTCAAAGGGGGATTTACGGAATTCTACGGACTAGTTGAACTTTTCTCTACGGATTTGCAAAAATCTGAGTTGGCAACACTGCGCACGACGACGGTGTGCCTTCCTCGGACAGTCATGCACTTTTCTCACCTTTCCCTTTACTCTCTTTACCAGGGATCGGCGGTCTCCAGCTATCGCTACACCTACAGGAGCGGTGGTAATGTGTGCGTGAATTGACACCAGCGCTAAGCCAGCAAAGTGGCCCCAACGCGAAGCCAACCAGGGTCGACAATTTATTTCCCGGCGACGCTGGTTGGCCGTAGTTGGCCTCACGTTGCGGCCACTTGGCTGGCTTGGCGCTGGCGTCAGTTCACGCACACATTACCACCGCTCCTGTAGGTGTTCGTTGCTAAACGTTAGTCTTTTCGTTTTGGATAACAGTTCCCACACCAACGCCCGTCGCAAAAGATTTTTTTGCGAAGCTTGCGCCACCAACTATATAAAAAAAAATCTGAGTATTACTTCAAACATACCTTAATATGCAGGCGAAGCGTCAGATAGTATAAACTTATAATTCTTGTTAAATAAATTCCCGAAGATGACATTGAAAATGGGCAGTTACATTAGAATACCCCCTTAACCCGCCGGCGGCCGCGCCTGAAAGTTTTACACGAGCAGACGCGTCGTGTACTCCGTACACGGACGTCTGTTTTGGCTGAAAAATCGTTTTACCGTGATGTATTGTACCCAGCACCCCTATGTATTCTTCCAGCGGACATTCTTGCATAATGCTACGTACTTGTCAGGTTCAAGTTCTGTTTGGAAGTGTCCCTGATTGAATGAAAATGAAAGTATGCCGCGTATCCTGCCGGCGAGCGCGCCCGTGTACTCACAAGTTTCACAGGTGTACGCCTCCAATTACTTTGGATTTTGGATATGTTTTAGAGGACCGAAAAAGGAGATACACGTGTTTTTTTATTTTGGCCTGTTTGCATATTTAGGGGGTGAAACCACCCCTTAAAATTATATGATTTTCAGGTGTTCGTCTCCGATTGCTTTGATTTTTGGGTATGTTTTAGAGGACTGAGAAATAAGAAACAGGTATCTATTTATTTTGGTCTGTTTGTATGTTTAGGGGGTGAAAGCATCCCTCAAAGTTATAAGATTTCCATGTGATCATCTCCGATTGCTTTGGTTGTTGGATATGTGTTTCCATATGAAATTTTACTCAACATAATTTTGTACCCCCTTATGAATTTTGAGGGGTGGCTTCACCCCCTATACGCAAACAGGCCATAATAAAAAGATACCAGTTTCTTATTTTTCGGTCCTCTAAAACATATTCAAAAACCAGAGCAATCGGAGACGAACACCTGAAAACTTTTGAGGGGTGGTTACACCCCCTAAACATGCAAACAGGCCAAAATAAAAAAACACGTGTATCTTATTTTTCGGTCCTCTAAAACATATCCAAAATCAAAAGCAATTAGAGGCGTACACCTGGGAAACTTGTGAGTACACGGGCGCGCTCGCCGGCAGGATACACGGCATACTTTCGTTTTCATTCAATCAGAGACACTTCCAAACTGAATTTGAACCTGATAAGTACGTAGCATTATGCAAAAATGTCCGCTGGAAGAATACATAGGGGTGCTGGGTACAATACATCACGGTAAAACGGTTTTTTCAGCGAAAAACTGACCTCCGTGTACTAAGTGCGCGCGCGCGCCTGCCGGCGGGTTAAAGGATTACATATGTGAAGGTAAATGATAAAATTTGTGTTGTATTTGTTCACCATATTTATTATTTCTGCTCTCACATTCACCCTCCCTCAGTTTCCTCTAATTCCTCCATTTCTGCTTCGAAGAGAATTGTATTAATCTTATGCATTAGGATTAATTGTCTTCGTCGCTCGAGTCCCCGAATTTTTGTGGCTATATTCTCGGCAAAAGTAGAGCAGTCATCTCTTGGTTGGGCATTTGCAATTATACTATATACTTTCTCCACACACGGATTTTCAGAGTCGCTTCTTTTTCTTTTTGTTGATGGTCCAGCTGGATGAAGTGGTGATTCAGTCCGACGAGTGCTTTCTTCATTTTCCGGAACCGATTCTCCAGATACATCTCGATCTTCAACAGACTATTAAAAGAAAACCGTTCATGAATTACTAAAGTCCGCATGATTATGAAATTTCCAAATAATTGGTAACAGATTCAATAATTATAAATCTTTAAATAACGTTATTAATTGCAGATGCCAGGTTCGCGCGAAAAAATGGCGTAATTGTGAAAGGTTCTTTAATAAAGATTGTAATTTTCCACACGCTATTGGCGCCATAGATCAGTCAAGGCCAGTTGGAGCATTTGGAAGCCCGGCCTCCATGATGTTTGCCAAAGCCGCGCGAAAGGGGAGCACGGGAGCCAATGATAACGTGGGTGTACAACGAATAGGTAAAACTGTAGTAGTGTGCGGTGCTGGCTCAGGAGGACTGGGGCCCAGCCTATGAGTACGAGCCTGCACCGCGCACTATTGCTTACAGTCTTACAGTTTTCCCTATCCGTTGCACGCCTGCGGTATCATTGGCTTCGAGCTCCCCTTCCGCCCGGCTCTGGAAGACACCATGGATGCTCGTGCTCCCAAATGCTGCAAGTGGCCCTGACTGCCATAGATAGAAAGCCCATCATGCTTTAAGCGCCCATAAAGAGCGGTAGCGAATACTGTAATAACAAAGCATTCCACAGTATTATGTTATTCGCGTTAGTGAATGCAAAATACAATTTTATTTGACAATTTTATATACAGATCTTAGGTGCGGGTCTCGTCGCCCGAGGCTTTCTTTTTCGCCTACAGTATCATAGACTATATTTACACAATTTTTTTAAGAAAAACCACGCCGTGAAGTATTTATTCCGCGTCAGCAGAATTTGAATGATTTAAAGAGGGTGGCGTAATTCTAGAAACTCAAGGTGCGTGGGGTGATATCGAAGCACACAATACTTTTCAAAATTTACACCCCGTCGGAGGTGAACGGGATGTCCTACCGGACAGCTGATGTTTTCCGCTTATCCCCAGGCGCCTACAGTGCACGCGTATTTAACTGAAATTCAAAGTGAATTTTCTCGACAACGAAGCATTTACCGCCATATCGTTATTCTTGATTTTCGTCTTACAATTAGTATGGTGTCTAGAATCACCCCTTAAATTTGTTGCCACGTGTAGCCGGACACCCTGTATACAGAACTTGCGGTAGGATGCTTGAAGAAAAAGGACGCACTTGACGCGTGGCATCGTATATCAGCACTTCAACTATGAGGTAAATGAGTCTTTGCAAGCGGCTGCGGCACTGCCCTTGCCGTGTCTGGCCTAGCTAACGCGTACTGACAGTAATCCCAGTTCCCCGCGTCAGACGTTTTTGACGCATATTTTCAACAATTAATAACTCGAAAACGAAGCCTTGAGTTGAGGGCATACGAGCGTTTTTTTCAACGTCTATCGCGACGGACGTCAATTTTGATGAACATAAGTATACACCGCACACTAGAGTAAGTCTAATATACTGCAATGAATTGTTGTGACATCCGTAAAAAATGCTCTTGTGCCCCCAGCCTTAAACGCAAATTCGTCTTTCCGGATTTTCGTCTTATTCTGGCCTATAGAATTACCTTTTAAAGCTTCTGCCACATATTGCTAAACACCCTGTATGACTCTGATAATCTTTTTTTTTAAAAGTAGAATAAGTTGAAACTGATAAAGATATAGACCTATAATTCAGTGACATCTGTATATCTGTATAGTGTATACCTATATAGTAGGTACATTACAATTATGTAATATCTAGAAACAATTATACAGGGTATCCCAAAATTCAGGGAAACTTCCCGGAAAAAAACATGGAAAAGTGCTTTACCGTTTTGGAATCCGAAGCTTCGTTCTCCATATATTAACAGGTGAATACCAGTGATACCTGGCACGCACACGCAGGGAGTCACGCGTAGAGACAGACCTTAGAGAAAATATACATGAGAGCTCGAAACTGTCGCCAACATCGTGCGAGAGAGAAAGAGATGTCTTTCTCGATGGTGCGAGCGAGAGAGGTAGAACGGAGAACCCCAATCGTTCGCAATGTGCATGCGCCGGTGTACCTCTCTTGCTCGCACCGGCTCGTACATGTCTTTCTTTCTCGCATGATGTTAGTCGCCAACTAGCCCCACAGGAGACATAAGGCAATGACACCTCCAGTAGTAGGGTGACTGTACCTAATATCGCCTAGCAAAAGTTAAATCGCTGTCAGTTGAATAATAATTTATATTTTTGCATGCAATTCGTTTCAAAGTAAAGAGAAATTATTCATCTTTCATGTAGTATAAGTTAGAGTCGTTAAAACCCACTTTTGAATTAAGAATTAAAAAACGCAAGATATGCAAAAATCTGGTCCTGAAAAAAGTGTACCTAATATCACTTACTCAAGAAATATTCATTAATTCATGCATATATATGAGTTTTAAAAGTCATTTTCACGTGTGGTTTTATTATTTATTGCTCTATAAATGTATTTTTATCCATTTTTGATTTTATTTTTATTAGAAGAATATAGAAATTTAAAAATATAGATTTTTAAAATATTTTATTTTTTACGTTCCGATGTACATATTGGACAAATAAAGTTTATTTTGGTTGCTCGGCACATTTCGTAACCCCACCTGTAACAAACATTACATCAAAACCATTGTTCCCGGGTAGGCGGTATTGAGAATACCCATACTGCTAAAAGAAAAACACTATTTTCATTACGGAAAATATTTGAATCGATTTCATTCCTTAAGTACATCATTAATTAGGTACTTCTAGTGGATATTCTTGCATTCACGGAATTATTAGACTTACCTTCTCCGAATGTGATGTAAAATTGGGGCAGTCCAATAAATTTTGACACTGTTAAGATTCTCTAATATCCTTCCTTTTCTGTAATTGTTGATCACGTGACGCTGCAATTACAGTATGTCTTTCTACATATGTTTAGGTACTAATTCAGTGCCTAACCGATAAATTTTAGTGCTTACTTTGCGAGATATAGCGCGTGGCGTTATTAAAATCATGGGCGATATTAGGTACGGTCACCCTATATGCTCTACGATACAGGCAGATCCATACACGGAATAGAGCTGATCGTGCTGGCCGTTGGTTCAAATAGAAAAAATCGAATAGTGCCGCGTACGTTTCTTTTCCCTGCGCAGGCCATTTTGTTGCAAACAGACATTCCCACTAATGCAACTACTCGCCCCGCACAGATTCTATTTACGAGTTTTGACCACGTTGGAGCACTTGAAAGAGTTGACTTGTACGCCAAGGGGCGCGTCGGGAACGCTTGTGGGGGCGTTATGCTGGGATTTCACTGCCATCCCGCGCACGCAAATGTATGAATCGTTGAAAAGACTGAGAATAAAATAAAATTTCAAAAAAATACAGTAAAGTCTCCCTATGGGCTCGCTGGTCGGGACCGGCGATGAGCCCTCATGGAGACCAGAGCCCTAATTCCGAGTGTTCGTTTCTCGCTTCTTTCTGGTCGAAGGGGGAGCGAGATAGAACGCTTTGCGTGCGCGGCGGGCGTGCGCGGCGGGCGTGCGCGACGGGCGTGCGCGACGGGTGCGAGCGCTCAGATGGAATCGTGACTGCCCGACGCATGCGGGCGACGGTCAGATAGCCAGGCACGGCACGAGTCTTTTTTGGGCCCTAGGCGAACTTGCCAAATTCCGCCATTTATTATAATACATTTATTTGAGTTTATTGATGACCTTACTCTGAATTTTTATTCGTAGTATTAAACCACTTATAGTACAACTTGTAATATTTAATTTTAAAGTTTATTTTGAACAATACCAGTAATGAAAATACCATTTTGCACCTATTGTCGACTTTCCGCCCAGGGCGCAAAAAAGACTAGAGCCGGGCCTGCGTCAAGATTTAGCGAAGCGGTTCCCGTGCTCACCTTAAGCGCTTGCGACCATCGCGCACGCCCGCCGCGCATGCAAAGGACGGAGTGTCAGGCCTCCGAAAGACGGAGCGAGACAAAACATCAACGCGTCGTCTGTCTCGTACCGTCCTCGCTCGCTTTCAGCGCCTTTCGCTCGCTCTCGTTCCATCTCGCTCTCGCCTTCGCCGGACAAGAGTGAGACAGGTGGGGATAGCGACAAGCCCTCATCGTGTGCACAAAACCGAGCCCATAGGGAGACTTTACTGTAAACCGACTTCAAATGGCTAAGAAAATAAATTTTCTTATTACTTTTTTAATAATATACATAAATATCGATATATTCTTCTCGAAGTCGGCGCCATGCTTTTTTAAATTAACTGATTAGCCACTTAACGTAAATATACACGATTGATGAAAGCTGGTTATGGCTACGATGCATCTTTATTCATGCATCACTTACTGTATAGATTCACTATAATTCTTTCATTGGTAATATCGAATTGGTCATTAAAAAATTGCAATGTATAATTTGTTCAGAGGATACTACTTTTTAATTGCTATATTGGTGGTATCTTCCCTACATCTGGCATATTTAGGTAAAAAGTGAACAGGATGTCCCTAGCGCGGTGAAATAGGTTTCAGCGAAGGTGAAGTGTGAAACCCCTGTTCCGGGTACTGAGCTCAACAGCCAGCTCCTGATAAACACAAAGCAAGATGCGTAGAAGGATGATGTGAGAATGCGCGTGCGGCTGGTGCAGCGTCACGTCGGTCACTGGCAGTGGCGGATTTAAGAAAAAAGGCCCAGGTGGCAAACGTTCTGAGGGCCCCATTTGTGGGGGAAAATGAAGAGGTAGTTTACTAAAAACGTGCTAAGTGTAATAGTACAGAAAAAAAATATCGTGTTTGGTTATGTGACGTCCCACTATTTTTCGCGCGGTATTACTTCGAGTCTCCCTTATAAATCACTCTACAATTCCAATAGAAACCATATTGCAGCGCATATTCTGTACAAGCGCATATAAAAACCCCGGAAGTCCGAAATTCTATTGTCTACAACTCTAATTATAGCCTCACCTTTCGTACTTATAAAAACCCCGGAAATAATACTGTGACGCATATTTGGCATACCGCGCACACCCTTCATCCCTGACTATCTTGAAAAGAGTATAAATACGAGAGCCCGCGAGACAGGAGCTCTCTTCGATAGAAACATTCCAACGGAAGTTAACAACAGAATTCTACGAAAGTTTAAATCTTGCACCTTAAAATAAAGTCAGTGCTCAACTAATTAACAACGGCAACTACCGTAAGCAATTATAATTATCATTGTTATTTCGAATATCGTTTCATATATTATTTTGTGTCAACGCTTATTGCATTTCTTTCTTTATTTTCGTATTAATAACGCTTGTTGCATTTCATTCTTTATTTTCGTATTAATAACGCTTATTGCATTTCCTCATTATTTTTATTGACCTATTTACGTGTATCTCATATTCATATTCTTATATTACTATTTACTACCATTTATATAAGTGTTTTTGTGCCAATGCTAAACGTCCCACGCATTATTATAATATTTACGCTATCACTTTAACAGTGCATGGCTTAGTTGTGTTCGAACTGAATAAACAGTTTTACTTTAAATCACGCTCCAAGTTATTGTGTCTATCATTCGGTTACGAAGATTTCTGTCCATAACAGTGTACTACACAGCTGATCGCGGCCGCGAACGCAAGAGTTCTTACAGTGTTTACAAACGTACTTTCGTACAGCTTTTGCCCAACCGTACGGCAAGACGTTTTTCGCAACTTATGTGCAGCTTTCTTATACCGATGCAACGGTAAATCCGATTACCGAACCAAAACAAAACCCCACAAGGGATCATACGGCACACGGGCAGAAGGTAGGGGTATTGTTTGAGTACTGCGGTTACCTGAAACGGAGATCACCGATTCTGTAACTGTTCATTGTGATGTGAATTTTAAAGAGTCCATCCTAGAAAGGGGCTTATTTTATAAGTAGCATTTCAAAGAATTATTTCTGTTTATGTATAGAAAAGGCAGAAGCCCAACATCCTACATTAGACAGCTGCGAAAATGCTTTGTAAATTTATAATTTTCAAGTTTTTATTTTACTGAAAATATAGAAAGATATGTTAGAGAATAATTAATAATTAATGAGAATAATTAATGAAAAAAGTAGAATATATACACTGATTATTCTATGATCCTGATGGGTTCTTGGGTCGACGCAATTGAACGACACGCTTCGGGGTTCCTAAGCACTAGAGTCATGAAAACAATGATGGCAATCGACCATTCAGTAATGAACATGCCAATTTCTATATTTCGTCCGAATTAGATCTTCATAGAAGTGTCACCTATGGATTGCTGGTCTATTTCTGATGAAAATAACACTAAACATTATATCATTCTGATTTACATTTAATGATTGTAACGAAAAGAGTACTTAAATTCTGCGCGGAACTGGTATGTCTGCATAGACCTTTATGGGTACTGATGTCAGCTGTTCTTGGTGTTTCTGCAGGCTCTGTGCACCAAGTACCCGAGAGTGCTGCTGGTTGGCACAGCCCTGTTGAACAGACCTGCCCTAACCCCAAATAAACCACATAAAAAGATGATATCTTTCGCGCCAGTATTGAACTACAAATGACGCTTACTATACATTATACAATATTTTTTATTTTAAAAGAAATTAAAATATACATCTGAAATAAAAATGATAAATGATAACTAAAGATAGTGCCTCTATACCTCTGCAGTGTACTTTATTTTTCAGGGGCTCGAGTAATTTTAGCATGTCGCGATATGAATAAAGCAAAAGAAGCTATGGATGACATACGAAAAAATCCTTCGAGGTATTTATGCATTAGTATTCTAAGGCTTCATTTTACTCACAATTAAAGGTCAATGTTAAAACCCAGAAGGGATTACTGGTCTATGAGCGTGCAGCGAGTGCTATACGCCATTGGAAAGATCTCGTCAAGACGAATCGATTGATACCTTTTTTAACTTCGTAATCAGATGGGGGTCATCTCGAAAAATAACATTAAAGTTCGAGATTTTGCGGTTTTAAACAAAAGAAATCGATAGTAAAATCCCATCTTGCCCGAGGGACATCAGATAGGCACGCGAGGAAAAACCGAGGGATGTAAGCGATACTCTAGCAGTGTTGGAGGCGGCAAATGCACCTCATGGCCATCATTTCAGGGCCGTGTTGGGTCTGCGTTTGCTGCATGGGCCACTGATCCATTGGCGATTTCATACTGAGCATTAGGAAAAGGGCTCATGTGGTAAACGCAGGCCCAACACTCTCCTGAAATAAAGGTCATTAGGCACATTTACCGCCATAACATGCTAGAGTATCGCTCACATCACCTCGTTTTTTTATCAAGTGCCTACCCGGGGTGCCTCAGGCTAAGTGGGATATTAGTATCGGTTTCTTTTGTTCAAAACCGTAAAATTTCGAAATTTGAGGCCATTTTTCAAGGTGATCCCATCTGATTTCGAAGTTAAAAATGGTACCAATCGATTCGTCTTGACGAGATCTTTCCAATGGTGTATAGCAATCGCTGCACGCTCGTAAGTCAGTAATTCCCTCTGGGACTTAACGTTGTCTTTTCTGATATATTTTTGCAGAATAAGTTATTTTTAAAATAAATAGTCTACGTAAGAATGATATTCCAGAAATAAGGAGCACTACTGTATCTACGGTATCAATTTACATAAATGCAAGTTTAAGTAATAGGTATAACAAATTCAATTTCAGAAATAATGGGACTGGATTTGATGGCGAACCGGGACAATTAGAAATTTGTCAACTAAACCTTAGCAGTTTAACTAGCGTTAAGGATTGTGCGCAACATTTATTAGCAACAGAATCTGCAATTCATATATTAATTAATAATGCAGGAGTATTTTTTCATCCTTTTGAAAAAACGGAGGATGGTTTTGAGACACATTTCCAAGTCAACCATTTGGGACACTTTTTATTAACGCTTTTACTTTTACCGACAATACAGAAATCTGCACCTACTTGTAGGATAATTAACGTTTCATCTGTGGCGCATAAATGTAAGTCTGAACAAAAATATAAAATACATGCAAATTAAAATACTAAATTAAAATGTTATCAAAACATTGAAATACATATAAAAGTACCTATATAGATATATTTATTAGAGGAAGTGCAGCATATTTGGAATACTGTTGGTAATTTGGAATACCGAAGTATCTAATAAACTACTAACGCTATTTAATTTGTAACACCGTAGATTATAGGGGCTAATGACCTGTTCACTAATGACATTTGTGGATGAACCGCAATTTTTACATTTTCGACTTAATCTGCAGAGGAAGCAAACGTCAATCTGCAAAACTTTTTCAGCGCGTATTCAATCGTTCCAATCATGGTTAAAATATGTCAAAACTTTAGTGTTAAACACTTAATCGACTCATTTGCATGTTCCTTCTATGGTTCCGTGCCAGTTTTGCGATAATTTCGAGAATACAAAGTGTGACATGAAATTTTAGGTTTCAATGCCATGTTGCTAATTCGGAATACCGAAGGTGAAGGTAATTTGGAATATGCCAAAGCCTATCGATGCTTTTGTTTCACGCGTAATGGCTACCACCGCGTCAGTTTCGTCTGTCACCTATATAACCTTTTTTAGCATTTGTGTAAATATTGTCTTATAGATATCTACATAAAATTGTTCCTTAATTGTGATTTCTTAGCCTGATTACGTCATAAAATAAACTAATTTTATTATCTACATGTTTTGTTTAAGTTTACAAAGTGAAGGTAAATTGGAATATCGATATTCCAAATTACCTGCACCTTAACGAAATCGATACTTCTTGTCATTTTTCATTCAAACCAAAATTTCAGTTACTTTTTGTTTTTTATTTTTACTGAGACTAAGAAATATGAAAGTTTATTAGTTTCCCTATGATATTATGTAGTTTAATTTGTTCCTATCCTCTGTCGTAATTTTTTATTCGTCTTAAACAAACTGGTATTCCAAATATACTGCACTTCCTCTATTTAGTAAAAGTAAGCAAAGGTGATATTGACAAACAACGTTTTCTTAACGCTTACGCCTTACAGTTTTAAAAAAATGTTTGAGAAAAACAAATGTTACCATTTTATTATACTACAAACATTACAAACTAGTGTGTTAAAGTAATTTTAGATATTTAATAAATACTATTTTTATTATTTAAATATACAGGGCTTTTCGTAACACAGTCCAACAAAATGAAATGTTTTTTGTGTTCCGCAATATCCACTGGGTGATTCTTGTAGAGCTTTTCGCCCTGAATACGAATCCGCAAGCAAAATTGCTCTATTACCCTTAGTTTTTGAAAAACATGAGGTTTTGTAAAAATGCACGGTTTTGGGCAAAAGTGAGGTACAGTATTTCCTCGTTAGCGGCTCGCTAGTCGGGACCGGCGTTGAGCCTGTATCGTGAACGGAACAAGTTTGGACAAGCCGGGACAAGTTCTTGATCCACGCAAAGTATTCCACATTACTGTCCCCTTGCCCCTGCATGTACAGCAAATTTACGTGCCGACCACTCTTGTGGCTGGTAAGACGTAACGGAAAGACTGTGAATTTTGCCTCGTTTTTCGTCTTCTTCTTCTCATCCTCAAAACTGTACACATTCACTGAGATATTGCTCAGCTGTTCAAACTTTGTAATTAGACTCACAGACATTGGAAACTCAATGTTCTGAAGATTTAACACTGATGCATAATGCGGATATGAACTTCGACGAATGGGGTGTCTTTCGACTGAATATAGAGCAGTGACCACTGCCAACGCGAATTACGCATTATCCTCGGATCGCACGCTACTCGTTGCTCTCTTCTGCAATATTTCTCGCGGCCACTAAAAGTGACACACCGCGCGTAGTGGCTTATGCTTGTTCACGTTAACCATCAGATTGAGGATTCACGACAATGCTCACCGGCTATCGTGTTCCTGAAACTCTTTTAACGATGCCAAGGTGGGTTCGATGATGCATCATTTGTACCACTCTTTTAGATCGGATGCGCGCGAGTTCACAGTTTCGGGCGTTGACACTTTTACTCGCACGTTTATTGTCTGCCACAAATTCACCATTTAACACCGCATTCACTTTGAAATTTTGATGTTTCTCAAAGCGCTTTGCACATACTCCAACACCACACTCTCCGCATTCTGGAGGACGTTGTGAGGTTCGATGTTGTTTGAATTTAGCACGGCACCGGTTAATATGCGGCTGTTGAAAGCAGTGTCTATTTCACGCCATAAAAGTCCTGTGCTCGAATGTTCAGCACCCTCATGCACGAAACGTCTACGCAGCGAATATTTTAAACCTTCGAGATGTGCGATTCGTGCGATCAATGATTGCTGAGCTCCGATCGACAATCGAGGGCGTTTTGCTACATTATATCCTTCCAGCGATTCGATACACTCATTGCGTCGTTCCTCCCATGTGAGGTATTCTTCCAGGGGTGGGCACTTCCCATATATTTCTGTTGGCAAAATCAGCACCCTCTGGCGAAATGTGCCCCTAACTAAATCATGAAAAGCGGCAACATTGAATTCTGGAATTATGGTATTGGTTACAAGAGAACATATCGAACCCGCACAGGTCGATTTTAACGGAGCTTTTGTAAGATGTTGTTCTTAAAATATTTTTCTGAGAACTACTTCATACAAAAGCCCCATTAAAATCGACGTGTGCGGGTTCCATATATTCCCTTGTTAGGCAATTTTATTACAAATAAGAAATTAATTACTGAAATACAATTTTCATTTTTATTTTTAGTCTTTATTTTATTAAAAAATGATTGTTATTATTGGTATTACACGAATTTACTGCTTTACAATACTTTCGCACATACATTGTTACTATTATTTTAATTATATGCTGCATAATTAATTCTTTGTGGCACTTAAAATCAAAGCGAATATGGTTTGGTACTGCTGTTCGTATATACCAAGTACATGTTCGAGGAATTATCATTTACACTAAAGTGTTGATGACATACTTGATAATTTGCATATACCCGTTCGGGATCCAGAATAGTTAAAGTCGGATTCTGGATAATTTCAATCCATATGTCATAACGTTTTCTGCCGTTCTGTGGGTTTGAAAGCGATGTCGCGTAGAGTGCGTATGAAAATATCCAGGCACAGCACATGACCGATAGTTCCGTCCCATCTTGTATCTTTAACTAATAATGTAACGCGTCCTCAATAACTACATGATTCAATTACTTTCTTTCTTACTCGTTTATTTCTTATCTTTCAATACGACGCTTTCCTGCACTTTTCTAACCTTTCCTACGCTTTCATATGCACGCTGTCACTGGGTGGCGTTGATTATGTTTTATTCCCGCCACAAAATAATCTCATCAGCGCCATCTGTTACCAAATTCTTTCAACTTTATTGATCCTAGCGCCTCTAGCGAAAAGTACCCCTAACTAAATTTTGCCAACAGAAATATATGGGAAGTGCCCACCCCTGGTATTCTTCTTGCGAATTCACTCGGGCGGATTGATCCCACAGTTGCCGTTCTACATGTGCCAATTCTTCCATGGTTGTAATATCTTCTTCACTCGGCACACCACAATGATTTACCTATGCACCCCTGTGACGTCATTCGCCGCCGCCCGCGCCCGCCAGCAAAAAAAACAAATTTTTTATTTTTTCAAACTCAAATTTGGATTACCCCTTCCCTCAAAACTCAAATTTTGGTTAGAACTGTCCTAGTATATCTACTATCCACTTTAAGTTTGATGAGATTAGTGTAGCATCTTTATTTAGATTAAATAAATAGATTAAGGTAAGCCAGTTTGTTCATACATTTCTATCATTACCACCCACCAGGGAATTCAGATAATGCGAATTCGGCAAATGGAAATTTTATTCCATCACAAAAGAATAATTTATACATGTTCTCTACATTTCAGTTCATAGATATCTTCTCTATAACTAATAGGTATATCATATTACAGATGGTGATATACATTTAGAGAATTTAAACATGGATAATTCTTACTCTCCCTTTAAAGCTTATTGCCAAAGTAAATTGGCTAACATTTTGTTTACTAAAGAGTTGGCGAACAAATTAAAAGGTGAGTAGCAATATGAGTACATATGTACGTAAATTATGTTAAATAAGATTCGTATTTTGTTTCTGTTACGTTTGTACACGCGGCATTATAAGTTCGTCAAATTACACAAAATTTGACATCGTTAATTTCTTCCAAATTAACACCTGTTATATAGGGTAAACTTGCCTAAATCGTACCCCTTAAGAACAAATGCTTATTACACGAAAAATTGCAGGCAAAATGAAACAAAATTAGTGGTAATCAACTCTTTATTGATAGAATAAACCCCCATAAACATGACTCATGAATGAAAGAAGCTAATTCCCTTTAAATCACGAAAAAAATTTAAAAAGTTCACATGCAAAGATTGTGAAATCAACTTTGCTAATTCAAACTCTTTACTCTACATCGTGTATCGCAGGTAGCACACTTTTTGTTATAGGTAAACAAAAGTTTGTTCATGTAAAATAGAATTTGTAGTTTTTATTATGTAATTCTGAAGTCTTACTCACTTAACAGAAATCTTAATCACTTGACTCACAACCCGCGCGCACGTGAAAAGATGCGGACGGCATGTGTTGTTCTGACAATGAGTTAAGTGGATAGCACTGTATATCATGGAGGAATTGTGTTACTTATATCGAATCATTACGCCCATTACGGTATGTCTGCGCATGCCTGTCATTAACAGTTCGACTTTCACCAGATTCTGAAAAGTGACCCTCCAAGTTGGTCAGCCCTTTTGAGCGATCGTTTTTGCCGGAAAAGTTTTGTCCAACTCGCAATGCACTTTGAGCACGTGCCGACAGATCTATTAAGCCGGATCCAGACCTGAATGCGTATACGTTGACCCATGATGTAAGGACAATAGGTGTGCTCTTGCGCAGCCTTCCAGATTAACCAATAACGTGCCCATCCCAAGATCCTCCATATTGGATCTCAACCAATATAATAGACTCTGTCAACATTTCAATAACGCGTCCGTACACATACATATGCATTCATATCCATACATATTTTAATATGGCGGAAATTGGAAATGCGCAGTAGAAGACGAAAATGAGCCGCTCATTGAGCATACCTAATGTCCTTACATCATGCGTTGACCAAGGCTGAACGCGCACGAATATTTTAATATGGACGGGTGAAACGGTAGCCAGAGCCGCATACTTCTACGTCAGAAAGGGTGCGCGTAAACGCATATGTTAGTGTGGACGTGTCATTAGTGGTGACTTGACGCATGCGGCCCGACTCGCGAATGCCAAGGAGGCACATGGGCTGTCCCGACCGTTGTCGATATTATTCCACACATCAAAGGAAGTTTGGAGTGCATTGCACTGAGCGTGGATGGTAGAAGCAGATGAAATACTTGTCTCAAATCCTCAATGCCCGGATTTTCATGATATTGAAATAAATTGTAGTCCATATGAAATTAGGGGGGGGGGCTAAGTATTCATTTTTCTAGTTTCGAAATTGTTTAAAAAATACAAATCTTCGAAGTTCCCTACTTTCGGCTATTTTTACGAAATCCGCCTTCAGAAATGAATTTTAATGAACTAAATTATTGAAGGCATGAACTTGCGTCTTTTTTTTTTTAATCATGAAGGATGGATCTATATGAATGAATTTAATCCATTATTAATATTGTCATAAACAGTTAATGAAAAATAATAAAATTACATTTTTAACCATATAATGGATTTACCATATGATAGACTTTAACGCTCTATTTTAATGAATAATTTGTCTTTCTTTTCTTCACTACACCCTGTATTGTTCTCAATTCATACAACCTGGCCGACTCGCTGTTGTATTAAAAAATCACATGAGATTACTCGCGGGGAACGGCAATATGCAAGAAGAAAAGGGGTAGTCCGCTGACGGCGCGTGGTTTCGTCTTTGTCGTCCTTTCTTCAAATTAAACACGGATCGCTTATTTGCCGAGTATAAATACGCGCTTGAATTTCAATACCTTTGATGCCATCTTTACGCCTGCGGGGTAGGTTAAGTTAAGCACAGAAGTTGGTGACGAAAGACACATGGCACTTTCAACCCCTCCGCATGCGTCATTCGTGCGCGCTCAGCCTGCTCAGCGTATACGCATTCAGGTCTGGATCCGACATTACTGCTTATGTCTGGGACCCACGCCAGCACCCGAACCTTCGTTTGGTCATCACTTTCGTCTCAAACCTTGATGGCACTTGGCTTTCTTTTTCCACTTTTGTGAACGAGGAATCGACTAATATTTAGAAAATTATCTCCAATCACTGCAACATCCCTGCCACTTGGAAGAACCGACATTTTTGTCGAAACTGAGATGACAGTCAGTTCTCGAAAAACACCCAACTTGACAAGACCATTTTCTCCGTATATTAGATTCAGTCCGACTTTTTTGTTAAATAAAGTGTTACAGTTGTATAACACGTTTATTTTCAACATCTCCATCGAACCCGCTTTTTTTATTACGTTGAAAGAATCAACCGTTGCCATGCTTGTAATAGCAAGGCTGAAGTGACAACTCCGTTAAAAATTCAAAAAGAATTGCGACAATCGGAGCGGAATACGTAACTCAAATCACTGGTGTGTTCCGTATTTCAATTATGCATCATATAAGATTAAAAATAGCCTGAATGAAGTCGAGGTTAGACTTATTTTCATCAGCATAATGAAAGTGTTAATGTGACTCCTGTACATTGTACACCATGTAAGTGTTGGAATTGTGCAATACTCCATGATTTATGTGACGAAAATAGAATTGTTGGCATTATTGTATATTTATACAGTATGTAAAATCGTACATTCATTTTATTACATATTCAGCTGTTTGTGTATTTCCAGAATCTAAAATTAATGGTATAAATGTATACGCCCTACATCCTGGAGTAGTGAAAACAGAACTGACTCGTTACATGGATTTAACTATTTTTCGAGGTGTAAGAATATTGATGAGACCGATTAGACCCTTTTTTAAAACTGCGGAGCAAGGAGCACAAACAACTATACATTGTGCTGTGGATGAAAGTGCAGAGGAAGAAACCGGACTTTATTACGAGTAAGTTAAGCATATTTACTATAATTATACTTGAGTAAATCGGACCTGATTAAGCGTGAGTCGATAGATTAAACATTAAACTGTGTAGGATAGTGATTTCCTACGATCAAACAAGTGCGACTGTTGGCCCAATTAATTCATATTATTGACAACCAAAATTATACATAGATGCAAGTAACAAAACACACGGACTACAATATGCGAATGCAAAAAAAAATTATGGGTCTGTTGTAACCCAACCAACGACCAAGCGTTGCAACCACCGCGCATTCCGATTGCCATGCGCGAGCGCCCAAAGCGCGGGCAACTAGTGATCCTCCAGGGAGTGATCGGAACAACCTGTCGCTGATTGGTTGCCGCCATTTGTAGCAAAAGCGGAAGTAGACAGAGAAAGATACTTTAAAAAAGAAAGAGACAGAAATAGGGATAGAAAGAGATAGATAAACAATCAGCTTGGAAAGCAGACGATTTAATGAATGTTTAGGTTATGTTATTTCCGGTTTTGCCACAAATGACTGCGGTTATACCGATCACTCCTTGAAGGATCACTGCGGGCAACAACACGCGAGCGCCATCAGCATTTGACGAAATACCGAAGAACGGGCCAAAGACGGAGACCCCGCTGGTCCCCGCTTCATCCCCCATTAGCTATAAGACCCTGTACAAGCTACGAGCGGAGGCTCTTGGATACTGAACCTCATACGTGATAGTACGTGCATTGATTATCACCCAGATCGCGATAGAATAAACTTGTTTAATCCTACGTGTGAGTTCCAACTCTATAACCCGCAACGATTCTCTACCATCGGTTTCCAACCGAACATTCCCGTTCCGGCATTATCACCCGAACCTTCGGAGCCCGTTGTACGACGACCGTGAAGGATGACCCGGAACACCCCAAAATTCTCAGCCAGAATCTCGACCCCGGGCGCCTTGGTGCAACAGGTCATTCGACGCCAAATCGATACCTTTTTCCCTTGATATCTGGGATTTTGTTTGCATTAGAATTTGTTGTAGTTCTCAAGAAATTAGGGGGGGGGGGGGGGAATCATGTTGCCGCTTTCGAATTTGTTTGAAAAGTACAGGTCCTTGAATTTGGTGATTTTTGCCTATTTTCGTGAAAATGGGTTGTACTTATGAATATTTATCTCGGAAACTATTGTCGGATGTAGTAGATTCATTTTTTATTTTAATCTAGACCCCAACAGCACAGTTTGTTGCAGCAACGTTGCAGAAACGTTACTGCTGTATTGCAATGTTGCAGGTTGCATTGAAATATTGTGGAAACATTGTTGTGCAATATTACAGTGGCAACGTTCGTGCAATAGTTCTACAATATTGCACACATATTGCCGTACAATATTACTGCAATATTGCAGTGACAACGTTTGTGCAATATACCTGCAATATTGCGCACACATTGCCGTGCAATATTACCGCTGTCACCTACCATTTGAACCTAAAATATTTCCCTTGTTTTTACTGATACGAGAAAATGTCTAAGGAAAAAAATATTTGCTTGAGATGGGCAATTATTGTGACGGGGAGTACTTTTTTTTAAAATCATATTTTCTGAAATTTCAAGGTCATCGACGTTTTTTTCAATGAATGACATTTTCATTAGCGTAACGTTGTAGCCGATAAAAAGACAAATTCAACCAAGAATAATATGTTGACTTTCAAATAACTTTCGGAAGTATGCCTTTGAGAAAAATATCTTTTCCATTACAATAATTACCCCCCCCCCCCCCCCAAACATTTTTTCCTCTAACATTTCCTCGTATCATTAAAAACAACGGAGATATTTTAAATTTAAATGTTACGTGACTCACCCTGTATATTTTAATGTGTGGAATGACACTGGGTGGAAGTTGTAATACACACCTAGTGTTACAAAACCCTAATAGGGTTTGTCAAAATGAGCCTTCGTTTTTGAAAAATTTGAGTTTAAAATGTCAACTAAAAAGATTGACCCGTTCTTAACGCGCAGCGCCCACTTTGGAGCTTTGTATTTCCTTAAATTTTTAGCATTTTTAAGGTTTCCTGGTCTTCAAATGCGTGTTATATCCACAATAAAGTAATGCAAAATGTACAAATGGTATGAGTTATTAGTCGTCCTTGAATCCAATCCAAAAGAAACCGTTCATTATAGCCGTCAAATACCCTTGTACCCCCTTAAAGCACACATGCATCGAGAAACAAAGAGATGTGTTTGAATGCTTGTTATAAACAATAGTGTGCAAATGTTTGTTTCTCGTGACACTACACAAAATGATATTGTTATAGTATCAGTGCATTATATGTGGCTTATGTGATTGCCCAAATAAATGTGTGTAAAACAATGCAAGTGAAATTTGTTGGAAAATATTAATTATATTGAAAAATATAAATTATACAAGAATTATATAAGAAAACAAGAGGATTGTAATGCGCTCAGTAATTTAAGAGTGGAACTAAGCAGAGGACAGTTTAAAATTGTCATGCGCATGTCCGCTGCAGATTCCGAACTCTTAATTAATTTCATCGAATCCAAAATAAGGGAAGATACTCGCTTCAGGGACGCTATTCCCGTTAAACAATGATTAACAATATCACTACGCTTTCTAGGAACAGGCAATTCATACACAAATTCTGCAATATGTTTGTAAAGTATCAATGTAAACAATATCTGCTACCATAAAGGTCATGCTGACGCTCGTTTTGAGCTTCAAAACCAATCACGTAACCGACGCTCAACCAACAAACGAGCGAGTCAGAGTGAACGAGCGTCAAGCGGAAAAGCACGGAAAAGCTAAACCGAGTTTAGCTTTTCCGCTTGACGTTGAAAGTCACGTGGACCGATCACGTGATTGGTTTTGACGCTCAAAACGAGCGTCGAGCGTCAGCATGAAATCGTACCTTAATGGAAGTTTGTTGGGCGCTCGTTGAAGCTCTTAAGATATTACGTAAAGGTAAGTATAAACTACAAATTTAATTTTATAATAAAGCTTTATTTTATTACTAAAATAATAACCGTGTTATGAAAGTGATGTCATCGTCTGTGGAAGTGAGTGGGTTGTTGTATACGGATATTGTAGAGATCTGGTGGAATTTGGAGGTAAAGTTTTGGAATTCTATGGAGATTTGGATCTGGATGGTGGAGAATTTGGAGAAGGCGTTGTGGAGGGAACACTATTTTGTGCAGAATGGGAGCTACCGGAAGGAATAGATATATCGCGGTCATAGCACCCCATATCTGCTTCAAACAGAATATTATTAATTTTATGTTCTACTATTGATACAACCTTCCCAGGGTAGGTTCGCAGTTTATTTGCTACGTGTTCTCCGTAGGTAGAAAACCTATCGGATTTCGTCGATGTAGTGCATCGTTCATGTGAGTCTTTTAAAATTTGGAATGCCATGTCCACGATTGAGTGTTCCTCGTTCTTCCGTGCCCTTTTCAGTAGTGGCGGTCCAATGAAATTTTCACGTACTCTTGACGATGAAGCAGTAGTGTTGCGTGGCGAAGTATTCTCATTATCTTCTTGAACAACGGTTACGGTTTTGACGCCCCAATTTTTTTCTGGACAATCACCTTCAGTCTCAGTATCGGATAAACTGCTAATTTCCTGTAAAATAATATATCGTGTTACATTGCTGCTTTAATTTCAATTATTGTTTTTAAAATTTTGTGTTCTTCATTTTTTGTCATGCACATCACTTTTTCAGTGATCCCTCCATAACATAATGTACATGGTGTCTTTTGCAAAGTTCTCTTTTTTTAAGGGGTTATACCACCTTGGCTAGGTCAAGAGATACCGCATTTTTGGGAATTTATTTCCAAGTGACAAAAAACTTTTTTCAATAAAGATAGAGACATCTTTGAATAATATATACAACTTTTTTGTCAAGTTTTCTTTAAAAACAAATATGGCGGTCGAGAGTCTACCATGGCGAGTACAGTTTGACGGTGTACATTATTTCTGATGAACAGGTTTCTGAAACAAGATTTTAACAATACAATATTAAATGAAACTAACTTGTATATCGGCCGACGTTCAATTTTTTCGATATTTTAATTTTTACGTAACTTATGCGTAAATAAATGTGCATCTTCTTACACACGAAACTGAGCATTTTGCTTCAAAGTGTAGCTATTTTGTTATTATTCAACCAATCAAAATAATTGAACATCGGTTGATAGACAACTTAGTTTTATTTAATATTCTACTGTTAAAATCTTGTTTCAGAAACCTGTTCATCCTAAATGATGTACCCCATCCAACCGTACATGCAATGATAGACTCTCCACCGCCATATTTGTTTTTAAAGAAAACTTGACAAAAAAATTGTATATATTATTCAAAGATATCTCTGTTTATTGAAAAATTTTAATCGAAAAAAAGGTTTTTGTCACTTAGAAATAAATTTCCAAAGATGCGGTATTTCCTTACTTGACCAAAGTGGTCTAACCCCTTAAATGCCTTCAACTACTGAAGAGTGTGTCAATTCAAAAGAAAATGGAATTTCCCGCCCTGCATAAGGGCAATGGATGGAAAACATTACACTACAATGTCCTGCCAACAGTGCCTGTGAATACTATAACTACAAATTCCTTTTTACTACTGAATTGTTTGTTCTTGTAGATTGCTGACTATAATTTCCGATTTGTAAATATAGGTTGTCAAGGTAGAATTTCTAATAGTGGCATTTTTGAGCACACTGGTTTGTATAGAAGAATTGAAAGAAAACATTTAGTCTTGCCCGAAAAACCTCCGTTGCCTGGAAGAAATAGTCCCATGCCATATGTTATATGTATATAACGAAATATCCCCTCTGACCGAAAACATAATGAAACCATATGTTCGTCAACGTCCGCAGGCTCCGAATTTCCACTTCTCGGTAAACGGTCTTATGGTGGAATACTCTTTTAAATGTAGAGACCGTGGATCCGATACAACTTCAAGCGTACTCCTGATAGATGCACAAGACCGTGTGAAAACATAGAATATCTATTTGATATCGTATTTAGAAAGTTCATTTTAACACCTCTAAATACGTAAATTTAGCACTTTTATGTAACGATATCCAATAATAATATACATATATGAACTACATATTATTATCATAATAGTAGTAGTGGGTTAAGTGTATAAAACGATCGCTCGGGGTAAAATGATTCCTGGCTATCCTGCGGCTGTGACGTCCCACTATTTTTCGCGCGGTATAAATTCAAGTCTCTCCCAATAATCTCAAAATCACTCCACCAAAATCCCTCAAACTCAATCCCCTTTCCCCAATCGCTGATCACCTTGACGATATACCTTAGCGGTCCCCATCTCAAGATGGTCGGTACGAAACCTCCTTCGCCATTCGCCCTACGAGGCACAAGTTCCTCCCTCACATTAAATCTAAGACAAGTTCCTCGTCCCAAAACACTCTTAAATCAAGACCACGTCTCACTCCCTCCCTAAGGCCCTCCAAGTCAAAACCACACTCACCCCTTTCCAATCAAACCACCCAAAATCCACCAAATCAGCTGAGTATTCTCTTTCCAAAAGCCACATAAAAACCCCGGAAGACCTAGCGGTGAATATTTCGTACAAGGCCACATAAAAACCCCGGAAGACTAATTCTATTAATAACAATGTACTGCGACACATTTTAGTACACAAGTCATGGTGGGTGCATACCGCGCGCCCTTCACCCCTAACAATCTTAAGAATCACATAAATACGAGAGCCGAGAGACAGTAGCTCTTCTACGGAAACTCTCCCGCGAAGGTACACGTTCTATTGAAACCTCAAACAAGTGTTAAACAAATTAAGCTCAGTGTTCTACGGCAACTACCGTAAGCCATTACTAATTAATTACCATTAATACCATTGCATATCATCCACATTTCGTATTATTATTCTTATTGGCTTTTGATATCATATTATTTGTCTTATTAACGCTTATTGCGATCTATTATTATTTGTCTTATTAACGCTTATTGCGATCTATTATTATTTGTCTTATTAACGCTTATTGCGATCTATTATTATTTGTCTTATTAACGCTTATTGCTTATATCATTCTATTATCGTATATTGTATTTCATGTCCATACATTTACCTTATATTTTATATCCTTTTATAAATGTTACATACAAATGCTCATAGTCGAATGCATCACAGTAACAGTGCATGGCATATATTCGTGTTTGCAACTGAATAAACAGTTGCTTAAATCACTCGTTGAATTATTGTGTCAATCCTTAAACTACAAAGATCCCAAACATAACGGGCCGCCGCGACAGCTGATCTCGGTTCGCGAAATCAAGTGTTCTTATAGTGTTTACTAACGTTCTTTTGCATGGGCCGCGTATAGCCATATGTCTAGGCATATTTCGCGGAACCAGTACGTGTGATTTCTTATATAGATGCATCGGTAAATCCAATTACCGAACCGGAACAAAAACCACAAGTGCTCTAACGGGTGTCCCCCAGGTACAATTTCGCCTTTAAACCTTCCCTGGTCGTTCAGTGTGTAGGATTCAAGATCCTCGCCTAAAATCCTTCTACCCCGAGTGTGTAGGATTCAAGATCCTCGCCTAAAATCCCTCTACCCTCAGTGTGCAGGATTCAAGATCCTCGCCTAAAATCCCTCTACCCTCAGTGTGCAGGATTCAAGATCCTCACCTAAAATCCCTCTACCCTCAGTGTGTAGGATTCAAGATCCTCGCCTAAAATCCCTCTACCCTCAGTGTGTAGGATTCAAGATCCTCGGCTAAAATCCCTCTACCCGCAGTGTGCAGGATTCAAGATCCTCGCCTGGGCTCCATTAACCCCGCAATGTCATTATCCCCAAAGACCTCCACCCGGGACGTGACACGGCTATTAATGGTGCTATATCGTAATATCGATCTGCAACAGTTCTCCTCGCACGTCGCACAGTGGTCCGGAATCGTAAAAAGGTGAACTAAATTCATATCACTGTTATTTATACGTTATTCGTTATAAATGGAACGGTTTTTGGGTTTTTTTGAGTCGCAGAATCTGATTCTGATATTATTTTGTCTAGGATAACGAACTACCCTTATAAACAATTTTTATACTCTCGGCCAAATTTCCAGTATGTACAACTTACATGGCCATCATTATTTAACTTTTTACATTTGTTTTTTAATATTTCTGCAGCATAAATGTTTGTTGGATCGCATAGCAAAATGCTAGAATGAATTTTTATGTGATTATAAATCGCGTTATAACTTGCGTTGAGGCAACTTGCTGCAAAAAATTCTCATACAGTCATCTTAAATAGATTCTAACAAATACATTCATGCAAAATGCATCATGACTACGCGTGAATAGCGTAACTAACAAGGGAAGATCCCGAACCCGAAAATTCAAAAAATTCTGAAACTTTGTGAATATGTAGGGGATTTCCTCCTGATTACAACGCAATTTTTGTTTGCTGCCCAAATTCACTCGAACGGGGTGAAATTAACCCCTGAAAATTCGGCTATTTTCCGATTTTGTGTTATAACTCGCGAACTATAAGAGATAGAAAAAATGTTTCAAGACAAAAGTTACTTCTTATAATTAGATCTATCATTTGATGAAAAAATTATTTTACAGTTCTCGCGTTATAACACAAAATCGGAAAATAACCGGATTTTCAGCGGTCAATCACACCCACTTAGAGTGAATTAGGCAGCAAACAAAAATTGCGTTGTAATCAGGAGGAAATTCCCTACATATTCACAAAGTTTCAAAATTTTTCGAATTTCCGGGTTCGGGATGTTCCCTTGTAAAGCAGAAAAAATCCTTTAAAAACGGGATCGCCAGCAGCAGCCGTTTATTTGTGAGCTCCTCATTGTAATCTTTCAAACATAAAATATAATTATCACTAATGCTTCAAAAAATTTGAGTACATTGGCCAAATGTAACTGAATAAATGCTCCAAAGTTTGAAACTACAATATCAAGTACATTTCCATCAAAAAATTCCCAAATGTTGCCCTATTTTCCAGGCGTCACACTAGGGAGACCCCTTTATGTGAGTTCTTTTTCCCGCGGATTTAATTAAAATTCAACAATAATTGAATTAATGTTTCGTTACCGCGTGTAATAATTTCTTGTTATATTCAACCACTGAATGTGAGTTTGGTATTCAGGGTCATATATATAATTCCTCTCCAGCAGGGTAAAATGATCCCAGGAATAATTTTATCCAAATAGTACATTATTGTACGAGCTTTACGCCAGGAGAAGAAACCAACGATTTCTACTACCTCCCGAAATGGAAAAGGAAAATAAGCACCAAATGTCGGAATCATCTTCACATGAAGACGACACAGAATGTCTGCTCTGCAACGAGAAATATTAGTGAGACAACAGAGGTGAAGGGTGGATAAGATGTATCTGCTTGAAATGGAGGCACGATAATTGCGCTGGGGAGACAGCAATGACGCTGATGTCGTTACCTCTGATTTCTGCCTCCAGAATCGCATTAACCGTGCGTGAAAAGAGTTTTTGAAGCTGATCTCATTTTCTTGTGTTTATTAGTTGATTTTAAGTACTTCTACTCATTGATTATGTACCAAAAATTATCTGGAATTTGATTTTTTTACAAGATTGTTTTAATTTATTATGTTCGTATATGTTGTGATTGAGTTTAATGTCTCTTTCTATGTAAATAAAAGTTTATAAATCAAATACTTCTTCATGTTCGTTCGATAGATATAAAATGATCCCGGGGATCATTATTTACACACCCTAGTAGTATTACCAGTATAACAGAATATACAAGTTTTGCTTCAATCTCCACAGGTTTTTCTTTTGTACTAACGCAGAAATGTCAGGAACTCTATTCTGATAAGTACTCATTCAATGCGAGACAATTTCTTAAATTTGTATTGAATAATCTATTTCCATGAGCTGTTTTTCTTTTCATAGAAGGAAAGACCTGCTCACACACATACGTAGAGCCAAATATAGATTTTATTTTCGCGAGAAGCTTGTGGAGTTGAGGAAACGTCATCTGTGGTAAATGGTCACAAAAACTTAAAACATTTTCCTGCTATTAACTTGAGTAGGCTAGCATTTTGTAACTCTAAAAGTTCAAATTATAAATCTGTTGGAGCGGAATGCACTTTAAATTGAAACAGAACTGCTACGGAATTTAATTCTGTATTTATTTTTACTACTCTTAGAAAACACAAGCAAGATTCGTTGTATAGGTTCTGTAAAATACCAGCGTAATTATTGAAACCTTTTTCTATGGAAACTGACTATAATTTGGGAAAATGAGATGCGTCTTGGATCCATAGCTGCCCCATACACAATTTTAATTTTGCTTTGAAAAATTGTATACTGACGATTGGGTTCGTCAGATGAAGTTCACTGCCCGCCTTGCCATATCCATACATAATACAATTTTTGGAGGTGAAAAAAATCTATCTGAAACTTTCCCATGACTAAGCCAACGAATTTCTGTATGATATGACAGTTCACCATACTCAGCATCCAGTGCTTCCAAAAATATTTTAAATTGTCTATGTTTGTTACAGTAATTTCTAATACATATAATTTGTAATTTGGACAAGTGCCGTTACATTACTTAATTCAATGCTTTTAGCACATAAATGCTCCTGGTGAATTATGCAATATATAGCAATTATTTCCTGAGGAATTGCTTTTTTTTACTTTGATTGAAAGTGGCCTAGTAATCCGGAGTGTCCACCAACCCGAGCTCCATGAGTCGTTACTGACACAATCTTATCTCACTCCAAGCCACCGCGTTCCACGGTGTCCTCTAAATATAAGAGAATATCCTATCTTGTATTTTCCTTCATTGGAAGAAAATCTAGTACCTAATTCCTCTGTAACTGCTAAACTTTCATCTATCCCATGGATAAAAATGACAAGTTATGGCATACTAGAAATGCCTGTACTCTCATCCAGAGCTAAAGAAAACGAAACGAAATTCCTCATGATGTTTTTTAAATGGTCCCTCACATTGTTTGCCACTTCTTCTGTCCGACGGAATATCGTCATTCGTGAAATATTAATACATTCGTATGTATTTTTCTCTGTTGGACTTACCTCTTGTACCACCTTCACCAGCAGTTCCTTAAAGAACGGGCCCAATGAAAATGGTCGGCATGTTTTTGCCAGCTCCAATGCGTCAATATAATTTGAACGCGATGCTGCTTCGTTGACAGGTTTCTCATCCTAAGAACAGTACAATGGTTTAGCATATCACATCATGTTCTTCAAAAACTGACAATCATACAGTATTCTTATTGATCTGGCAGGCTCAACAGACGCGCTCGCGGGCGGCGCCAACCCCCGCCAAGAGGACAGTTAAGCATGCCTGTTATAGATAAATTAAAATAACTTACCTCGTTCTGCAATTCTTCGCCTACTACAAATAATCTTGCCTTTAGTCTATCGACTTCGTCAAGTTTCTCCTGTGGTGACAGATGTGCGTACATTTTGGAATGGTACGCTGTATAATGCCGCTGGATGTTGTATTTTTTTAATTGATTCACCGTTTTGTGGCACACTAAACATATTGCTGCACCGCCACGTTCTGCAAAAAGATATGCTTCTTCCCATAATGGGTTGAAGCATGTACTACACCTCGCATTTTTCTTCGCCTGAGAACTTTCGGCCATCATAAACCTTCGAAAGGATGTTGTTGGAATGAGTAACCAATACAGACTGATAGAGACTGAAGGCTAGCGCAGTAACGTCAGAATCGTGCAGTGATACCGGCATCGTGAGCAGTGTTGCCACCTTAGATTTTTTACAGATTTTTTTATACGTGTAAATTATAAGGCCAAAAATTGCTATTCACAGTCATCACATGTAGCCTATATGGGCGAATTCCACTTACGCCCAAATCGCCCGTGATTTTCATTAGGGTAAGTTTCCCTATACGCGTCAAGTATTTCAACGTCGATTTTCTAGAAAATGAAGCGCAATATCAAAAAATTTTGTTCCTTTTTCTCGACTTATTTACTTGTTATAAGTAAAAATATATGATTTCGGCGCACTAGTTCGGTCCATTAAAACAATAAAAACAAGCTATTTAGCAATTATAATTATATCGGCTTTCGACGTTTCGATCTTAGTTTAGATCCTCTTCAGGAAAGTTAGAACAATATAAAGTACTGCTTATGCTTTTGAAATTGAGTCAACAGTGCTATGGCACAACGCGTGACTCCCGAGTCAGTTGGAATAAGACTAACGTATACCGTAAACAAAACATCTGCTTATAGAAGGTGAAAACAAGGTAAATACCCTTGACAGTTCAATACATATTTAAACTCCCTGAAATTCAAAATTAAAGGATGTACCGTTTGCAGTAACCAAACATTCTTGCTCATATGATGTGTATACACTCAAAAGGTGTTAACGAGCAAATAAACAATTACATACCCATAAACTGATATGTAGAAAATCAGTTCGATCATATAAAACTCTATGGAGCAAAAACATCATAAGACATTACTTCTTTAGTAATGTTGCGTAATATTGTATTTTAGGTGTTTCATACCTAAGATTTACGCTAGGCTGTTTAATCATGTGAATTGTCTCCAAAAGAATTCTCTGATTTAAATTAGTTTCTTTATCAACAATTTTAACATTGTCAAAATCAAACCTATGATCAAACTCCAACGAATGCTTGGTTAAAGCAGTATGTTGTAAGGGAGATAAAAAAATATTTCTTTTATGTTCATACACTCGTCTTTCTAAAAGTCTAGATGTTTGTCCGATATAAACTTGATTGCAACCCAAACAAGGAATTGAATATACGATGTTAGTTAGGAGTGTTTTAAAAGAGGTATTTTGTCTTTAATTAAAGGAAACAACTGTTTCGTGTAAAACGGTAATTTAAAAATAGTGTGAATTCCGGCTTTTCTAAAGATTCTTCTTATGTCATTAGAGATATTATTACAAAACGGTAATGCTACGGTGTTCTTCCAACTAATTGGTCCTCCTTCATTTTTCTTTAATTCTTTCCGTCTTTCTGTTAACACTGGATGGTAAATTTCAAAAGTAAGCTCCTTAATAATAGACGAAACCATTTCTATAGGATACCCATTACGTTTCAAGGTGTTTTTTAAAAGAAGCAAATTAGCTGGTCGAAATTCCGGATTCGAAAGTAAAATCGCACGGTCAATTAGTCCTTTGTTATAAGTAGAAAAGAAAGAGTATTTTTTTTTATATCGCGCTTAATTTTCGAGAAGATTGACTTTGCAATTCTTGACATTGCGTCCAGTCGCATATAGAAAAACCTATTTTAATGAAAATCACGGGCAATATGGGCGGAAGTGGAATTCGATCTATAATAAGACGCTTAAGGTAGCTGTTCGTTTGTTAGCAAAATCTGTCCAGAGTAGGGCTGGGACTATTCGAATAGTTTAATATTCGAATATTTTACAAGTATTCGAATGCTACAAATAAACTTCGAATATTTGAGTATTCGAATGTTATTATTCAAATACTATTCGAATACTGGGGTATTCGAATACTATTCGAATCCTGGTGTATTCGAATACTGATGTATTCGAATAGTATGGTGTGAAGTGGGTCAAAATTAGCTTACAAGATTTCACTCTGACAAATGAACCTAAAGAACTTGATTTATAAGTCACACCATACTATTCGAATACATCAGTATTCGAATACTTAAATATTCTAATAGTATTCGAATACTTAAATATTCGAATAGTATTCGAATACTTGGATATTCGAATTATTAAATTGAAAAATATCTGCAAAAATTGGTGCATTTCGGGTGTACTTTCCCCTTTAATCTGTTATTTATAATTATATGAAACATTTTTTTAGACGAAAGTTATACTGCTTGACAACGTAAATATAATGCCAACGAAAAAAAGTTTTTTTTGATGGTTAATTTTTGATATTTCAAAGTCATGATGTTATTTTTTAAAGTGATATTATACTTTGATTCTATATTATTAAAGAGCATAAAATGACAAAGGGTATAGCCGGTTAAGGTGGTCAAATGTGCCCTTGAACCGAATTCGACTCACGATGAGTCATTCGAAAGCTTATAAAAAAAGAAACATTTGTGGCAAGTTTCAACTTTGTATCTCGACCCGGAGGGTAGTAAAGGGCAAAAATAGAAAAACAGGTTTTTGCCGAATTTCTCCTATACTAGGGGATGAAAAATCTTGAAAAAAATCAGAGCCATTTCTGTTATCGGGGCACATATTAGAGAATTGTTTCAGATTTTTAAATTAAAAAACCAAGCTGTGAAAAATAAAAAACGCCAAAAAATGCTGAAAAATGCCGGTTGTGTATCGAAGCAGTCTTGGCACTATAATTATATTTTTACTGTAAGTACGTATCATTGATACTATTGTCCTGAATTTTTTTCAGATTTTTCAATTTGGTGCGCCGCAGTTAAAAAAATTAAAAATCGATTTTTTCGTCGTTTTTTCCGTGTCAGAGTAACTTATAGGTGGAATTTTCGTACATACTTTATGAAATAAATCATTTATGGGATCTGAAATGTTTATACGTACAGCAAAACATCATAGGAATTAAAGAAACTGAAAAAACCGAATCATTTGAAACTATGTTATGCTCCTTACATTGTAAAGTATCTACCGTATTTTCCAACGGCGTCGGTGGCGCAGCGGTAAAGCGTCGAGCTGCTATACCGCTGCTAACTTTTTAAACGCAGGTTCGAGCCTCGGACTTCCAAGTCCCTTAGGCTAAGTTTTTTTTTTTTCGTTAATTATATATATTTCCTAACTTTACGACACAATGATCAATATTTATTTTCAAATGTTTTAAGAATATTTGAAAAACATATTAACCTGAAATATACGTAAATATGAGTTTGGACTGCTTGTTATGCCGCCGTTTCTCTAGTCAAGTATCCTGTCAATTATATTAATATGTGAAATTGGTTTTCAAATCTCTTACCTTTAACAATTATGAATGGATAGCAACAAAAATCGTGTCTGATGTATTCAATCGTCATCGCTGTCTTCATTAATTACTGGTGTCACGTGTTCACTGTTGAATATTTTGCTGAGAATTTCTGCAGGTCTTACAATTTTTGAAAGGTACCGAGCATGCGATAAGTAATAAATTATTGCAGCTATGTGTGAACAGCACCCGACGGTGCGGTTACCATTTGCACATTCACAACAATAGCGCTTTATTCCGGAATAGCCTATTGAGTTTGGTGCATAATCAATATAACATCTGTAAGTTTTGCTGTTAATATGTCGTGATCTTACTTCGAATTTAATAATATTCTTTCTCTCTTTAACACAACGAAGATTAATGTTGTTCTCTTCATCCATTACTTCTGCTAAATATGATATCGCTTGAGATAATTGATACGAACCAGTAAAAAGAATTTTGAGGTCTTTCTCTGTCATTTCCGGAAAATCAAGAGAGAATAGAATTGTATGATCTAATTCTAATAGACGAAAAGGCTAAATAGTAGGAAAACAACAACACGATTTTTGTTGCTATCCATCCATAATTGTTAAAGGTAAGAGATTTGAAAACCAATTTCACATATTAATATAATTGACAGGATACTTGACAAGAGAAACGGCGGCATAACAAGCAGTCCAAACTCATATTTACGTATATTTCAGGTTAATATGTTTTTCAAATATTCTTAAAACATTTGAAAATAAATATTGATCATTGTGTCGTAAAGTTAGGAAATATATATAATTAACGAAAAAAAAAAAACTTAGCCTAAGGGACTTGGAAGTCCGAGGCTCGATCCTGCGTTTAAAAAGTTAGCAGCGGTATAGCAGCTCGACGCTTTACCGCTGCGCCACCGATGCCGTTGGAAAATACGGTAGATACTTTACAATGTAAGGCGCATAACATAGTTTCAAATGATTCGGTTTTTTCAGTTTCTTTAATTCCTATGATGTTTTGCTGTACGTATAAACATTTCAGATCCCATAAATGATTTATTTCATAAAGTATGTACGAAAATTCCACCTATAAGTTACTCTGACACGGAAAAAACGACGAAAAAATCGGTTTTTAATTTTTTTAACTGCGGCGCACCAAATTGAAAAATCTGAAAAAAATTCAGGACAATAGTATCAATGATACGTACTTACAGTAAAAATATAATTATAGTGCCAAGACTGCTTCGATACACAACCGGCATTTTTCAGCATTTTTTGGCGTTTTTTATTTTTCACAGCTTGGTTTTTTAATTTAAAAATCTGAAACAATTCTCTAATATGTGCCCCGATAACAGAAATGGCTCTGATTTTTTTCAAGATTTTTCATCCCCTAGTATAGGAGAAATTCGGCAAAAACCTGTTTTTCTATTTTTGCCCTTTACTACCCTCCGGGTCGAGATACAAAGTTGAAACTTGCCACAAATGTTTCTTTTTTTATAAGCTTTCGAATGACTCATCGTGAGTCGAATTCGGTTCAAGGGCACATTTGACCACCTTAACCGGCTATACCCTTTAACGATATATAAAAATGTATATTAACGATATACTACAATGGAGAAAAACGAGTTAAAAAAAGAAAATTCAAATTCGATGTGGCACGGTTTCCCGTTCTCCGATCGATTTCAAATTTTGCACACATTATTTTTCTCCCAATGGCACAATTCTAGGGGATGTCCCCGTCAAAAATGTCAAAATTATTTTTCGACAAGAGTGACTAAGGTCCATCCTAATGTACAACGTAGTAGCTGCTACTACATTATACGTAAAAATAGGTGCGGATCGAGTTCGAACTCGAGCTGAAAGACGAAGCGAGACAAAGTATCATGCTTTCTCTTTTTCGTAGCCGACGGTAACTTAGTGTCGACTCTTTCGTCGTCTCTCGCGCACTCACGGGTTCTCTCACTCTCGACCGAAGGATTCCAACATGAAGTGGTGAGTAGTGATGCGCGATATTTATCGATAACTGCATATATCGATATTTGCCTGTCAGAATATCGATATCTTTTATCGATACTTCAAACACCGATAATTACACGTATCGTTACTTTTGGTACACATATCGATAATTTTTTTGCACCCTCCATGAGTCATGACCTGAGTTGCTACGCAATTCCCCACGCGTGACGTCACATTGACATAGCCAATCCGACTTGTGCCCGCTATTCCCGCCAATCACCAGCCCACACCAGCCTTAAGGCGGGAACATACTATTGACACGCCACGCCACTCGACGCGTCCACACACGATGCGACATGTGCACATATGTAACACGTGACCACACTCGACGCAACGAAACATCTGAAGCTCACCTATATCGCGTGGTCGCGCTACAAGCAGTGTTCTCAGCGATTAAGCGCAGTGAATGGAGGGGGAAACACCTACAGGAGCGGTGGTAATGTGTGCGTGAACTGACGCCAGTGCCATGCCAGCCGAGTGGCCCCATCGCGAAGCCAACCAGGGCCAACCAGCGTCGACAATCTGTTTCCCGGTTATGTCGCGTGTGAACACGTGTGTTTACTAGAAACATATTGCTCATGACACGTCAGGTGGCGGGTTTCCCCCAACCACCGACAACACGCTGAACCGGTTCGGTTGGATCGGGTGGCGCCTCGCGTCGTATCGGGTGTTAATAGTATGTTTCTGTTCCATAGTAAAGCATGGAAAATAGCAACATTTGATTTCAGTCAACACGCGTCGCGTCGCATCGGGTGGCGTGGCGTGTCAATAGTATGTTCCCACCTTTAGGCTGCCAGCCTAAAACTAGAATTTATATTTTAAGAAACATCGGGCGAATTTCACTTACGTCCAAATCGTCCGACGCGGTCGCGATATATGTAATGGATATCACGGGCGATGCGGGCGATTTGGGCATAAGTGAAAGTCGCCCGATGTTTCTTAATATACAACTTTTAGTTTGCTTTATATTTTTATTATTTAATTGCACATGTGCGTGTTCGTTAAAGTGAGGTTAGGGTGCAGCGTGACTTTCTATCCTCCATCGTATTACTACGTGTAAGTCAAATTCAGTAATTCTTTTTCATATTCATATTGAATGATCCCATGATATTTCTTATTAAAATATAAATTTTTGTTTGCTTTTCATTTTTAGTATTTAGTTGCACGTACGTGTTCATTAAAATGAAGTTAGGGTGCAGCGTGGCTTCCTATCCTGCATCGTATTACTACGTACAAGTCAAATTCAGTAATTCTTTTTCATATTCATATTGAATGATGTCCATGATATTTCTTATTAAAATATAAATTTCAGTTTGCTTTTCATTGTTAGTATTTAGTTGTACGTGTGCGAGTTCGTTAAACTGAAATTAAAATTCAGCGTGCAATTCCTTTGTGTTATAATTTGAAAGAAAGTTGAATAAGTAAACGAAAACTTATTTCCTGTTATATAATAACTGGTTTTACTTTTTCAAATTAGGATTTTGCAGATCACACGACTGATTGCTTGAACGAGTGAACAAAGAGCAGTCAATTCCTAAGCCTGATTTATATCATAAATAAATATGATTTGAAAATTAAATTACTTGTTTTTATTTTAACACATTGAATCTTAATATAAATAAAATAATTTCTTAATACTATACAAAAACTGTTATTTAACCAAATTTCTGGGTGAGTGCTGCATAGAGTGCCCAAAGGAAATTTCCAGCCTACGAAACGAAACGTCGGTGGGTGGCTTGGGTGTTTGAACGCAGGGTGAGGAGCGATTAACTGCAGTAAATGGAGGGGGAAAACACCTATAATGTAAAATACGGAAAATGATAAAATGTTATCGTATTGCTGTAACGAGTATAGAAATGAGTGAGTGAATGTTGAAGTTGTAACTAACTCCATAGTTGTAACATGACACATATTGTAACGTGATTACTCAAATGAATGTATATTTATTGCTGAAAATATATATATATGCGCATATGGTGGTTATGTGTGCCTGAACTGCGCCTGCGTCAGTCACGCACACGTTACCACCACTCCTGTAGGTGTTTCCCCCTCCATTCCAGGGGGAAAACACCTATAATGTAAAATACGGAAAATGATAAAATGTTATCGTATTGCTGTAACGACTATAGAAATGTGTGAGTGAATGTTGAAGTTGGAACTAACTCCATAGTTGTAACATGACACATATTGTAACGTGATTACTCAAATGAATGTATATTTATATATGTATATATATTATACATGTATATTTATTGCTGAAAATATATATATGCGCATATGGTGGTTATGTGTGCCCGAACTGCGCCTGCATCAGTTACGCACACATTACCACCACTCCTGTAGGTGTTTCCCCCTCCATTCACTGCAGTTAATCGCCATTCACCCTGTTTGAACGCGATGATTATGTAAAAAAAATTATCGATATTACCAATATCGATACTTTTTGAGTAATATATTTGATGATGAGAAATTTTCGTGATGAAATCGTCTCCAGCATCAGGACGGAATTCGCAGACATTAAAACTAAAATTAGTGACCTCGATACTCGGGTGTGTCAGCTTGAAATGAACTCCTCCGGTTCGGTGGCTCAGCCGTCGTCGAGTCCCATGGAGATGGACGCGATCATGGCAGAGATGAAGGAAAGGCAGGTCAGGGCGAAAAACTTAATTATCCACGGCTTACCGGAATCGCCTAATTCCTCCCTCGATTTGGCACGCTCCCATGATCTGGATGAAGTTAAATCCATACTGGACAAGATGCAGATTTCCGATCATACAAACATAACGGTTCGAAGACTAGGGAAGCGTAATGGTCCAACCCCTCGACCTCTTTGCGCGGTACTTAATTCACCTGAGGCGGTCATCAGTATCCTGCGTGGCAAGTCACGGTATTCGGGGCCTTGCATTATCACCGACGACAAGACCAGGACACAGCGTCAGGCTCTGGAGCACCTCAGAGAGAAACTGCGTGATCTACACCAGCGGGGAGAGACGTCTTGGACCATCCGCTACGTCCACGGAGTGCCAACCATCGTGGAGAACAAAAGGACGCGTGACCCAGCCCCAAAAAACCATTAAACTGCCCCTTGGTGTATTACCAAAATGTGCGCGGTCTAAGAACTAAGCTAGATGACTTAAAATCTGCGATATTGTGTTCCGCAGTTCGATACGACATCCTCATTTTTGTTGAAACCTGGCTTAACCCGTCAATCTCTTCGTCTGAGCTGGGCCTCACTGAATTTAATGTCTTCCGGTCAGACAGATCCCCTCTCACTAGTTCTTTTTCGAGAGGAGGGGGGGTCCTTATTGCAGTTAGAAACTCGCTGCCTTGCCTAGAAATTCACCCCATACGTCGTGAGCTAGAGCAAGTCTTTATAAGAGTGCAGCTCCTCAATCAGCATGTCATACTTGGAGCGATATATCTCCCGCCAGCCTCTCATCCGGATCTTTACGAAAATCATGTCGGTTGTGTCATGGAGATTTTCCATAAATATTGCGACGATGCTTTCTGTATCCTGGGGGATTATAACCTTCCCCACGTAGAATGGCCTAATGTACCTGGTTCCTTATGCTTTAAGATACCGGGTATTTCATCCCAGGAGTCGTCGGCTACTGACCTCTTATGTGAGGGCTATAGCTACTGTGGCCTGGCTCAGGCGAACAGAATTGTTAATTCCCGGCACTGCTCGTTAGACCTAATTTTTGTAAAGGATCTGGACGTTGTTGTTGACAATGTTATGGATTTCCTTATCTTTCCGGATCCTTATCATCCACCACTGAGAGTGAGCTTAAATGGTTTAATCACACAGGCCGTCCATAATCGTGAAAGCGTGACCTATCTTGATTTCAAGCGTGCCGATTATCCTAGCATTATTAACCATCTAAATTCTATAGACTGGGATTCCGAGTTTAGAGGGATTAACCAAGACACCGCGCTGGATCGTCTTTATTCCCATTTTAACGACGTTATTGTGTCCTTTGTGCCCAGTAGGGTGTATAGGCATTCTCATTTCCCTCGGTGGTTTTCGGCACGCCTGAAATCTCTTATTCGAAATAAGAAGAAAGCGCACAAAGATTACAAAACTTCCAACTCTCACAGCGATTATTTAGTGTTCTCCGGTCTCCGCTCTCAGTGCAAAGCACTTCCTAAAAGTGACTACCGTGCATATGTTGACGACGTCGAAAATTCGGTACGATATAATCCAAGGAGTTTCTGGTCCTTCGTTAAGGCCAAGCGGGGTATCTGTGGGCTCCCTAGCTCCATGCATTGTGATCGTACTACTGCCTCGTCGGATCCTGCTATCGCCGATCTCTTTGCTACCTTTTTTGGCTCGGTCTACACACCATCCGTTAGGCAGGCATCGGCCTTGAATATGAACCCTACTTCCTATACCAAAGTAACACTGAATGATCTTACTATCTCCATTGGGGACGTTTTCTCCAAGCTTAGTGTTCTCGACACGAGTAAGGGTCCGGGTACTGATGGCATTCCACCTCTATTTTTCAAACAGTGCTGTTTTATTCTCTCAAGGCCTCTCTGGCACATTTATAATGCCTCACTAACAAATGGGGTTTTTCCCTCTCAGTGGAAGTCCAGCCTTGTTACACCTATCTTCAAGGCTGGTGACCGTTCCGATGTAAGAAACTATCGGCCCATTTGCAAATTATCAGTATTGCCTAAGGTATTCGAAGAGATCGTCACCGATATGCTCTCCACCCAGCTGACAAGCCTCTTATGTATAGAACAGCATGGGTTCGTCTCGAAGCGGTCCACATCTACCAATCTTGCGGTGTACCATACCTTTGTCTCCGCGACCCTTGATGACGGCCTGCAGGTTGACACAGTCTACACTGACTTTCAAAAAGCCTTTGACACCGTTGATCATCCCTTGCTGCTCCACAAACTTGCGTCATGGGGGTTTGGTGGACCCCTTCTAACCTGGCTTGAAAGCTATCTTTCGGAACGGGTACAGATCGTAAAGGTGTCGAATTGCTTTTCCTCTCCGATCTGTGTCACCTCGGGTGTTCCCCAAGGGTCGCACCTCGGTCCCCTGCTGTTCAACGTTTTTATCAACGATATTGCAATGGTTCTTTCAGATACCAATTTCCTGTTGTATGCAGACGATCTGAAATTGTTCAGAGTTATCCGGGGTATCGAGGATGCGTATAGCATGCAAAATGATCTGCTGAGCCTAGAGCAATGGTGCACTGCTAATAGAATGCGACTACATATTGGAAAGTGTGTTGTACTCAGGGCCTCCCGAGCGAGATCCTATATGAGACATCCATACAAGTTAAATGATGTCGAGCTTAGGGACGTAACCGAAGTTATTGACCTTGGGGTTTGCATAACGCCATGCTTCGACTTCAGATCCCACTATGCGCGCTGTACTGGTATTGCACTGAGAGCGTTAGGCTTTATCTCTAGATTCACCAGGCACTTCAGGAACAGAGAGTCTCTAAAGTTGCTATACGTGGCCTTTGTCAGACCTCATGTAGAATATGATTCAGTAATTTGGAGTCCTAGACATGCGAAATATATCAAATCGATCGAGAGAGTGCAGCACAAATTTTTGAGGTCTGCCACTCGTATTCTAGGTAATCCCATGGATAGAGTCGATCACGATTATGGCCCTGTACTCGCATCGTTTAAGTTGGTCACCTTGGAGAGGCGTAGGCATGTCGCTGACGCGCTTTTTCTATTTAGGATTATTAATGACCATATAAGTTGCCCAGATTTGCTAGCCTTAGTATCGTTAAATGCTCCGGTGAGGGACATGAGGTCTAGGCCTCTCTTTGTTGTGACGTTCCCGAAATATCGGCACTATGCGATCGATCCTATTAATAGGGCGATGAGCATTATGAATAGTGAGTTTAGTTGCGTTGATCCTTTTCAGGGATCCCTGATTTCGGTAAGGTCATTATTATATAAGATTGTTACCAATTCTCACGGAGACACTTGATACCATATTTTGTGGTTATGTTTAGTTTACTTAACCTAGCTATCTATTTTATCGGCTAAGTCATTTAATTGTTCAGACTCTGTTATTTGTATTCTGTTTTGTTTTGAAAACCATGGGGTTTCCCCGTAAAATAAATAATAATAATAATAATAATAATAATAATATTTCATGTTTCGATATTGAACGACAAAATATATATCGATATGCATTATCGATAGATGGGACCAATATCGCCCATCACTAGTGGTGAGGATACAAACGCACGCGGGAAATGCGCCCTCTATTGGGCTCCCATGGAGGGAAAGGAAAAAGGGCTGTTGTGCGAGCGAATATGCTGCATAAATTTCTCGGGATAGTGATGGGCTCAAGATCGATCGAATCGCTTTGAATCTATGACAATGTTTCGAATCCCGGGCAAAAGTTTCGAATCGCTTCGAATTCCAAACAGAAGTTTCGACTCGCTTCGACTATTTTCGAAACAAAAATTTCTTGAAAGTTTTGCCCGGGATTCGAAGCGATTCGATTTGCTTGACGACCATGACTAATGAAATTCGAAGCGATTCGAAACATTGTATCATAGATTCGAAGCGATTCGATCGGTCTTGAGCCCATCACTACCTCCGCGCGCCCCTCAGGCGCCTAAAAGGCACGCGTATTTAGCTAAAATTCAAAGTCAATTTTCTCGAAACCGAAGCGTGATATTAAAATAATTTTATTCTATTTTCGTTGTATTTTAGCTTGTAGAATCGCCCCCTGAAGTTTTGCTACCTGTAGTGAAACACCCTGTATATTTTATAACTGTATTGAATGACTTGTTATAAGTAGGGTAGGGTGGGGCTAAAAGTCCGGCGAGTAAAAAGTCCCGAATTCAAAACAATGCTCTATTCTTAAACAATGTATTGAGTTTCACAGTATACTAAGTAAAAGGCAAGAAGAGACAGAGGTGACCACAGAGTCGCCAGTCGCTCTTAGACGTTCGTGCGAATTACACGACACCTTCGTTATTTTATGTATCGAAAACTAAAAGAAATACGTCGTCTTTGTTGTTTTATACGAAGAAAACCACAGTTTAAAAGCGTATCAGCCAAGTACGTTAAGATTGTATGTTCCTTTAGTAATGTGTGTATGATATTGTTTATTGCTGAATGATAATAGAAACTATAGTGGTACCATTGGGGCAAAAAGTCCCACAGACTGAAAATATATATTTTATCATTTGTTTTCATAATAAGATGGCCAAACTATAAAGAAATGATGTCAATAATTGTATTCGGAACAAAAATATCTGGGCCACCGATATATAGATATATTTTATTATATAAAAAAACATTATATTATATTTCCTACTTTTTGGGGAAGAGGGTTAATCATTGTATAGGGGTCAACATCTGTATGCGTCACCCTATAGTTTCTGAGACAACAAATCGTATGTACCTACCTACAATCCGTTTCCATAAAAATAGGCAACCATTGCAAAATTCAAGCCCTGTATTTTTTAAACAAATTTCAAAGCAGTAGAATGATAATTTAAATCATACTACATAAATAACTTAAATCATGTTTTATTTTAATCAATATCCCTGGCGTCGGCCAGAAAAGGTAATCGATTTCGAATGGAATAATCCACCCCTCTTCCAAAGTAATTAACCGTCCAAAACAGTTGTTTTCCAATACAACCCTGTTTATGTTCCAGAAATTCCGAAAAAGTAGGATACTAATTTCGTGATTGCTTTATACAGAAACAGCTTTTAGCATTCGGGAACAATATCCTGTAGGCCACTGATATCCTTCCTGTACCAAAAGTAGATTACCTTTTTTGTTATCGTTTTACAAAGCGATAATCACATCGTTGCCCATAAAAATCCAAACGATAAGAATCCGTTCAAAACGCGGTAACTATCATTCTTTTTGGACAGGTTCTGTTTTCCTCAATGAAAATAAGCTAATGTATCGTGGCATATGGCCAGGGTCGACCACGGGGGGGGGGGGGGTGCAGCGGGCGTAATATACTCAGGCCCGGGTAGTACAGGGGCCCCAGAAGTAAAAATGAAGAACAGAGAAAATAAAAAAGAAAAAAATGAGAACGAAGAATTTTTATTTGTTTAAAATTAATCTAATTTTATAACAGAACCAGCAATACTATTTCGTGGAAAGATGTTATACTTTTTTACCGTTGAGAAATTGTTTGGGGCCCCAAAATATTTCTTGCATCCGGGCCCTTTATAGACAATGCGGGCCCTGCCTATTGCTCAAAAATGTTACTAAAATAAATTAAGTGACGCGTTTCAGGTAAGAATGGACCTTTTGATTTAGTCAGCCCTAAAAGCAGTTGGAAAAAGTAAATATTAGTATTATCGATATTGATGTACAACTTCATCAGTGCAAGGTTTCAAAATATCCGCATAAATTATTATTATTATTATTATTATATCAACGGGAGAACCCTTTAGAGTACAAAAATATAAACAGATTAATAAAAAAATAAAAATAAAAAAAATAATAAAAAAAATAAAGCAGGATATATATTTGTTATTCATTTAACTAACAGATTCACAATGAGTTAAGGCTGCCGTCTCCTCGGGCTTTGAATGTGTGCGTACGCTCACACAAGCTAGGAAACGCGTGTACGTATACGCGCTGTTGTAAACAAACCGTTTCAACCGTTTTTCGTCCTGGAATCGGCAAGGAGGAAGCTTTTGCGGGTATAGTTGCCTCCAGTAGACATCCGTGCAGGCGGGTCTGGTGCGTTTGGACGCTAATAAGCACCGTACGATGAAATAATGATGAATTTATGACTCGTGTATTGAGACAGAATGAGGGACAGACTCGAGAAATGACAGAATTATGCTTCAAGGATTCTCCGTCACCGGCGTTGATGGTACATTCGCGCCATGTACCGTCAGAACCGGTGGAAGTCCATGCTAGCCGATAAATGTAGGAAAGACATAGTTGCCGATACGTATCGAGAGTCATATCGCGTTGTTGCCGCATTTCCCCTATTACTATTTTATCATCAGGAAGGCTTGAATGAATCACGGCGAAGCGGCTGGAGAACAAAGATGGGCAAAGATAATTTCTGGATAAATTAGAATAAAAGATTCTTTATGTTTATCCGTTATCTCTATTCAAGCTGAGGATTTGGGCTATTCGGCGGTTTCTAATCTCTGTTCGAGAGGCATATAGTGTTGCTTGCGGTGAATTTTGTATTAATAAAATGTAAAACGTAATGGTTTTACCCGACTGAGGCACGTACAGGAGGGTATTGTGTTTATCAGGCTATGTTTGTATGTCCAGATGTTACGCTCTAGAACCTGTACGGACACACCGATTTGGACAAATAAGGTGTCTTTAGAATTGTCCTACGATATATAATTTTCAAAATTGCGAGATAGAAATAAAAAAATTGGAAGGCCTCGTAAGTAACGAGGAGTATTGTCTCCGTATGTGCTTGGTTTGGTGCACACGATACGGGTTCCTCGCTACCTCCACCACTTCTGTCTCACTCTTGTCTGGCGAAGGCGAGAGCGAGATGGAACGAGAGCGAGCGAGAGCCACTGACAGCGAGCGAGGACGGTACGAAACAGACAACGCGTTGATGTTTTGTCTCGCTCCATCTTTCGGGCGCCGTGACACTCCGTCCTTTGCGTGCGCGACGGGCGTGCGCGATGGTCGCAAGCACATACGGTGAGCACGGGATCCGCTCCGCTTTTAAAAAATATAGTGTTGTAAAGCTCGTCAGGACACATAATTTGTTCTATTTACAGTTTGTTTATCCAATCATTACTATTCGAGCTAAAAATTCTAAACAAAAAATTTTCATCGTCCAAAATCATTATTTCTTTAAACATAAATTGCGATAACGTGAGTAAATATTAACGGATCGTTGTGAGACTTGAAATATAACTTCAGAAGATTCTAGCGAAGCCGTAAAATGTATGCATAAAACCCTTATGATGAAAAATGTAATAATATTTAATTAAAAAGTAATACTGAACATAACCCATGTTTTTCAACGTTCGCCGTTAAAAAGTATCGAGGCAATTTTTAGGTACGTATAACTTGCAGCGACAAAGTTTTTCCTTAGTATACAAGGAAGATTTTCACCAATTTTCACAGTAATTAATAAATAATTGTAGAAGATATGATGATATATATAAATCTCGCGTGTCACCAACAATCAGCAGCCGCGTATAATGCGCTACTTAGCAGTTTTAGCACTCGCGTTGACTGTTGGTGCCGCGCGGAATTTATATATATCGCCATATCTTCTACAATTATTTATTAATCAGTGTGAAAATTTGTGAAAATCTTGCTTGTATATTAAGAAAAAACTTTGTTGCTGCAAGTTATACGTATCTTAAAATTGCCTTGATACTTTTTAACGGCGAACGTTGAAAAACATGGGTTATGTCCAATATTACTTTTTAATGAAATATTATTACATTTTTTAACATGAGGGTTTTGTGCATACATTTTACGGCTTCGCTTGAGTTTTCTGAAGTTATGATTTAAGTCTCATAACGATCCCTTAATATTTACTCAAGTTATCGCAATTTATGTTTAAAGAAATAATCATTTTGACGATGAAAATTTTTTGTTTAGAATTTTTTGCTCCAATAGTAATGATTGGATAAACAAACTGTAAATAGAAAAAAATATGTGTTCTGACGAGCTTTACAACACTATATTTTTTAAAATTCAGTTTAATAACATTTAATTTTCCAATCTTTCTTAGCGTTTGGACAATAATTTTTCCCATTTTCGAGCGCTAATCTCCTTATTGCACCCGACCCTTCAATTGCACAATGATTATACAAAATATTACATCCTTCTATATACGTATAAATAAAAAATATTAATACGCAAATTAGTATTGTTTCATTGACATGTTTCCTAACTTCACTACCCAACCTTTCTATCTTTCATTATTGCTATCCTCCTTTACGTTCAGCGAGGCTCTGACGCTAGACGCAGCTCTCGTGCCGTATTCCTCCAAGACTTCTCGATGGAAAGAGCTTTGGCAACAGCGCGGCAGAGACAGAGAGAACAGAATATGTGGCAACTATGCGTAAAAAATTCGTCTACATAGAGTACCTGGAGATGTCACCTATGTACAACTTCTTTTTATCGACCGCAGTAGTTTCATTAGGGTTCGTCTGTTTACAAGGGACGCTTCGATTGATTCGGACCAAAACAAACTTGAGACGGAGTTAAAAAGACTGCGGTCAATAAAAAGAAGTTGTACATAGGTGACATCTCCAGGTACTCTATGTAGACGAATTTTTTACGCATAGTTGCCACATTTTCTGTTCTCTCTGTCTCTGCCGCGCTGTTGCCACAGCTCCTTCTATTGAGAAGGCTTGGAGGAATACGGCACGAAAGCTGCGGTGCGTCAGTCACGCACACATAACCACCGTTCCTGTAGGTGTCCCTCCTCCATCAGCGCTAGCTGGAGCCCGCCGATTCCTGGTTGCATGTGTTACGAAGCTATGCGTAGGCCAATACGAAATGAAGCTATCGAGAAAGAATCAATGTTCTGACCAATAAAGCTCCTGATTTTTTCGGAACGAATGCACACCTATTTTGATGTGTGTATTTCTACGTTGACAGCCAGAGTTGGACATTATTCAACTAAATTTTCATTCGAATACGTATTCGTATAAATCCCCAAGATTTATTCGCGAATAACGAATAACGATTTTATTCAACGAAAATTTTTTCGTTATTCACGAATAAATCTGTACCATTATTCGAGCCAGATTTATTTTTTATTCGCTCTGGCCCGGTGCAGACGAGCGGGTTGCGGCAGTTTGCCGCCGCGACAATTTGCCGCCGCGAGACGCGCGTGAAATTTTTCTAGCAGTTCACATGCGCGGTTTTGCAACGCCACGATCCGCGTTCTGCGCTTTCTTCTTCTTCTATGTTTATGGATTTGAGAGAGACATTTTCTTGCGTTAAATAAACGCAAAACGCTCGTGTGAATTGCTTGTATATAAAACAATGTACTGCTTCGCCGCATCGCGGCAGCGTTCATTCGCGGTGAAGCGGTTCGTACGTTCGTCAAAACGATCGCAAACATGCCGCCTGGTAGCCGCTCAAATTTGCGTCCCGTGTGAACTCCAAACAGTCCAAACTGCCGCAAACCGCTCGTCTGCACCGGGCCTCTATCTCTTCAAACTCGATCCACGTGCGCGACTATATACAATGTATTAGTGAAGAGGTAGAGCGTACCAGAGTTGGGCATTATCTAGATAAAGAATTATTTAAATAACTATCTTTTCGAAGCCTTCGAATATAGCCACGAATAACTTTCGTCAACGTCGAAACTTGGTGAGTCACCAAGACCGCAAGTCGCCGCCGCCTGTCCTTTGTGATCGGCGCCCGCCACTCGGCCGGGCTCGACCCTCGGTCAAGCGGATCACTTGGAACACAATGTCTGAGATTTTGTTCAAATTGAAACACGTTATATATAGTGCATATGAAAATAAGTGATAGTGATAGGGGAAATGCGGCAACAGCGCGATTCGACTCTCGATACGTCTCGGCAACTATGTCTTTCCTACATTTATCGGCTAGTTTGGTCTTCCACCGGTTTTGATGGTACAAGGTACGATTATACCATCAGCGCCGGTGACGGAGAATCCTTGAAGCTTCATTCTGTCATTCCTCGAGTCTGTCTCAGTTCACGATTCATAAATTCATTATTATTTCAACGTACTGTGCTTATTAGCGTTCAAACGCACCAGACCCGTCTGCACGAATGTCTACTGGAGGCAACTATACCCGCAAAAACTTCTTTCTTGCCGATTCCAGGGCGAAAGTTGTAATTTACGGTTTGTTTACTACATCTCGTATACGCAGGGCCGGCGGAACCATTATGCAAGTTACGCGCCGCGTAAAGGCACCAGCCGAATGGGACGCTAAAAAACTATGTCGCACGCTTAATAATAAAGGAATCGAAGCCCTACATAAACGAAATGTACACCCCGTAAAGACAAAACATATTAAATAGAAAACAGGTGCAAAAATTTGGGGGCATCAAAAATTTTCTTGCATAAGGGCGTCAACTAACCCCGCGTCGGCCCTGCGTACACGTCACGCTGGTGCTACGTGTTGCAGTACACCAATAGCGCCACCAACGGAGAAGCCTTGAAGCTTCATTCTGTCAGTTTTCGATTTAGAAATTCATTATTATTTCAGCGTACGGTGCTTATTAGCGTTCAAACGCACCAGACCCGGCTGCACAGATGTCTACTGAAGGCAACTGTACCCGCAAAAACTTCCTTCGTGCCGATTCCAGGACGAAAGTTGTAATTTACGGATTGTTTACTACACGCGTATACGTACACGCTTTTCCTAGCTTGTGTGAGCGTATGCACACATTCAAGGCCCGGTGAGACGGCAGCCTTAAATCGAACCCGATATCGCCAAAAGTTGATAAAACAAATTCATGTTTTGTTAACGGCAGCTGCTTGTGTATTGCGCGCACGCACACACACTGCGCTCTCAATCTTCAAGCTGCTCCCCACTCCGTTATCGAACCCGCTTGGCCTTGGACGCGCCCGAGCCATTTCACATCAAATCACACAAGATTTGCCACATAGGCCGGTATTCTCAGTCGCTACTTATTCTTAAGCAAATGCTGAAGCATTCGGCATCCTTTACTAGCTACTAGGTTAGTAGAGGATGCCGCATGCTTAAGCAATTGCTTAAGAATAAGTAACGACTGAGAATACCGGCCATAGTCAAAGAGGAGGTATACTAACTAAGAGGCGACACTCTGACCAGTTTTAGAAAGAGACGAATGACACAACCAATTTAAATGTCCATTCGTTAGTCGAAACGAGTAGGGATGAACAATAGGCGATAGTAAGACGAAGATATTCAGCTGCTTATACAACCAATTTAAAGGGACAAGCCAACGAAAAACTTCAAAAATACCGCCCGGAGTGTCGGCTCTTAGTATACCTTCTCTTTGACATAGTCACTGATATTTTTCAAACTCAAATGATTTTCAAGATATAAATTGTTAAATTTTTGTAAAATCGGGCTAAACAAGCTGACACCCCATCATTTCGCTCTAAGTACATATCTATATACTACGTCGAGATAATCCTTTGTGTTTATGCTAATCTTAAAACTGAAAGAATCTACTATACAATGTACAATAAATGTTAGTTGTTATTGCTTTCAGTAATAATATTTAAAATTAAATTTTTTTATTTCGAATTCAACGCTGTCCCCACCCTCAAATTGATGAAAAATTAATCAGAGAATTATACTGTTTATCAGAAGTGTTTGATAATGATAGTAATAGGGAATTTATAGCAGGAAGTTGGAGGATTATCGCAGAAAGAAATGGAAACAACTCGTCGTTTCTGCCTCTTAATAAAATACCTCGCGAAGCGATTACGCTACTAACGGAACTCCATCTTGGCAGAATAATAACGTGAAGGAAATTTGCCATGTACACCCTTTTTGCATAACCCTGTGTACTCACATTTTCTGTACTGATGAAATGCCTGGGTTGATTCTTATCCAATAGAAACTGCATTCTTTCAAATGCAAACCATTTTGAACAGTACACTTGTTTTGTTCCTGCAATTTATCAGTTATTTGAATAATTAAATAAAGAATATAAATAATTGATTAATTATAAATAATAACACATTGTGGAAGATCGATAATTTTTTGTACATACCTTTCCCGGTGCCCATGGCACGATTTCCTTTAGACTTTTGTTGTCTAAATGATCCAAGTAAACTCGACATTTTTTGCCGCACAATCTGCACATCCATTTCAAGTTCATTCGCAATGCTGCTCCACGCGTCAAGTTTTTTACTTTTTGAAAAATAAAAACTATTTTTCGGATCCCACAAAACAGGATGTTGTTCGTATAAAGAAATTAGTTGAAGACATTCTTCGTTCGACCACTCTGCCATAGTTGTGTACTATAAATAAAGATATAGATACATAGAAGCAGCATTAAAATAATTAAAGACTAACTATTGATAACTTTAAATACTTACGATTCAACTAAAACGAAGTACAAATGCGATCGAGTTGGCGTGGAATGGCCCCTACCCGATTTGAGAAAAATATCTGGATCTGCCTCTATCATCAACGCTGAGCGCAGTGCATTCCAAACTCCCATCGGTGTGTGAAAAACCCCGACAACAGACGGCTCAGGCCATGCGCATTCGCATTCGCCGGCATTCACGAGTAGGGTCGCATACGTTGAGCAACCACAAAAGCCACGTCCTCACTGGAATATACAACGTTCACGCTCACCCATTCTGACGCATACACATTCGAGCCTAGCTCAGTGTGACACATCCATATTAGAATGTACGTGCACGCTCAGCCCTACTCGCCGTACAGTCACAGTGAAAATCGTACAGAGCGCATCGATGGAAATTTTGGCTTACAAGGGAAGATCCCGAATCCGAAAATTCCAAAAATTCTGGAACTTTGTGAATATTCAGGGAATTTCCTCCTGATTACAACGCAAATTTTGTTTGCTGCCCAAATTCACTCGAAGGGGGTGAAAATAATCCCTGAAAATTCGACTATTTTCCGATTTTATGTTATAACTCGCGAACTGTTTGTAATCGACATAGAATTGGCCGTACTAATTTTTTTAAAAAAGTGTTCGATCGTTAATGTATGCCCTCTGTAATGCTGCTTTCAAGTGATCTTTATTGGACATTTCATATTCTTTTGTTTCATTTATAATTCCTGTCGAATTTGTTCTATCACGTTTAAGGGGGGACGCCTACCTAGAGCGGTCGAAGCAATGCGCTTCTTTGGGATTTTTTTCTATTGTTAAGTGTACATCTAAAGGACAGTTAAGTATTTTTTGCGTTAAGGGGTTAGGACACAGTAACAAGCCAAGAAAGCAGACGATTTCTAGACGACGATCATAAGAAAAGTAAACAATCGATTAATATAAGGTTTTGTGTTTTAGTTCACTATATTATGAACTATAAGAAAAGTATGTAATATTTACAAAATAGCATTTGTCCGCCGTGTAATATCTCCATTTAAAGTGTCCATTTTTTTTCGGATGGCCAATTGGTGGGTTGGATTCTGGTAAATCGGATGAACTGTAACCAAAACCCCAAAAATGTCATAAACTATAATATATTTCCTAGGCATTGACGATCAAACATTAAAATTTTTTTAATTATTGTACAAAATATAAACAAAAAAATTGAACTTTTGTCGAAATTTGATCATTATTTTTCAAACATCAACCATTTTGTCAATTTTCGCAAAAATTGAAATGTTGGATCGTCAATGCCTAGGAAATATATTATAGTTTATGACATATTTGGGGTTTTTGTTACAGTTCATCCGATTTGCCGGAATCCGGCCCACCAGTTGGCCATCCGAAAAAAAAAATGGACATTTTAAATGGAGACATTGCACGGCGTACAAATGCTATTTTGTAAATATTATATGCTTTTCTTATAGTTCATAATATAGTGAACTAAAACACAAAACCTTATATTAATCGATTGTTCACTTTTCTTATTATCGTCGTTTAAAAATCGTCTGCTTTCTTGGCCCGTTACTGTGTCCTAACCCCTTAAAGAATATTAAAAGATTTGAGAGTTATATGCGATGACCGGGATGTCCTTTTTTTAAACGGTGAAAATCGATGGTCTCAAAATAATTTTTCCAAAATCGGGCCCGATAGCGCCTAGATAATTTCATACTCTATCTAAAACTATTCGATTTTTTCATTTCAGATGATTTTGCTACGAGCTACGATGGTCACCGCAATACGCTTAAAAAAAAGGACATCCCGGTCATCGCTTATAATTCTCAAATCTTTTAATATTCTTTAACGCAAAAAATACTGAACTGTCCTTTAGATGTACTCTTAACAATAGACGAATAGTTATTAATACAAGTGTAACGGTTTTTCTAGAAAAAATCGTTTCGACCGCTCTAGGTAGGCGTCCCCCCCTTAAGGATGTATCGGACGTACAATATCAGACAAAAGTATATGAAATTTGAAATACTTGAATATCTACGTCTTACGCATAGTAAATCTAGATGTAAGGAATTCGAACGACATTTAGATTCTTATTTTTAATTCTAGGAAGGTATTTTTCACTTTACAAATGCTTCCTCAAGCATTATTTGCTGAACTTTTGGCAGTGAATATGCCCAGAATACACAATTTTCTCAAGTTATAATTTATTTCTTTAAAACGGTGTAGTGAAAACAATTGAAACTCGGTAGATATTTTCACCTACCCATATACTGCATATACAAAAAAATGGAAAACATTGGCACTATTTATTCAACATTTTTTCAGATGGTTTATCCGTCAAGATCGTCTCTTTCCATAAGAGTACGTGTAAAATCAGTGAAAATTGAAATCGTTATAACTCAGTAACCGTTTAGTGAATTCGTTTAAAATTTTGCGAGCACATCAGGAAGATTAAAAAGAACAATCTCACAAATTTTCATCAACTTGGCATTATTTTGAAAATAGGTCCTATACATCCTTAAATCTGGGGATTGAGGAGATGATTGAATCACTTTCAGGGGCGGATTTGGGATTTTCGGGAGGGGGGGGCGCAGGGGCGAATCCAAGATTTTGTTGAGGGGGGGGGGGCCTAGATCTGAGAAATAAACCTGGGACCTTTTCGATATTTTCCTGCTAAATGAAAAAGTGTTTCTTTTAGTATCAATTTATCATATTTTCCCTCATATTGCAAAGTTAAAATAAGTATTTTTCACACAAATTGTACAGTGGTGTAATTACACCCCACGCATTTTCAGTCCCAAATGTACAGAAAAAACTTTGGCTGCGTAAGTATTTGTGAAATTTCATTAATTTTTCAGAAGATACGTGTAGAAGAAATTATAACATGTAATTTAAAATACAAAAATTTATATAAATATTGAAAAATAAGTTTCAGATGCAGCGTTAGAATCGGTGTGCATTATTTCTTCATCATCATGAATTTCGGTGTTCATGCATTTATCGCAAATATTGTTGCTATAATTTTTGCATCCTGGTTTTTGACAAATGTAGCAGATCAAGATGGTCTTGATGTCACTAGACCGAAGACACAGGTTGCATCTGCATTGAGATCTCTTACTTCTCTTGCTGGTGCTGGATTCGGTGGAAAGAAAATAAATAAATACACCCTGAGCATATGTTATTCTGCTAATTAGCATCATCTTTACAATAAAGAAACACTATAATTTACCAAACACTTACCACTATTTCAATGAAAAACCTATCTTACTTCTTTGAAACGTAAGTAAAGATCGAACTGAAACTGTATCAAACCATTTTAGAGATAATGATATTACGCTGAACAAAAAATGACTAAAAACCATATATTTTAGGCAACATGAATTTAAATACAAAACACACTGTAGAAAAATACTAACGCAGCTGCTTACAAAAATTGTTTTTTGTATGGGAAACATCGAGGTGCATAAGCACCCCTATACACGATTAAGCTCTCAGGTGTCTTTGAAGCCTACTACTGCATTCAAATTCAGCGATTTCAATGAAATTTTTATCAAATTCTGTGTGAAAAATATTACAGATAACATTCCTATAAGGATACTTGGGAAAGTTTCCATACAGTAACTTTTTATTTCGTTTTTATTAGTTTGGTGCGTGTTTGCACCCCTGTCCACAGAGTGAAAGTTAACCGAGCGGTACTGTACTCATAGACATATGCATATGTATACATGGAGCGTAGCTGAGGGGGGCTGGTAAGGCTCGCGATAAGGGGGGCGATACGGGTAAATCAGGTAACTCGGTGGTTATGCATGCCGAATGCATCCGAAGCTAACTGACGTGCCCATATCTGAACCTCTGCCTTTTTTCCTCCAATCCTACGTTTCCTTCGCCGATTATCCCAGCTTCCGCTCCTTATATAGTGTACATATATCTATAACTGTACACTAGACGCCAGAATCGGCTTCCCTTCGGAAATTTGGCAACGTTGCATGTCACTAGAACCACTGAGCTATGCTGAGTGACATGCAACGTTGCCAAATTTCTGAAGGGAAGCCGATTCTGGCGCCTAGTGTACAACACACATTGATACCTTACAAGGATCCCAACTTCGAAAAATTAATAAGCTAACAACTAAAAGTTCTCAAGAAGAGAGCAGTCACTTTTCTTCGACGGAACTGAAGCGTGAAGCCCCGATTATTTGTAGTAATCACGAATGATCATAGTTGTTAGAGATATATTGTTTTAAACCGTTGAATATTTGCTTCTAGTTACAAACGTTTAAACTTGTTTCATATTTTTCGAATATATAATATAACAATTTATTAATTTGTCTGTTCTAGTAATTGTCAGATATCAAGGACATCAAGAAAAGCTTCTGACCCTGCGTTAGCAAAACTTCTCTGGAAACGTAGCTTCGAATTACTTGATTTACCATCGGAACTGACGCTTGAAAAATTGTTAAAGTCAAGTCTCCAACACGCTGAGTGAGGGCAGGCCTGCACAGTTAGGCTGTGGCTGGCAAGAGCGCTCTCGATTGCTCGTGAGCAAAGCGAAGAGCGACGCCGTGAGCAGTTCCCCCACCCTGTGGCCACTAGGTGCCGTAGTATGCGTATAAATTGTAAGGTGGATTGCTGGAGTCAGCGGCACACTTCACTCACGAACACTCCCCACCACGGCACTGTTGCTCATGAAGGCGTGGTTTAGCGCTTACGACGCTCTTTCCTCACGCTCCCGAAAATTTTTGCCCGGCGGGCATTCAGCCGTTCACGACTGGTGTAGGGTATAACAAAACAATTTAATAATTTTAAGAATATCTAATTTCTTAATTCATAATAATTGAAACAGAGTATTAATAAATAAAAACAATAAATTTCTATAGATTTTTAAAACCTGCGCAAAGTTGTGTATATAATATTCTGAAGAAACCAAGGAATACAAACTATTTAAACCATGTCGCAAAGGGAAATATATGTATACTACATTTTTATATTTAACGAAGTATAGGGGAGACCTCCAAGGTCGCTTACGCGTAAGTTCGGGGTTCTCCTACTCTTATCTACGTTGTCAGGGATACCGTGCGCCGCTAACCGCGAAGACGCTAGCCCGGCTAGCCCGTCATGACAGCCTTCGTAGTGTCGCGCGGTCTCCTTGACAACAGAAGGTACGCTGCGCGAAAGGAAGATTGGAAGGGGAAGCAGGCGCGTGAGGGGCCTCTACGCTGGAGAGCCCTGCAGTAGGTAATAGGAGCCAGTATAGTTTTAGCAATATTGTAAATCGAACGACGACATATTTTGGCCCGAAGGTATCCCTTCCCCGGGGGTATTTGGTTCCGAAACCCTGATATAAATCGATTTAAAACAATTTTCGTAAACCGTAAAATTTTTGGTGCTCGAGGCAGTTGAATATGTGAGGAACAATGTATGAATATTATTTTTTTCATTTATGCACTGCTGAAGCAACAGGCTTGGTCGAAAGTTAAGAGATTTTAGAGCACGCAATCTTTCTTAACCGTCCTCTGAAACATCGTTGGCTTATTAGAGTTGTCTATATGTTGTAAGGAAATTGTGTGAATTCTTGCATTATGAAAGCTTTTCAGGTAGGTATATACTACACTTTCCAACAGGTTTTACTTTTTCATCATATATATTTGCATAGTTATTAACATTTGAAGATAACCGAGAATTCAGTAAATTTTCTCCACAATTATAAGATTTCATTAACGACTTTATTATACTGCAGTGTGAGTGCCGGTACTTTTGCTGGTGTCATTACATTTGATAAAGGTTTATGATCACAGTACAAAAAAAATTGTCCCGGATTTGCTCGGATGTAAGTTTTATAGTTAATTTAGGTAAAAATGGCAATCAAGAGCTGCTGCGTTTCACGTACGCCTGTAGGGTCGTGTTCGCCAGGCTTTCGTGAGGTGTTAAGGAACTCTTCAATGGAACTGTTATAAATTATGGACTCATATGTATTAACTGAATAAAATGGAAGAAAAACTAAAATATAATATATAAGTACGTAAAAAATACTTTGAATATTTCGCCGTGTAGTCTCTGATGGCACTGTTTCAACTGAATGCGGACATAAAGTAGAGGACTTTCAATTAGTAAAAGATTTATCAACAGCATAACATAAACATTTTATGAAATTCTGTCTGCATTCAAACGAAACAGTGCCATCAAAGACTACACGGAAAAATATTCAAATCTCTTTTTACGTACTTATATGTTATATTTTAGTTTCTCTTACATTTTATTCGGTTAAAGTTTTGTTTTGTATAGCCTGTATTTAGTGCGTGTTATATATATTTATCCTGCGTTTATTAAGTTAGTTACAGAAGATAGTGCACATACAATTTAGACCACATGCAATTTAACGCACATTTTTTTAGTGCACATCAAGATAACGCACAGCAAGATTTCACGACACAACCTCGTCGCCGACTGTTTCACAGCCGATGGTATTAGTATTGGTGGGGGCTAGATTAGAGCGGGGAGCGCGAGCCCGCTCGCGGGCGCGTAAATCATGGTACCGAACCGATGTGACTTTGGGGATGTTCAAAATGAGACTGCGGTTACAAGTATCGCGCAATGGGGTCAATATCGCTATTGTTGTCAAGGTCATCATTCTGAACATTTCCCTTTAAATTTTTTGTTGGTCGGCTTTGGTTTACGAGATATTCGCAAAAAACTTAACTCAACATTAGAATTACCGAGTTTAACACATACTGACATCGGTTTGCTACCATGCTTTAAGGTCGTCGCCCACTAGACCGAAGCGCCGCGAGGCGAAGCGCGGCAATCACGCATCGCTCATATGACAGAACGGCGCCGACGAACATTTCGCTAGTCGCCGCGCTTCGCTTCGGCGAAATGGGCGACGGCCTTTACGCGCCCGCGAGCGAGCCAGCGCTCCCCACCCTAATCTAGCCCCAAGCAATACTAATACCGTCAGCTGTGAAACAGATTTCAATATATTATGCCGAAAGTTTTTTTATTAATATCACCGAATCTAAGGCCGACCGCCAAAAAATGTAAAGGGAAATGTTGTTCAGAATGACGACCTTGACAACATATGTGAAGGTCCTCGAAATCGGCGAGGGCCCAGTTCGTCGGCACTAGTGATGCGCGATATTTATCGATAACTGCATATATCGATATTTGCCTATCAGAATATCGATACTTTTTATCGATACTTCAAACACCGATAATTACACGTATCGATACATTTGGTCCACATATCGATAACTTTTTTGCACCTTAAAAAAAGGAAGCCAATTCATTTTACCTTCCTTTTTTGCACCACAAAATATATATCGATATGTATTATCGATAGATGGGACCAATATCGCCCATCACTATTGAACGCGATGATTATGTAAAAAAAATTATCGATATTACCAATATCGATACTTTTTGAGTAATATATTTCATATATCGATATTGAACGACAAAATATATATCGATATGCATTATCGATAGATGGGACCAATATCGCCCATCACTAGTCGGCACCAGTGATGCCAGAATCGTGGGATGCGGGACCAAACGCTTACCCCCACTATAACCTACCGTCATCTCCCACTATGGCCTACCGTCGTCCCCCACTTTCTTCCCATCGCACTGCACACAAGCATACCCCTACCCCTGTCCGTGTGCTCGGCAGCCCAACAGGCAGCTCACACGGACAGGAGTAAAAATATGCTTGTGTGCATTACGGTGGGAAGAAAGTGGGGGACGCCGGTAGGGCATAGTGGGAGACGACGGTAGGTCATAGTGGGGGTAAGCGTTTGGTCCCGCGTCCCACGATTCTGGCATCACTGATCGGCACGTTTACCGTGCTATCCTGTTGTACACTAAATAAATTGTGCGTTAAACTGCATGTGTTTCCTAAATTTTATGTGCACTATAAATCGCATGTGTTCTAAATTGTATGTGCACTATCTTCTGTGCACTATTCTGATGTATGCTAAATTGTATGTGTAATATTGTCCTGTGTAGTTTTGATATGGAACCGGAGTAAAAGATGCTTGTGTGCAGGGCGATGGGAAGAATGTGGGGAACGACGGTAGGCCATAGTGTGAGACGACGGTAGGGCATAGCGGGGATAAGCATTTGTCCCACGATTCTGGCATCACTGGCTGCGGCCTTACTTGGCTTGGCTAGCTTCGCTTGCCTTCGTCGGTTCGTTTCCCATCGTTTCGATAACGCGTGAAAACATGTCGACGAAATTGCAGTTTTCTTCTGATAAGGACGAAAAATTGATATAAAATATCGCAAATGACCCTGTACTTTATGACACTAGTAACAAAGATTACAAATGATATGTAGTCGTTTGACAAACTTTTGTAATTTTCTTTAAAATGTGTGGAGAGAAATATGAAATAAATTAAAAACAACAAGTAAAGTATTGTTTATTTATATGTATGTTCATAAATGTTACAACTTTTAAATAATAAACAAGATAAGAAGCCGAAAGCAACGTCTAAAAGCACGCGTTTGACGCTGATAGGAAATCCCGCTTTTACATCTTAAATTGAATTACGCACGAAAATCACGAACAAACGGGCCAGACCCGTCTTCGGAGGTGGGTCGCCGTGGGCTCGATGCGGTCGCGTCAATGACGTCATTCGTGATTTTTACGGCCCGACCACGACGACCGCGGTCGCTATGTGGAACGAGAACCACGGGCGTTGCGGTCAATTTGGGCGCAAGTGGAACGCACCCTTAGCAGACGTTGGGAATGACGCAGCTGGGGAAGGACAGTGGGGTCGCGACGATGCGCCACTGCAAGGAAAAGAGCAAGATAGAGATACTGACCGCGAAGAAAAATCTCTACGCGTAGTAGAAGGGGAACACCTACAGCAATAACGGTATATTTGTGTTGGTGACGGCGTGACGTCATGCTAACGCCAAGCAGGGCCGTCTTAACAAATTTGAGCGCTCTGGGCTAAAAAATTGTGGCGCCCTAGCCTCCAAGGGAGCAACTTCCTCGCAATCGGTGCAAGGCAGTACATCACAACGCCGGGTCTCCACCAAGGCAAACACGAACAAAAACAATAGTAATTTTTGTCTCCAAAATTGAAGAGAAAAAAGCATTTCAACATATTTGATTCTTAAGCGCCCTTGGATCACGGGCGCCTCTGGGCTATAGCCCATTTAGCCCATTGGTAAAGGTGGCCCTGACGCCAAGGCAATCCAAGCCAAGTTACGTCATACATGCCAGTACGCCTACTGGATTGCCTGGCATCCCTTCCCACGCCCGCCAAAGAGGTAGTTAGTTACGCCTGTTCTGGTGCATCATTTACAAGTATTACTTTCGATTACGTAAATCAGAATGAACAAACAGACCTTAAAAGATCGCTTTGCAGTAGCATGCCTATCATTGGCACTAGAAGCTTCCATAGTTTTACGCCAATATCAGAAAAAAAATTTTGTAGAAAACTTGTGCGTCTAATGAAGCAGGCACTGTTTTTGGCACAATGCAATAGCTTTGACCGCTTTCTTATTTGCAACCCTTAACCCTATCACTCGAAATGATCATAACCATGCCATGCTCCCTCATCCATCGTGATCGTCTCCTAATGGATGGAGCCCACCACCCTCTCGTGCTTTCCATCCAGCAATTGACACTTTTTCAACAAATAAACAACGAACGGGCAAGTTGATACAAATCTGATTATTTTGAAACAAGTGTCATTGTCCAAGTGTCGGTTAGTAAAATTCTTCTGCAGGCATAAATGACACGATTCAGAAGGGTACGAAACCTGTCGTTATTGTTTTTAGTTCAAAAGTTATACGAAAAGGGCCTCAAATTCTTAAACCCGGGCCGGGAAATTCCGAATAGCTCTTTGCGACGTTAATTTGAAAGAGACCATCCTAAAATTTTCGAAGCTCGGGCATCACTGCTGTCCAGCGCAGTGTCCACAGGAAATGTCTTCCCGAAATCCCGAGTCCGGACTACGCTCCGTAACGCATGCGCGATGACATCAAACCAATCAACGCCAAGATGGCAAACGAAACGGGGCCACCATCAAGTCAAGCCAAGGGACGTGATTGGCTTGTCTAGCTTGACTTGACTAGTGATCCTCTAGGTCCTAGAGGATCACTAGGCTTGACTTGACGGTCGCGCCGTTTCATTTGCCATCTTGGCGTTGATTGGTTTGACGTCATCGCGCATGCGTTACGGAGCGTAGTCCGGACTACGGAGGATATTTACCTGTTCGCACGAGGGCGGGTTGCATAAATGATGACTCTATAATGTCTATATCTTCGACATTTTTGCGAATGTCGGTCCCTAATTTTCAGGAAACATTCATGACATATTTAACACTGAAAATAAGGGGAAAAAATTGTTATCTTTTTGGTATATCTCGGTATATGCTCCGCCTTAAATGTTTAAATCATAATACATAAATAAAAAGTGTTCGAGAAGGATTTAACTTTCAAAATTTGAAAAATAAAAATGTTTGTCGCGCGAGAAAAAGTAACAGAACATAAAAGATGTTCCTTGTCTGGATCTACAATTTTTGTTTGACATATTGTTTAATCTATAACTTGGAGGATATTATATAAAATCGACTTGGCGAGCTGTTAAATATTTATTTAAATGTTGAAGATCTCATGGGCACCTTTTCCCGTTATCCGATCGGGCTAAAAGGGTATAGCCGGTTAAGATGGTCAAATGTGCCCCTGAACCGAATTCAAATCACGATGAGTCATTCGAAAGCTTATAAAAAAAGAATGATTTCTGTCAAGTTTCAACTTCGTATCTCGACCCGGGGGGTAGTAAAGGGTAAAAATAGAAAATCAGGTTTTTGCCGAATTTCTCCTATACCAGCGGATGAAAAATTTTGAAAAAATTCAGAGACATGTCTGTCATCGGTGCACATATTAGGGAATCGCGTCAGATTTTTAAATTGAAAAACCAAGCTGTGAAAAATAAAAAACGCCAAAAAATGCTGGAAAATGCCGGTTTTGTATCGAAGCAGTCTTGATACTATAATTATATTTTTACTGTAAGTCCGCATCGTTGTTACTATTGTCTTGAATTTTTTTCAGATTTTTCAATTTGGTGCGCCGCAGTTAAAAAAATTAAAAACCGATTTTTTCGCCGTTTTTTCCGTGTCAGAGTAACTAATAGGTCGAACTTTCGTACATACTTTATGGAATAAGCCTTTTATGCAATCTTCAACGTCTTCACATGCAGCAAAACAGCGTAGAAATTAAACGAACTAAACATGCTGTGGCATTACAGTCTAAAATGTCTATCATATTTTCAACGGTGTCAATGGCGCAGCGGTAAAGTGTCCGACTGTTGAATCGCTGCGAACTTTTTGAACGTAGGTTCAAGCCTCGGAATTTCTATGTCCCACAGGGTCATTTTTTTTCACATTAATTATGTATTTTTTCGATTTCTAGCTATATGACAATGATCGATATTTATATACAAATGTTTTAAAAACATATTAAAATTATTTCAATAGTTGAAAACTATTGTTAGGTATCATGCCAATTACAGCATTGTTTAACTTTTGAATTTTGGAAACAAGAAAGAGTTGTATGATCTATAAGAAGAGGCGAAATAATTACAAAACAACACATAATTGTTGCTGTAATCCATCCACAATTGTTAAAGGTAAGAGATTGGAAAATCAATTTCATATAATATTAATTTAGTGCAGGGAATGTTACAACAATACTGTAATTGACGGGATACTTGATCAGAGAAACGGTGGCATCAAAATCTTCTCAAGTCATGTTTATGTATATTTCAATTATTAAAATATTTTTAATGTTTTTAAAACATTTGTATATAAATATCGATCATTGTCATATAGCTAGAAATCGAAAAAATACATAATTAATGTGAAAAAAATGACCCTGTGGGACATAGAAGTTCCGAGGCTTGAACCTACGTTCAAAAAGTTCACAGCGATTCAACAGTCGGACACTTTACCGCTGCGCCATTGACACCGTTGAAAATATGATAGACATTTTAGACTGTAATGCCACAGCATGTTTAGTTCGTTTAATTTCTACGCTGTTTTGCTGCATGTGAAGACGTTGAAGATTGCATAAAAGGCTTATTCCATAAAGTATGTACGAAAGTTCGACCTATTAGTTACTCTGACACGGAAAAAACGGCGAAAAAATCGGTTTTTAATTTTTTTTAACTGCGGCGCACCAAATTGAAAAATCTGAAAAAAATTCAAGACAATAGTAACAACGATGCGGACTTACAGTAAAAATATAATTATAGTATCAAGACTGCTTCGATACAAAACCGGCATTTTTCAGCATTTTTTGGCGTTTTTTATTTTTCACAGCTTGGTTTTTCAATTTAAAAATCTGACGCGATTCCCTAATATGTGCACCGATGACAGACATGTCTCTGAATTTTTTCAAAATTTTTCATCCGCTGGTATAGGGGAAATTCGGCAAAAACCTGATTTTCTATTTTTACCCTTTACTACCCCCCGGGTCGAGATACGAAGTTGAAACTTGACAGAAATCATTCTTTTTTTATAAGCTTTCGAATGACTCATCGTGATTTGAATTCGGTTCAGGGGCACATTTGACCATCTTAACCGGCTATACCCTTTTACACTGTTTTTTTTTTCATTATTTGGAACTATTCTGGGAGATACCGCGAAGAAAATTTTGAAAAACTAATTCACCAGGAATAAATACGAACCACCCTAGTGTACACATAGGCCGGTATTCATAGTCGCTACTTATTCTTAAGCAAATGCTTAAGCATGTGGCATCCTCTACTAACCTAGTAGCTAATAAAGGATGCCGAATGCTTAAGCATTTGCTTAAGAATAAGTAGCGACTATGAATACCGGCCATAGTCCATGGGAATCTCGTATCCATAGGGTGTGTTTCAGTTACGCCAAAATCGCCCGCGCGGTCACGGTATGTAATGGAAATCACGGGCGTTGCGGACGTTTTGGGCGTAAGTGGAATTTATCCATATTATACAGGGTGTTTCTCTACCTGTGGTCAATACTCTAAGGGATGATTATACCGGCGAAAATAAGACGAAAATCAAGAGTGACGAAATTGCGGTAAACGCTTCGTTTTCGAGAAAATTAACTTTGAATTTCACCTAAATACGCGTACGCGAACGCGTCAGCTGCCCTTAGGACGTTTCGCTCACCTCCGCGTGCCCCTCAAGCGCCAACGATGCACGCGTATTTAGGTGAAATTCAAAGTCAATTTTCTCGAAAATGAAGCGTTTACCGCAATTTCGTCACTCTTGATTTTCGTATTATTTTCGCCGGTATAATCATCCCTTAGAGTATTGACCACGGGTAGAGAAACACCCTGTATATCGTATATATCATATCAGTGGAAAAGCTGCATTCCCATCAGTTTTGTGGTACACACTACAGCGCTACTGGGCGCCACGCGGACATTCTGTTAATAATTGATTCGTTTGAATTTCTGACTTCCGATCTAACAAAATTTCTTCAACCTTTACACTGATAATGATGCTAATGCAAATATAATATTATGAGCAATATTCATAAATTACAAACAAATAGCGTTACAGAATGTCTTATGTGCACAAATTTTTTATGTTGTTTCTACGTTTTTTTATGAACTGTTCATTGAAGCTCACGATTTTCGTAAATATAGTATTTTTATTCACAAATATTTATGTTTATATCTATTTACTCGCTAATTCTTGCTAAATTTTGTGAGTAACTGTACATGTTATGCTCGTAACTCAACAGTCAATAAATATGGAATTCTGTTATATAGGGTGTCACATCAGAATACGAACACCTAAATATCTCCTTTGTTTTTAATGGTACTGGTTCATTAAGCAGGGGCAGATTTTTGGGAGGGGCTGGGGGGGGGGGCAGTGGCGAATCCAAGATTTTTTTGAGCTTTCTGACCTTTCCGATATATTCCTGCTAAATAAAAGTGTCTTTTTTTTAGTATCAATTTATCATATTTTCCCTCATATTGCTAAGTTAAAATAAGTATTTTGCATATGAAAATAAGTATTTTTCGCTTGAGGGAGGGTTCCCTCCCCCTCCTCCCTCTAAATCTGCCACTGTCATTAAGTGACACGCATGAAACAAAAGTACACCGGTTGTACAGATATCAAATGTAGGAGGTGTGTCTGCATAGATTTTGGATTAGAAAAGTTACATACAAGTGCTTTTGCCATTTCAATATTGCTATGTGCACCATCACATATCAGACACATTAGTATGTATAAAGCTAGTTTCGTGCACAGTTTTTAAAGCATTGTTGAACCAAGTTGCAATTTTGCTCTCCATTCATATGGTCTATTAAAAAATATTCTCCTAGTACTTTTGGTGCCTTATTTAAATCCACTAATGGAAATACCAAAGCTTCCTTAACAAAATTTGCTACATTACAAGCAGGCGCCTTTTCTACATCTACTATTCCACAGATATTTTTCCCATTAAACTCTATTTGCTGACGTATAGTCATCACGTCCATGACTAGAGTCACGAATAAACCACCTTCTATAGCATTAGTATATCCTTCAATGTGTCTAATGACTTCACTGTTAAAAAAACTAGGCTCCCTATCAATTGATTGATACCACTTGTATAAAGTCTTTGGGTATGGCAAACACAAATTGTAGGGAATAGTAGTATCTTAATTCGGGAGAATAAATACACTTCACAGGCTGTATTAAAGTTTCATATATCTTTCAGTATCTCAATGTGTTCATTGTGTAATAAAATTTTCTTCTTTAATGATTGCAAAATTGTTTGCAGGTTTGCAATTTTTTTACTACACCTTCTGTATTTTTGCTTTATTAATTTCATCTGATTTTGATGTAGTCTCTTCATACTCGCTGCTTGCTTACGTAATTCCTCTTTTTCTGGTGAGTGGAATAATCTCTCTGGTGATATAGATGTAGATTTATCTACACACGACATTCTTACTTGGACTGATTCATCTCTTGCTTCTAGTAATGCCTGTAACTGCTACAAAATAATGCATATTTGTCATGCTATGTTTATTAATTAATATTATATACAGTAAACTCCCTCTTAACCGGTTTCTACAGAACCGACTGGACCTCTGGCCAGATAAACGATATTGACATTACGCTTTGTATTCGAGAAAACTGACTTTGAATTTTAGCTGAATTTTCTACATTTTGATGTAGGATCACTCCTCAAAGTATCCAACACCTGTTGCCGAATACCTTGTATATGTAAGTTCGTGTACACGTAGGAATCCCCATTTGTTGCTGCACTTTGTTTATCTACCGCGTTATACAAGGAAGTTTTTGCTAACAAGTTTTTTACAAAATTTTTCACATCGTTATAGGAAATCGCTAATAGGGGGACCGACTGGAAATTGAATGAGTTTGAGGCGCAAAATCTGTATGATACAAATTGTGAGACAGCAAGAACGTTTTAATTGTGCATTAGACTAGTTAGGTACTAATAAACTATTATTAACCATACGAATATTTATTTCTTTGATTAACTTAACTATCACATGAGAATTATACAAATTCTCCTATAACATATTCATCTGAACTGACTGCGATCCAAAGGCAGGTAAAAAATGACAGTATCATTACAGTGAACTGTATTCATTCCTAGAATCTTTTGCCACATTCCGTGCACAGGCAGAATATTAGATTTTGGGTAGAACCTTCAAAAGTGATACAAAAATTGGATTACATATGCGACTACAAAAAGAGAACTGTTGAGTTAAATTCTTTATACTTTCAGCTTTTTCCTTTTATTTTATTTCAAAATTAAGTCGAAAGAATGTACTCATTTGATCAATTAAAATTTTCTTTATGACAACTGCTGTGTACCACGTAATACGGTACGTGTCAATCTCGTTTTTTTGCTGTGTTGCTCAACCAAAATGTAGCCGGTTAAAGCGGGGCTGTATCCAGAGGGAATCTATTGTATATATTGTGCATCATCGAGACATTGTTGCCAGAAGGACTAGGGTCCGATTGGTATATCCCCATTGGCCCATGTACTCTAACACAATCGTACAGGTAGAGCACACGTATTGTCGCAATGAATACGAAGAGAGCTAACAGGATGTAGACAATGCGAGCTAATACGAGCGAAGAATCCCTCTTACCCCTGTGCCATTCTGGGAACCAGCTTCTCATTGAAACATAGTACATTAGATAACAGAGACTTACACATTCACTTTTCAATGGAGATACCATTCCTGACGCTTTTCCCAATGGTTCATCAAAGGAAATACTATCCATAGAACACGTTCTTTCTGAAGATTTCAGTGATACAGCAAATATATCGGAATCATGATTTGTCTCTTGCTTCAATGCCAACCCCAACTGAAAATAATAATAATATTGTCATAAGATGATTCTACTATTTGAGATGAAATATTATGTAATGTGAAAATCTTGTATTGTAGCTACATAAACATAGAGCAGAAGATAAAACCTTGTGATTTGATACTTGCGAGCACTCATCGCTGCTTCCTTCCCCTGCATTTTCTAGAAATTTTGCCTTTAATCATAAATAACCAACTTCAAAACATTTTACAACAAAAAAATTTAATAATATAACATATTCATGATGAAATATTACATACATAAGGTATAGCATCTGATTTTAACCTTATGCACGATAAGGAGGTTTTATCAAAATCATTGTTACTGAAGTGAGCTGAACATATTACAGCCTGTTTAGGTAGAGACGACTCCTCTAACCCCAGGCTGGATAGCCATAATTGGCGTCTCATACCATCCCTTGGAAGCCTAAGAAATTAATTATAAAAGAAATTGCTTTTTCATAAAAGAATATTTTTGTGTGAAACTTTTACTTTCTGCATACTTACGCATGGAAAGTAATTTTCATTGTTTCTTCCAACTCCTTCTGTCTATAACTCTTCGTAGAAGATCTATTCCTACAGCCTTTTGAAACACAAGTCGGCATTTTTAATGTCGAGTTTTTATTTCTATAACAATTTTTAATTTTTCTTAAAATATATTACCCTCGGTACTTTATATGAAACTTTGTACTACTTACCCTACTTACTCGTAACGTAATACATACACTAAACTTGCTTAAACTGCACTAAAATAGTAAACACACAGTAGTGATGCGCGATAATTATCGATAACTGTATATATCGATATTTTCCTATCGATATATCAATATTTTTCATCGATATTTCAAACACTAATAATTACGCCAGTTTAGAGTCAATTTGCGCAGCAAATGCCACTATCTTTTTAAACGATTTTATTCAGCTTCGACCCTCTGTTTGTTTGTTTCTCATGTATGTTTGTATGGCTCAAATCTAGTAACTCAATTTTAACCCACATCCAAGTATCCAATTGTCTTGAAACTTTGCAGGCGTACGTAGTTTAGATGATAATATAATATTTAAAAAAAAATTAACCCCGAGAGTGTGAAAAAATTACCCGGTCATTAATAAATATAACCACAAATCCAAACGACTTAAAGCGATTATTTATATACGATTCCTGTATCTCGTTTTTATCGTCCCAAATTCATCTTTAAATTATGTCTAATTTCATCTCTTGTCCTTTTCCTACCGCGCCGACGATATCGGTGCACGCGCATTAGGGTGGTCCTTATATTTAAACTTCCCCCGCCGAGTCGAATCGGGCAAGCACAGCCGTAAGTACTCTTTTTGGAAGCAATTCAGCGTACTTTTGACCCCCCCCCCCCCACCCCCCACCCCGCCGCCCATATCTTTGTGCTGGAGTTACCCAGAAACCTGAAACTTTTATTTAGGTTTAGGTTTAGGTTTATTTTTTCCTACAGATTACAATATGCACTCTGCAAGATGGCATTTCAAGACATCGCTTATGTAGCCCAACGAACTTCTATTTATCTAGAGTACTTTGCAAACGGAACTAAACCTCCAAGTTATTTAGGAATTCCAGACTATGGGCGGTATTCATAAACGTGTCTTAAGATTAAGCGAATGCTTAAGCATTTGCTTAATCTTAAGACACGTTTATGAATACCGGCCTATCCCTGCCTTTTCCAGACTACACTCCATTCCATATAAGAGCGGACCTACGCCCCTACTGATTTGCGACCGATTTGCGCAGCGCCCACGGATCTGACACATGCGATTAGTCGTAGTACTTTTGCGATTGATCGTAGTACTTTAACTGCCGGTTTCCTTTGATCACCCTGCTGCTTTCCCGCCAATAACACTACACCTATTAGTTGCGCCCCAACATAGATACGGTACTGCAAACGCGGCGCATGCGCGAGAAAAACCGTCCCATATCTCATCACTGCTCTAAAGTGGAAAGATGTCTGCACCGTTCGTTCTAGGGATGGGCGATGTTGAGAAAATATCGATGTTGACATCGATTTTTACATCGATAGCTAAATATCGATAACCGATAATCATCGAACACAATCATCGATTTTTCGACAATATCGATGATTTTACCCCAGATAGCACACCTCGTCTTAGAGACGTCTAGTTTATGTCCATTTTTGGTCTGAACGTCTTGATTTGTAACAAGACGTCTTTAAGACGCCTTTTGGCCGTCTTTAACCCTTATGTGATCAACCGGGTATCCGGATACCCATTTCTATGTATCCTTTAATAATTTTTTATGTTCTGGTGAAAATATCGCAAAACCGTTCCGAATCCCCATTCTTTGAAGTCTTTTGCCCCGATATACGTTTTGGAAAAAAAAAATTTAAACAAGATTTTAATTAGTAAAGCTTCAATTATGTTGTTGTTTCGGGTAATTTATCCGCTTAAATAGTTGAAATCGGCACTTGGTATATTATGGGAATGGAAAACTAAGTGTTTCGAAGAAGTACGAAAGTAAAATTATCGCTGTATTTAAGATGTATCAGAACATGGGGTACCCGGGTACCCCGGTTGGCCAACAACCGTGAAACTTCTGGTTGCGCACTTTACCAGACGTTGTGCTATCTGGGACAATAAAGCATAAAATGAACAAAACAGAACAATATATTAACAACATTAATATTTAAAAAATGTTTATTAAAAAAAGTACTGAATAACTAGGTAAAGTGGTCTGAACGGACCAACAGGGCACCAACAGGGATTCAAAGATATATCGAAAAGCGATAAATATCGTTCGTTCGATTGTGCGTTCGTAAATTAGCTTAAAAAAATGCGAATATTATCTTCGGCAGTTCATTATCGATGTTTGGTTCCCCATTATCGATATTTCGTCAACATCGATGAACATCGCCCATCCCTAGTTCGTTCGCGCGTTCCCAACGGTGTAGACGTCTTTCCGTGCAGTGATGGCGATACATCCCAATTATATCGATATTTTCTATCGATACATATTGATAGTCGAAGTAGCGATACAACTGATATATCGGAGACGAAGTATCGATATCACCGGTATCGATACGTACGTATCGGTCCATGTATTCCTGTCCTCGTTTCAGGTGACCTTTCTTTTTAGAGTCCATGCACAATATTAATTAATACAGTTTAATCTCTACGGTAGTCATCAAATCAATACGAATAGTGATTCTAATCCGTTGTTGCGGTGCGATTATATCGATATCGATATTTATGGGTTGAGTATCGATACAGCAATATATCGTTACATTAAGTGTCGATATTTCGATGTATCGATACTGATCGTCATCGCTCTATGAGACCTGTGATGCCAGATTCGGGACGGGAGCGCTCGAGAATTTCCCCCACCTCGCATGTACACTACGCCGGAGCTGCGTGGCCGCGAGCTCGGCGCATGCACACACGCAGCTCCGGCCTAGTGTGCATGCGAGGTGGGGGAAATTCTCGAGCGCTCCCGTCCCGAATCTGGCATCACTGTATGAGACCATCCCTGGTCAGTGATAAGGTGGCAACCTTATGTGTAATACTGAATCTCAATCAATCGTACCTAAAACTATGAGTATATACGTATATAACGATGAGGGGGCAGGTGAAAGTTCTTTAAAACATACTATTCATAATTTAGAGAATATTACTACAAGTTATAAAATCAATTTTATTGATGCAGAAGGTATTTTATACAAAGAATGGACTAGAGATGCAGTTCTATTAATAATGCCGGGAGGTGCAGATATACCTTATGCTAAAAAACTTAACGGCGAAGGTAATAACATCATTAAACAATATGTAGAAAATGGCGGGAACTATTTAGGATTCTGTGCAGGTGCATATTATGGTTCTAGTTTTGTTGAATTTGATAAAGGAGGAGAATTGGAGGTTACAGAAGAAAGGGAACTAGCATTTTTTCCTGATAAATCCGTAGGACCTATTCTTGCAAAATATGATTATAAAAGTCATAGCGGAGCTCGAGCAGCTTTACTTAAATTAAGTATAGATGATAACGATTTTCTTAATGATAACATGAGAATTTATTATAACGGAGGTGGTTATTTTCAAAATGCTAATTTACATACTAATGTAAAAGTAATAGCTGATTATCAACTTGAAAATGATAGTTTCTTACCTGCAATAGTAGAAATGAAGTATAATAAAGGAATCGTTATTTTATCAGGCGTGCATTTTGAATATTCTACAAAAATCTTAGATAGCAGTGATCCATATGATTCAAAGCTAATACCGATATTAGAAATAAACGAAGAAGATAGAATTAAGTTTAATATTTTGATATTTAAAATATTAGGGATCCGCGTAAAATTAAATGAGTAGTTCTACAGTTCAGATGAATTACATCCCAATAAGGGATTGAATATTTCTTTTTTTTTCTTACTCCCGCTTCATCAATGTTATTATTATTTTCTATACAAAGTAATATTTTTCCATTTTGCCTTGTTTCTAGTTCGACTTCAACTGCTTTTGTTACGTTATCGATAGTATATTCTTTTTCTACAGTAAAAACAATTATTAACTTTATTAAAGCTTTTATCATTTCTTGAATATTATTTTTATGATAATTTATTTCTTTATTATATATCCATTCTCGTAAAAAATATGGTTTAATTGTCACAGGTCTATAACTATTATTCGAATCACAGGAAGACAGAAGAGGAGTACCGGGTAGTAAACCATAACCATATCAAAAACATTTCATGTAAAAAATGTAGCCAAGTCTCGTGACTCTTTACCCATAAAAAGGTGTGAGATCTCATGTAGGACCGAGTCTAGCGCTCTCATTAACTTTGACACTTTCATTCACAAATCACTCCAAGTCTACATCTTTAGTTAAAGATGATTTTGTGATTTGGCAATTACCTAGCACAGGGAAGTTTAATAACTTCCCTTACACTTTACAATGTTATGTAAAATTAAGTCCACACTATAAATACATATACTTTCAGTTCCCATATAAATATTATTTTATGCAATACTTTATTACTAAACTTGAATATTAAAATGCAAACAACAGCCATTACATTCTCGTACTGCGTAATTGTCAAGTCGCAAAGTATTCTTTAACTAAAGATGTAGACTTGAAGTAATTTGTGAATGAAAGTGTTACAGTTAACTCATTAACTGTAGCTCTCAAGTGCTAGACTCGGTTATACATGAGGTCTCACAACTTTTTACGGGTAAAGAGTCAGGAGACCTGGCTACATTTTTTACATGAAATGTTTCTGATGGGATTTCACTTATTTTTGTACGTATCCTACTTTTCTTGATATCATACGACGAAGCTGTGTTACCGTACGTAGAAAACGGTATAGAGTGAAACAGACACGTACCATCTCCATGCATAGGGACTTATTCAATGATGGCTTATTTCGCCATCATGATTTAAATATAACATTTCAATTCCCATACTATAAAACTGCACAAAATTTTTGCACGCGAGAATCGCGATCCGCGGTTAGCGAGCCATCTAAGCGCGCGGTTTTCTCCGGAGTGAGGGGGCCTCGCGCTGTGACTACGTTACGGGGCCAGGACCGAAACTCGTGCCGCGCGTGCCGGAGCAAAACTTTCATATATCTTTTTTCGGTAAAAGGGTGGGAGTTTTTTTTTTAAATTTCTTAGCGAGCACCTGGGGGCAAAGAGGAACTATCAAATAGTGCCTATCAAATAATCGTCCCTATTCAAAACTAAAAGAGTGGTTTAGATTGAAATTATAACATAAATTTTCAGATAAGATTTTATATACTTCGTTACTATTATAGTCATCGGTATAATTAGTAGAAACTTTTAATGAAGTAGTCGGTTTAGAAATAACACTTAATTCTTCTGATGTGTGATTTATACTTATCCCTATTTCTATTAAACATACTTTTTATCATTATATGCTAAAATTTTTGTAAAAATTTCGCATATTTTAGAATTCCTTATTTTTACGTCATTACGGCATTTTATTTGCGGGGAACAATCGTAATGTTGCAGTGTCTCTACCGCACTAAGAGCAGCAACCATAGAAATCTGTTTTTTTTTTTAAGAGTCGCTGAAATAAGGAATCATATATGTGTTACGAGCCGAGGCTGAGGGCAATGTGAGTGGCGGCTGCGAGGCCGAGGATTGAGTTTGTTTTTGGAGTTTGTTAGTAGCGGACGAACCGGGGTCTGGTATCCCCGGGAGCCGCTATAAGGAGGTTGGTTGTCGTGGACGAACCGGGGTCTGGTATTCCCGGGAGCCACTAGGAAGGTAAGCTTTCACGGACGAACCGGGGTCTGGTATCCCCGGGAGCCGCTAGGAAGGTGGAAGTCGTGGACGAACCGGGGTCTGGTATCCCCGGGAGCCACTAGGAGGTTGGTTGTCGTGGACGAACCGGGGTCTGGTATCCCCGGGAGCCACTAGGAAATGTTAGTTTAGCCTCGTAACTTTATAAAGTGATACACCTTGAGCGGTAAAGGAGTATCTATGTGGGTTTATCTCGAAGTGGAAATTCAGATAATGGTTAATTTAAATAAAAGAACTCTGGGTTAGAAATAACTAATTATATTCTATAAGTTCAGTCTTTTACAAATGTTTTTAGTGTTTAATTGTCGCGGTACCTAAGTCCACCTCTCGGTTTTGACGCACTGAGAAATGCGGGGGTCTCAAAGAGTTTAATAGTAACAACACCTATCAGCAACTCTACGTACTGTCTGGTTTAAGTTGAAGTAAATAAGCCTCTTTCGTCTATGCGTACTAGATTTGAAATGAGCCCCCGAGTGTAGATTCATGGCCCTTTTATACGGTGAAATTCGGTTAGAAAGTAGTGGGGACATGAGTGCCTTCATTGAATATAAGTTTTCGGGGAAAACTCGGTTGCATCACACCACTGCAGGAAACGGTGACCCCGCCGGGTCACGTGCATTCCGGACACCCGAAAGGGTTAGAAAGTCAAAGATAAGTCTGCGTACGTAACACCTCCCCCCTTAGATAAAACATCGTTTATTACGATGCTTTTCCACCTTTCGGTGTCGGAAATGCACGCGACCAAACAAAATATTACTCACTCGTGCAGAGGTGTGATGAAACCAAACCTTCTGCGGCCTATTGCGGTGTGTGTATGTGATAATTGTTGTGTACTGTGGGGCGATGTCGTGGGTGATGGGTGGCATCAGTCTTCGTTCCTCTGGATAGGGTCCTCTCTGCAATGCCTCGTATTGAACTGCGCCTTCAGCAAGTCACCAGGGGTCCAGTCCTTAATGTTGTCGTCCGTCAAGTGGGCCAGCATCAGGTCGTTTTCCCAATAATATGAGACTATGGTCCCATATCTCACCAGCAAGTAGTGATACCTGAACGTCGCACTTTTTCCAAGTATCTTGGTTTGGTTTGCGTAGTAATTCCACCTCGCAAATTGGTTGGGCTTCTGTCTTGTACATCGGCAAGGCGGCTTGGCAGATGACTTGCTTGTGGTGATGGAAACAGTTTCATATAAATTGTATATTCGGCGTGGCATAGGTACGTTCGTCCGTTGACATTGCCATGTACGGGGCAGTAGCTTTTACATAAAGAGTTAATTGTTTCGATCTATAAGATTGTGTTGATGGGTTCGAATGAATTCTGTACAGATTGAAAAATTCGGAATCTAACAGCGGCACCGTCAGCTGGAATAACGTTCTACCCTCAGTACATACGATCTTGAGTTCCGTAATACCGTTAATTTGTTCAGAAAGTAATTCGGTAGGAGTCAATGGAAACTCATAGGTGGTGGCATTCTTGATCTTCTCAGCGGCGGTCCAGAGTTATTTGGGTGACCAGATGGCAGGATGTAATATTCCTTGTTTTGCAAATAAAATAGCGGCCACCATTATTATAAGATGAGAACGGAATTCGTCAGTTGCTGAATCCAATACGGGCATCCAGTTCCGTAGGAAATTTTCCAGTTTCGTCCTCCGAATGGCGTATTGGGTTTTTTGTAACGTCTCAATTATTGTAGTGGATTTTTGAACCAAAGCCTGAACCTGTGCAGAGACATTCTGAATTTGTCAAACTCTGAACGTACAATATGGGTTTGGTTTATTATTATTTCGGCTATATCTCTTTGTTGTGAGTATAACCGATCGAGTGCTTGATTATAATGGACTTCGTCGTCTTCCGATAAAGTGCCGAATAGGACTTTACTAATTGTGCCGATGAACGATAAGGGTGCGCCCCTGGTAACACGAGTTCCTCGGGACCGTCTACGTTGACCCCCTCCTAAGGTTGCTCCTAGCATGTCGCTGTATCTGCGGCTGTCTTCTAGTTTTTTAATTATGGCTGGGCCAAGCTCGTCTGCGGGGCACGCGTCGAGTCCCCTTCTAGTACAAATGTCTTTGGCACGCTTGATATGCTCCTCCACGGCTGGCCTGTTCTTTAAATAATCTGTTATCTCGAGAGAGGTTACCAGTTTCCATTGCGTACGGTAAAATCTCAAGGGTTGCAGTCTTTCGAAGTACAACCCAGTGTTATATTTCAATGGAGTGATGGTGTAATCTTCCCCGACCTTCTCCCCGATGCCATAAGCAGCAGATAGAATGAGAACGAAGATCCAAATCATGTTCTTCCCGTCCGTTATCGCTCCTGCGAACAGAACGTTGTGTTATCCCGAGTCCTGCCGTTTCCAGCCTATTGCTTCCCTTGGGTTGGTTTTCTTTATTTCTGACGTATTTATTATTATAATGTACTTATTTATATATATATATATTTTTATATTATTATTATTATTACCATTATTACTATTATTATTATTATTATTTTTATTTTATTTTTATTTATTTATTTATTTATTTATTTATTTTTTTTTTTAAATAACTAATATCGACGCGAGTCTACCATCGCGTTATTACGTCGACGGTTTTTCCTGCTTCAACTTGTATCCAGGTCTCGCGATCCATCTCGAAATATTCCTCAATGCACTCCGAACATTCGGTTGCAGGCCGGTGAGCAGCGATTCTGCTGCCGCAGACTTCGCAAGTGCAGTTTTTTCGCAACGACTGATTTACGCAGACAGAATGCCATCCTCCTTCGGTGAATACCGCTTGCTCGTGTCGTTGCAATTTTCCCCAGCAAATTTCGCAAATTCGGTGAGTCTCGGCTTCATAAATGTGCAAAGTCCATGGTTGTACGCAGAACAACGTCGAAAGCTTCCTGTATACTTCTGGATAATCCGTAGGTCTAACTCCATCCCAGGGTCCATAAAATTCTTCTCCCTCGTCTTCTTCGGATCGGAAAAGATTGTGTGGCACTGGCATAATGACTGGAAGGAGTATGATGATTTTCATTCTGATTCCGAAGAATCGTCAGGATGAAATGCGTGCTTTAATTTATCCTGATGTTTAGTAATTAGTTTGCGATTATCAGTACTCAGGACTACGTTATGTAAATCTGATACGTCAACTATTTTATATGGTCCGATATAATGAGGATCGAATTTGCTTAATCGAGGTTCCTTTATAACGTAGGCGTATTCCCCTTCTTTGAATTGTTGCGGGCGTGCTCGTCTGTCGTAGTACCGTTTTGATCGTTCCTTTGCTCTGTTGAGGTGATCCGCTGCAGTGTTGCGGATATTTGTCATCCGAGTGATTAGTTCTGTAAGATAATTCCCGTAGGTTTCTGTATTTTGATCGACATCAAAAGCACTGGGAAAACGAGCCATTTTTCCAAATACCAGCTCGTGTGGTGTGAAGTTAGTGGCTTCGTGCACAGATGTATTATAGGAAAACATGGCAAATGGAATGAAGATATCCCATTCTTCATGCGACTCCATGTAATGTTTTAAATATTCTGTAAGGACGATATGGCTTCTCTCCAAAGAACCGTTTGTTTGAGGCCTGTATCCGGAAGTAGTTAGTTGTTTTATCTTGAAGATTTCAGCGAGGTGTGTCATTATCTTTCCCACAAAACTGGTTCCTTTATCCGTTAATATTGAACGCGGTGTCCCAAAGATTGAAATAAAATGACGTGCAAAAGCATCTGCGATTGTAGTGGCTCGAATATTCGGTACTGCAACTGCGATGCAATATTTCGTGAGGCTGTCTTGCATTGTTAGAATGTAACGGTTCCCAGCAGGAGTCTCCGGAAGAGGTCCAACGGTGTCCAAAGCTAGTTTATCGAAGGGCTCCAAAGGCGTATCGGTGATGATCATAGGTTGCCGTGTTTTTGCTCTAACTAATTTTTGTTCCTGACAGCTCTTACATTTCCTGATGAAATCCTGTACGTCTCTTCGCATACCAGGCCAGTGGTATTTGGTTTGTAGTCGATTGAATGTTTTGGTAACACCTTTGTGTCCTCCAACGAGGCTGCTATGTGATTCCTCAATCAGTTGTTTCCTGGTATCTTCTGGTGGATTTTGAAGATTACTGCTTGATATGGTTGACTGTGGTATGGTTGGGATATTGGGTGGTTCCTCTTGATCCGAACTGCTATCTTCAGGTGGTGAAGATTCAGAATCTATCAGAACGGTATCCACCATCCTGGGAGTATTTGTTCCAAGGGATAAATTTTGTAAAGGGATGGATATATTTTGTAAAGGGGTCGTCATGTTTCTTAGAGGAATAGGTGTGGATGTGGTAATTGGATTACTGAACGTGGATGATGATACTGGTGATATAGGGAGATTGGAACCGTTTGGTCCTTCCATGATTGTCTGTGAAAATAGTTGACTTTGATCTGCGGGTATTAATGTAGCGTCCAAGGAATTTGAGTCACAGAAAGGATTTGAATCTGCGGTTAAAGTTCTGTCCTCCTCAATGGGTTCCTCCTCTTCCCGGTTTACCGGTGCAGGTTGTACGGTTGATAATGAAGGAGATAATATTTTCCTTTTTAACGTGGTTTGTGGTGGTTTAGGTTTTCGCTGTGTTCGGCGAGCAACTGGTGTAGTGGCTTCATCAGAATCTTCGGAACTGGGTTCTTTGTAGTTTAGCTTCACCTTTTGGTTTCGGCATAATGTCCTGATGCGATGTCCTATGGTGTTGGTGTCAGAGATCATCTTCCCCTTAGAGGAGAGAGGTAAGCAAACTGCTGTAGGGTTTCGTGATAATGCATCAGCATTTTTGTTGATTTTTCCAGCTTTGTGCACGACCTTGTATTCATACTCAAGAAGTTTTAGTTTCCATTTAACTAATCGCGAAGTCGGATCTTTGACCGAATGCAACCAAACCAAAGGTCGATGGTCAGTAACTAGAGTGAACTCCTGACCAAAAATGTATGATCTAAAGTATTGAACTGCGTATACCATGGCTAAGCATTCTTTCTCCGTGGCGGAATAATTTTTCTCGGCTTGATTTAAGCTTCGGGAAGCATAAGCTATTGGTAAATCAGAACCTATGTCTCCTTGGCTTAGAACTGCTCCGATTGCGAAATCTGAGGCGTCTGTAGTGATGACAAATGGTCGGTTGAAGTTTGGATACTGTAGAATTGGTGCTTCACAAAGCTCGTCTCGTAATTTTTCAAAGCTTCGCTGTTGCTCTTCGGCCCATTTGAATCTAATTCCTTTTCCCAAAAGTTGAATTAATGGTTTTGCCTTCAGTGAGTAGTCTTGAATAAAACGGCGATAATATCCTGTTAAACCCAAGAATTGCTGGATGTTTCTTTGTGTCTTGGGCACAGGAAAGTTCTTCACTGCTTGCAACTTCCCTGGATGCGGTTTTACCCCATCTGCTGATACTATGTGTCCCAAGTATGCAACTTCTTTGCGGAGAAATTCACATTTGTTGGTTTGGAGTGTGAGTCCGTGTTCACGCAGGCGATTCAATAATTTCCTAACTTTGATTTCGTGTTCCCGGAGCGACGAGGAGTAAACCACGATGTCGTCCAGATATACAAATAATTCAGTTCCTTGCATACCTGTTAAAACCTGGTCCATAAGGCGTTGGAATGTTGGTGGTGCGTTCTTCAACCCAAAAGGCATACGCGCAAACTCGTAATGCCCATACGGAGTGGTGAAAGCCGTTTTCGCTTGGTCCTTTGGATCCATTTCGATTTGATGGAAACCATTGGCCAAATCAAAAACTGAAAAATATTTTGCACTCCCCAGCTTATCCAAAATTTCAGTAATCTGAGGAAGTGGATATTTATCACTGATGGTTTTTTCATTTAACGCCCGAAAATCGATGACCATACGCCAGCGTTTGTTGCCATCAGAATCGGCCTTTTTAGGTACGATCCACAGGGGTGAATTGTATGGTGATGTAGACGGTTTGATAATGCCTTGTGATAACAATGCTCCTACTTGCCGTTGAATCTCCTCTTGATGTACAAGTGGGTATCTGTACTGTCTTGTATTAATAGGAATTTCGTCAGTTACGTGAATAGAGTGATGGAAATTTGGAACTTTATCAAGGTTATCTCCCGGCAAGAAAAACCTATCAGAGAATTCTTGAATAATGTCCTCAATGTGTCGTTTTTCTTCAGGATTAAGGTGATCAGTTTTTAGGGTGTTCCATATATTCTGACCTCTATTTTGTTCGTTGATGGGTTGTGATAAATACGATGAAATTGGGTCTTCGTCGGAGGTGTCCATGGTATCGTAGGGTTGTAAATATTGAGGCTCCAAATCTATTTCTTCTTCCTCGTCTCCGGTGTTGGTGGCTAAAACGTAACATTTTCCATCTTGATTAGATACCACAGCTTCGCCGATGAAAACGTTCTTTGGTGTCTTGAGACGCGGAAGATAACCTTCCTTGACCTCCGGGTTGGCCACTAACAACGCTATCTGCTGCGTTGTCCTTCCAGGAATTCGGTGCTTTATTTTGGAAGAGTTGAACTGTTCCTCCATTTCTGGGAAGTTAATAAATCTGATAGGCCTAACCGGTTGACTGTGAGTGACGAGTGTTTTGTGATGGTAGGAAATCTCTGCTTGCTCTTGTAGCAAAAAAGGGCTTCCTATGAGACCATCTGCGACTACGGGGAGATCTTTAATCACATAGAAATACGCTGGAATGCCATTGATATGCAACGTAGTGGTTCCCAAAGTGTGAATGGGCGAAGGAGACAGACTCGTTATCTCTATCTTTTCTCTGGAAGTGATTTCGGCCTTATCTCCTAATACGTTAAGGGCGACTAGGTTAACGGAGGCCCCTCCGTCTATGAGAAACTCCCCTTGTCCGTTTTCCAATTCTGGGACGTCAACTCTGATTCTCGGTATTGGCGCCTCTTTGAATAATCTTTGTTCTTCTCGTCGGTGAACCGGATTGTTTTTGGGCGATCCTTTTTTAAAACACTCACCGGATCGCCGTTGCGATGAGCGTCTTCGAAGTTTAAAGATTTACTTGGTCCGGCGGACGAAGTTATCGGTGATCTAGTTCTACGCTGAAATCTGCTTCTTTCCCTACAACTCTTCCCGTCGTGTCCCTTTACACCGCAATTCCAACAGTATAATTCTTGCCTATCACTATTTCTCCCAGTGTATTTCCTATCGCGGTAATTACCCTGTTCTGACGCGTCAGAATTATAGGATGGGGAACGTGAATCGCTCCTACGTAAGGTCATAGCCGTCACGCGTTTTGGTCGATCTTCGTATTCATTTTCCGAACCAGATGCGCTCCTGTCCCTAAAGTATTGCCTGCGATAACGCGAGGGAGAGGGTGACTGAGGGTACAGAGGTCGCGGCCCGTGATCCCGTTCACGGCTCCGTCTTCTTCCGCGATACTCGTCGTCATAATCTATCGATCGGTCGTCGTGGGTTTCACGGCGATTCCTGAGGCGACGATCTACTAGGAGGACGGCCTCAATCGCCTCGTCCAAATCCTTGTGTTTTTGGCCCAATGCCGCCATTCGCCACGCAACGCGTTCTGGTAATCCCTCGATGAAATTCTCCAGTATGTCTTTGTCCATTTCCTTCGTTATTTCATCGGCGTTCGCACCGTACCGATCCCGAATTGCTGCGCGAGAGCGATGAGCGAGATGACTAACTCGGTCGATATATCTTCTTAAAGATTCGTCGTTACGAATTTTAAGTCGAGCGATTTCCCCTTGGAAATGCGCTAGATTACGTCCCGGAGCGTAACGTTTTTTAAGATATTTTAATAACTCCGACGTATCAGAAAATGTCTTGTCCCGAATACTAATTCTCGCAGGACCCGTGAGTTTTGTTAATACGATTGTCAGATATTCAGGCTCCGTATTTGGCGGTATCAATGCCAACCCGTTTTCTACATTCTGCGCGAAAACCGAGAGGGCTGGAGTCTCACCGTCGAAAACCGGAATTGAGGCTGCGGCGTACTGTATGCAGTTACGCTGTGTAAGTAATGCCATTGAATTGGCCATTGACAAAGTCAGATTAGCTATATCCTCCGGAGAGGCCGAGGCTTGGCTTCCGGGCATGATTAATTAATAAAGTAACGACCCGAACAGGCGTTAAAAGTAAAAGCGAAAGATTTTCTTTCCTTTTACAGATAATTTGATTGCTTCAAATTATCCGAACCGTTCACGGACCGTGCGTGAGGTAATTTAGTGTGCAACGAGGGCAATACAAAATTGGTTGAGTCTCGTACAAGAACTCGTTACAAGATTCGCAAAGAACTACAGGCGGATTACGCTGAAACCGATGTTCTAATGCGGTACTTGATATTTCTTTAGGCGTGGTTAAAGCACACTGTGAACAGATTTTGCTACCATCGACCAAGGTTGTAGTCCAACCTTTAATACAAATATTCTCGCGATATTCCGGCCTAACTCTAATAGGCCTTCTCGGACGCGGGGCCGTAAGATTTGGCTTGTGCCGAAAGCACATCAAAATCTGAATAACCAGCTAAGAGAATAAATCCCACCGCTGTCACCAATTTGTTACGAGCCGAGGCTGAGGGCAATGTGAGTGGCGGCTGCGAGGCCGAGGATTGAGTTTGTTTTTGGAGTTTGTTAGTAGCGGACGAACCGGGGTCTGGTATCCCCGGGAGCCGCTATAAGGAGGTTGGTTGTCGTGGACGAACCGGGGTCTGGTATTCCCGGGAGCCACTAGGAAGGTAAGCTTTCACGGACGAACCGGGGTCTGGTATCCCCGGGAGCCGCTAGGAAGGTGGAAGTCGTGGACGAACCGGGGTCTGGTATCCCCGGGAGCCACTAGGAGGTTGGTTGTCGTGGACGAACCGGGGTCTGGTATCCCCGGGAGCCACTAGGAAATGTTAGTTTAGCCTCGTAACTTTATAAAGTGATACACCTTGAGCGGTAAAGGAGTATCTATGTGGGTTTATCTCGAAGTGGAAATTCAGATAATGGTTAATTTAAATAAAAGAACTCTGGGTTAGAAATAACTAATTATATTCTATAAGTTCAGTCTTTTACAAATGTTTTTAGTGTTTAATTGTCGCGGTACCTAAGTCCACCTCTCGGTTTTGACGCACTGAGAAATGCGGGGGTCTCAAAGAGTTTAATAGTAACAACACCTATCAGCAACTCTACGTACTGTCTGGTTTAAGTTGAAGTAAATAAGCCTCTTTCGTCTATGCGTACTAGATTTGAAATGAGCCCCCGAGTGTAGATTCATGGCCCTTTTATACGGTGAAATTCGGTTAGAAAGTAGTGGGGACATGAGTGCCTTCATTGAATATTAGTTTTCGGGGAAAACTCGGTTGCATCACACCACTGCAGGAAACGGTGACCCCGCCGGGTCACGTGCATTCCGGACACCCGAAAGGGTTAGAAAGTCAAAGATAAGTCTGCGTACGTAACATATGTTACTAAAACATTTTTATTTTCAGGAAAAAACCATGAAACCTATACCCCTAGATCTTGTGTTCGATAATTTGCTTTAATTGCATGCCAGTAATTATCATAATATTTAGATTTTCTCGTACATAGCTCTCAGTAGAATTTATTTGATTAAACTGAGTTAATTGTATTAATTTATTTATAACCCCATCGGTCCGCCGACCGACCGCCGATTGACGGACGACGAGATTCCAGCGGGAACCCGTAATCACTAGCCTTAGTAATACACTACCTAGCGATAAGCTGCCTAGAGATAAGTTCGCCTACTCATAAGTCTCCTAGAAATATGCCTAGAACTAAGCCGTCTTGCGCTCCGTAGTTTTAACTCACGTTGTGTTAGCTTTAAGCTGCGCTGCGTGGCCTGCGCCAGCATCGCATTCAACAACGCTCTACGAGCGGAAATAAATTCTTTATATAAAACAGCAGTTAACGGTGGTGCCTTCATTCGACGAACCCGAGTTATCCTCGACTGAGCCGGCAAGGGACTCTCTTCTGGTTCCCCCTGCCCCGCCATAAGCGGGTCACAAATTGGCGCCCGAACAGGGACTTAGTGTCGAATGAATACATCCGTTAGCTGGGTGTATCAGCTACCGAAAACAGCACTTGTAGAAACCACCAAAACGCTCGGAGTGAACTCCGAGGGTAACCTCGACCAGCTCCGCCGCCGGGTCATCGAGCACCTCCGCACCCATGGGCAAAACTGACGCAATCGACGGAGGACCCTCTACCAGCCCGGGAACCCTCCCGGTAACACCAACAAACACAGCGATGAACAGAATCCGGATGAGGTGAACACTACGACAGCGGAAAGGGGGCCGCCGAATTCATCCAGCGACTCGAAGACCTCCAGTACAGTTACAAGGTTAGTCCCAAACAATTCCTACCATGCTTCTGCGAAATACTAAAAGAGCCGGCACTGAATTGGTACCGATCGCAGCGGGCAAACTGGAAGTCATGGGCAGATTTCATCGCCGACTTCCAGGGCTTCTTCATCTCCATCGATGAAGATGAGCTAGAGAAGACTGTCCACCCCGGACCGGGTATAAGAGAAGGGTGCATACTCCCTACCGCAGGTACAGGCCACCTTGGATAAGCTTCGGAAGGCGAAGTTCATCTCCACCCTCGACCTGACCGACGGCTATTGACGGGTTCCGTTGGCGCTGGGTAGCTGACCCGTTACGGCGTTTACCATTCCCGGTCGCGACCTCTACCAGTTCCGGGTCATGCCGTTCGGCCTACATTCTGTTCTCGCCACGTTCCAACGCCTACTCGACCGACGACTCCGGGACGCTGGGCTCTGTGTCAACCCTGACAAGTGCTGCTTCTGTCGCTCGGAACTACAGTACCTCGGTCACGTCGTAACAAACCAAGGGATCAAGACGGACCCAGACAAGGTTCTAGCTATCAAGGGAATCGTCCCGCTGACTAGCTTCAAGGAACTCCGTCAATTCCTTAGGATGATCTCGTGGTACCGATGTTTTATCCCACGATTCTCGGACACGGCGGCGCCGTTCACCCGGCTACACCAGAAGCGCGCATGATGAGCCTGGACCGACGAGGCAAACCAGGCGTTCGAGCCACTGCGACATCAGCTGGCTACCGCCCCAGCTGGTGCTCGCTTGCCCGGACTTTGAACGACCGTTCGCGCTGCAGACCGACGCCAGCCAACACGGTCTCGTAGCCGTCCTCACTCAGGAAGTGGACGAAGAAGAACGGGTGGTCGCCTACGCCAGCCGCACCCTCAACCCGGTCGAACGCAACTATTCCGTCACCGAGAAAGAGCTTGGCCGTGGTGTGGGGGATTTGCAAAATGCGACCCTACCTGGAAGGATACGCCATCTCCGTGCTCACTGACCACCGGGCCCTAAAGTGGTTACAGACGATGGACAACCCTTCGGGCCGCTTGGCATGGTGGAGTCTGGAGCTACAGCAGTTCGACTTCAGGATAGACATCAGGATAGGTATATAAAATCCCAATCGTCCGAAATGCGCATTAGGATGGTCCTTAGCAATTGGGGTAAAATATTTTTTGAGTTTTTTTGGTCTTCGACTACTTTCGAAGCATCAGTGAATATTTTTTATAACCTTTTATACCTTCGATATAAAACGACAAATACCTACCTGGGCGAGTCTGGCTGCCAGATAGGTAACGCGGCGATAGCCTGACTCACTCTGCCCCACGGCGAAAAACCCGAAAGTAAGTACCTACCTACGCCAAACGGTACAATTATCTCTTACTCGCGAAGGCGAGCTAGCGACGAAGCCGCTACATTACAATAAAAAGTCTGTAGCGATCTGCTACTGGATCGTCTGGCAGTGGAATGACTAACCCGGATAAAGGGGTCACCACCTTCAGAGAAGGAAAAGGAAAGAGCGTTTCGTCCCGGGCCCGCCAGTGGACTCATCAGTAAGGCTACCTGGCGGGACCCTGCCTTAGACACGTTGGGTATTGGGACTAGGACGGAACTCGTATATATACGAACTGAGGGCTTAGCCATCACCGGCGAGAAACTCTCGAGCCGGGAGGCCCTCTGGTGGAGCGTCGACAAACCTCTACGGGAGCCCCACAAGTCCTTCTCAGGGAAATACCAGTGAGGGTCGCTAAATGGATGACTGGATTTTGCACCTCAAGTAGCTGGCTTACGTACTGCCGTGATTCAGACGCTGCTAAAAAAAAAAGATAAAAAACTCATAAAATGTTTGATTCCAATAGCTAAGGACCACCCTACTCGACACCGTGTCGATTGCACGTAGCAACGGCCCTGACGAGTCGCGTCAGGCGAGCCATGGCCGCCAGGCGGCAACATACCGTGCACGCGTTGCCGATGGATATTTTCTCGAACAGGTCGTGTTATAAACCGTTCCGACATTTTTCGTCAATGGTTTCTTCTTCGGGAATGTCTACAGTACGGTGTAATAGACAGGTGTTCCGACTCCTGTTCAGAATGTGTGACTCCTAGTTCGTCTCGCGGCCGCTAGATTGGCGCTCAAGGAAAAAAGGCTGACTTTTTGCACATAATACCACTAAAAGCTCTACTACTACAATCACATAAATGTTTGCGTACATAGATTTCTTATCAAGATGCCTCTCGCGATGGCCAGAGGAACCACACAGAAATCGGCACACAAAATCGCTGGGGTAAAGGTGCTGAGTCGGAACACCTGTCTATTACATCGTGGTCTACAGAATCCGATACTGTGTAGGGAATTTGTGCTAGATAAACAACTTTTCGTAAAATTGCAAAAATATTGAGAAATCACTATTATTTCAAAACTTTAACTCAATTGCGGCACGGGTTCCCGTTGTTCAATCACTTTAAAACTTTACACATATCATTTTCTCACCAAACCTCATATTTTAGGCGGGTAAGACCAAAGAAAAACTCAAAAAAAAATTTTACCCCAATAGCTAAGGACCACCTTAATGTACATACCTACATGCAATGTGCTTCCTATTCGAGCGGGTTTTTTCCAGTAAAAATCAGTAAATTTGCAAGCACAATACAGTAAAGTCTCTCTATGGGCTCGGTTTTGTGCACACGATGAGGGCTTGTCACCTATCCCCACCACTTCTGTCTCACTCTTGTCCGGCGAAGGCGAGAGCGAGATGGAACGAGAGCGAGCGAAAGGCGCTGAAAGCGAGCGAGGACGGTACGAGACAGACGACGCGTTGATGTTTTGTCTCGCTCCGTCTTTCGGAGGCCTGATACTCCGTCCTTTGCATGCGCGGCGGGCGTGCGCGATGGTCGCTAAATCTTGACGCAGGCCCGGCTCAAGTCTTTTTTGCGCCCTGGGCGGAAAGTCGACAATAGGTGCAAAATGGTATTTTCATTGCTGGTATTGTTCAAAATAAACTTTAAAATTAAATATTACAAGTTGTACTATAAGTGGTTTAATACTACGAATAAAAATTCAGAGTAAGGTCATCAATAAACTCAAATAAATATATTATAATAAATGGTGGAATTTGGCAAGTTCGCCTAGGGCCCAAAAAAGACTCGTGCCGTGCCCGGCTATCTGACCGTCGCCCGCATGCGTCGAGCAGTCACGATTCCATCTGAGCGGTCGCACCCGTCGCGCACGCCTGCCGCGCACGCAAAGCATTCCATCTCGCTCCCCCTTCGACCAGAAAGAAGCGAGAAACGAACACTCGGAATTAGGACTCGGGTCTCCATGAGGACTCATCGCCGGTCCCGACCAGCGAGCCCATAGGGAGACTTTACTGTATCTCGAAAACCAGTTGAAATAAGGTGTATACATTATAGGTTATTGAATTTGTCTTGAAACGCACTATCAAGTGATCTCTAAAAAAGATAGTTCCATTTAAAAAACCGACCTTGATCATCGTATCTCTTAAAATAATAATTGGGGGAAAAATTGGTCTTCACTAATAAATGTACTCCCTCGAACCATGCAATTGCATATAAACGATTTTTTATCTCCAATACGTTAGGAAATATCTAGTCGTTTACTGTTCCCGCAAACACCTGTGGATTAATGGATAGTCGCGCTTTTGTTCATAGTGAATACAGTAAAGTCTCTCTATGGGCTCGGTTTTGTGCACACGATGAGGGCTTGTCACCTATCCCCACCACTTCTGTCTCACTCTTGTCCGGCGAAGGCGAGAGCGAGATGGAACGAGAGCGAGCGAAAGGCGCTGAAAGCGAGCGAGGACGGTACGAGACAGACGACGCGTTGATGTTTTGTCTCGCTCCGTCTTTCGGAGGCCTGATACTCCGTCCTTTGCATGCGCGGCGGGCGTGCGCGATGGTCGCTAAATCTTGACGCAGGCCCGGCTCAAGTCTTTTTTGCGCCCTGGGCGGAAAGTCGACAATAGGTGCAAAATGGTATTTTCATTGCTGGTATTGTTCAAAATAAACTTTAAAATTAAATATTACAAGTTGTACTATAAGTGGTTTAATACTACGAATAAAAATTCAGAGTAAGGTCATCAATAAACTCAAATAAATATATTATAATAAATGGTGGAATTTGGCAAGTTCGCCTAGGGCCCAAAAAAGACTCGTGCCGTGCCCGGCTATCTGACCGTCGCCCGCATGCGTCGAGCAGTCACGATTCCATCTGAGCGCTCGCACCCGTCGCGCACGCCTGCCGCGCACGCAAAGCATTCCATCTCGCTCCCCCTTCGACCAGAAAGAAGCGAGAAACGAACACTCGGAATTAGGACTCGGGTCTCCATGAGGGCTCATCGCCGGTCCCGACCAGCGAGCCCATAGGGAGACTTTACTGTAATGCATGGACTGAAACCACCGTTGTCAATGGGCTCAACACCGATATTTTCGCCCATTCACAACGGTGTTTTCGGTGCTGAACAGGGCTGTGAATAGGCCCAGCACTGGGTTTTCGTTCCCGACGGTGCGCATTCAGCACCGTTCTCAACGGTGCAGACATCTTTCCGTGTAAACCGTCCGCACACGTTCAACGTTCTCTTTGTTCTCTCCCGTTCTTAGCTACGACGCGTTCTTAGCTGAGACGCGTTCACATGCGTCCGCGCGATCGGAAGGCGGTGCGTTATTTGAATACCGCTTACAAATACTACATACAGACTGATTCTCCAGCGACGCTTGTCACACAGGTGCCGCCTGGTAAGCGCACCATTTTTACAAAAATAATTTGTTTAAGAAATCGGTAGGTGCACCGTAAATTGCACTCATATACTTTATATAAAAAAAATGAAATTTCATTTCGGACCTGCTGTTCCATAGTTACACGTTCGACTGGCGCGCGTAGCGAGTTCAGAAGATTAATTGATATATTAAAATTTATGCATGTTTTCTATTTTTATTTTTGTAATCTTTTAAGACATTGTACCAAAGGTACGTAATAAAATTTTTATATGAAAACTGTAAATTATACCCCAAAAAAATTCTTAAAAATGACTTACTTTTCCAGCCGTCACAGTGGTGTTCCCTGTTAAGGGGGGAGGCCTACCTAGAACGGTCAAAATAAAATGTTTCTCTTGGAATTTTTTCTAGAAAAACCAATAAACTTTTACTATTAAAGATTAGTTATTGGAAAGAGTACATCTGACGGGTATTTCAGTATTTTTTGTGGTAAAAAGTTTTGAAAGGTTTGTGAGTTATAGGCGATGCCCGAGACGTCCTTTTTTTAGGTGCTTTGCGGTGACAACCGTTGCTTGGTGCAGGATCATACAAAATTGAAAATTCGATTTTTTTTTAGAAAATATATGAAATTATCTACGCGCTATCGCGCCCGATTTTGGAAAAATTATTTTGAGACAAAATGGTGGCTGTACAAAATTGAAGCATCGATATTTAGCAAAATATCGCTCGGTTTTCGAGTTTAAAAATAATTTAGGCAAAAAAAGGAAAAGCTCCCGATGGCGCTTAGGTTTTTATCCCTAAAATAATCCTACAAAGTCTCGAGTAAATCGGTTCATTAATTTTTTAGTTATGTGTGTCACCGACTTTGAAAACATGATTTTGAGGAAAACGCGTTTAAAGTTTTGGGTCTGAGCGCTACACCGAGGAACACCGAACTACTTTCACGCGTATAACTGTGTCAATTTTGATCGGATTAACGTGACACTTTCAGGGAATATTTTCAAGATGTACTTCAAGAAACTATAAAAATCGAAAAATCGATTTTTCGAAAATTTCTGGGTAGGCCTCCCCCTTTAAGCAAATCTTGTACTATGTATGCAATTTCTGGAAGTTTTCTAGTGTAATACCCAATGAGGAATGGTTTTGAAAATTCGTCTTTATTTGATTGTGAATACATGCGCACTTCAGACATTCTTAAGATGTGACTGTGAATCACAATTTAATAAGAATTAAGGATCACTAGTCTGACATAGTGATCCTCATCACTACCCGCCGCGACCCCAAGGACAATGCTTTATGTGCAAGTGAGAGGGTCTTATGCGGACCCTATAGTAAAAACGGAACAATAACGACGAATTACTGTATACTATATTTTCATTCATATCCTTTCCTTCTCGCCTTTAAAGAAACAAAGGCGAAATGATAATCAATATATCGATTCGCGGAAACACAGCTCTGTTTTATTAAATGCTACTTTAATAGGCGTTTCGGGCCCGTGTTTTACGAAATATAAAAATACCTGCATTATTAGACATATGTGTATACCAACTTTTTTATGATTTTGGTGAGTAGAACTTATACAGTTTTATAAACACCCTGTATACAAGATCCAAGTTTATTCTTGGCCCCCATGTGTTCAGGGCAGGGTCCGTCGGCCGTAATCGTACTGATGAGTCTAGCTCGACGGCCCTCAGACGAAACGCACCTCCCTTCATTTTTTTTTCTCCCCGATCCTTCAAAACATTAATTCACCTGCTCTGCATAGTACTCCATTGCGCTTTAACCAGCCTTAGGGATTATGGTTACGCCGGAGTCGACGGGGTAAGATCCCTTTCTCGTCCAGGAACGGCGGTTTCGGACATTACACACGAATAAAAACTTCTAAGTCCGGAAAAATATTTACAAGAAGTTTTATATCTCTGTAATATTTCTTCTACGAAGAAACTATGTTCTACAAAGGCTCTATGATGCAGATACGTTATTGAATATAAAGTTACAGTAAACAGTATCTGCCAAGATTTTATATTAGGAAAATTATGGAATACTCTTTGTGATTGCAATACTTTTAAAACCTATTTAACATGATTAATAGAGATCACAGTAGATTAGTCTCTACACCAGGCATAATTTCAAATATATGTGTATATTATTTATATAAAAATATTGGAAAGACTTCAAATCGGGCACTTCGACTCTGTCGAATATTCTGGTTCTGTGGAGAGATCTTCAGCTGCCAGAGCAAGAACTTCTTCACACACTCGTTTGTAAACCCATGCGTTACCTTTTAATCTCTTTCTCCGAATCCCGACTAATAATTTATCATTCGTGACACTCGCTAACAAACAAACTTCCAACTCGAAAGAACATGCGTTCTTGGATGAAAATGGCCGTGTCGTATCTTTGTCATCTTCTGGAGAATCTTCTGTTTCTCCTTGAAGTATGAACCTACCCAAATAATTTATTTATAAGTTTAGTGAGTATCTATGTATATTAGGATGTTTCAATTTTCTAAAGGTGCTATTTTTATGTAACTTTGTTCACCCCCTTCGTCCTATTCATCTAAGTGATCTGTATGCCAAATTTTTAGACAAATTTAATAATATTTAGGGGTTGCACAGTTTTATCACTAGGGTAGGCCTGGGGCTATCTAAGTTTAAGTTCTCTTTGAAGTTTAGTTTCTTTTTTAAGAATTTGAGAATAAAAATAATTATCATTGGGAATTATTTAATGTGTAAAGTGTGCAACCTGTAAATATTACTCAATCTTCCTAAAATCTGTCAGATATTCTTTTTATATCAATAGGAATCAAGGCATGAACAAAGTAAAAAAAAATGTAATATTTTAATTTTAACCATATAACATGAAACACCCTAATGTATATCTATTTAATAAATTTCCGGATATTTCCCAATGTTACCCTTTCTGATGGCACATAATTCCTTTACGACGGAGCGCTCGGCGTAATTGTGAAAGAACATATTTCGGATCATCACTGGATGTTGATGACACATTGCAAAGACCCTGAAAAGTAGTATCAAAATAACACTTAAATTCAGAATATTTACTGCATCTACAATATGGGTATTCAAGTACAAACTTTGCCAGAAACTATGTTCGGTTGTTCAGGATCAATATTTTCATTTTTCACGCGCCTCTTTGGTGTAAGGACACAACGTACACGATTTAAGCCCCGTTCTATACCCATTATTACTTTTCTTGCACTTCCTGGTGTGGAAGATTGTGTTCCCCTAAAAAAATTGATTTCATTAATACCACTTCAAAGGTACGTTGTATTATTTTATTCCTATCGTTATTATTATTATATATGTTTACTTTGTATCAGAAACTGGAGTATTAGTCGACATACAAACGACTCTATCTTTTTCTGCCGCTCTTTTGATAGGAACTGCAATCAAGTTTTATATTATTTATTACGTTAATTGTAGAAAATTTGAATAACACAAAAGCACGAATAGTAAGAAGTAAATGGGAACTGTAGAAAAAGAAATAGGGAATACTAAAAAGGTAGTATACCTTTTAGAAGGAAATGGGATAAAGAATTCCTACATATAGCTATTTGCGACTCCAAATTGTATTTGTTCACAAGTCGTTGCTCTTCTTTGACTAATTATCTGCTTTTCGCACAACTACAGCAATTTATGGTTCTTCAATGCTTTCATTAAAGTTTCTAATTAGGTGGCTAGTATCAGCTAATTAGAAATAAACTTAAGAAAATGTATCATAAAAGTAACTACAGTCAGTGTAATAGAACACAAAGATATCTAACAAGTTCTTTAATGAAAAGGACCAGTTATCATTAATAAAAGTTTAGTTAGTACAAGATATTTCTCGTAAATTTTAATGAAAAATGTATCAATTTAAATCAAATTGATTCTTTTCATAAAGATTATTAAACCAATAGCGAAAAAATTATTGCAATTTTATATAGCATACCAGGAGAACATACATCATCAGTGTCTTTACTTCGAAGTCGTTTCCTTCCAGGTAAATGTGGTTCCAAAAAATTCTTAGCTACATGAGAAATGAACAGAGAAACAGTAATTACATTAGGGCAATATTTATATGGAACAGTTATCTGCAATATATGTGAAAACATGTCTAAATTGTAGTAGCTCACCAGTTTCAGGTGTTTTGGGAAGAACATTATAAGTGGCATCTAATTCTGGCGACTTTCTGGTATTTTTACTTGTTGGAGAATAATTGTGCTTACTTATAACATTATTTACATCCCCTTCAATCTGTAAGTAATATAAAAAAAACATGCAAAAATAAGTTTAATACATATTTAAAGATATATGTGATACCCAATGTACCACCTCTGATTTAAAATGAGACTTTGCAGAAGTTGATATTCGAAGTGTAAGTCCACGAAGTTTTCTATCTAAGAGTAAAAGATACGTAGCAGTCTTATAATCAGTTCGATCACTTTTTACAAGTTTTTTCCATATGTCTAAAGCATGTTCACCACATACTGCAGACATTGTACGTAATACATCATCATCTTTTTCAAACTGTAAATCATAGTTCTTATTAAAGTATTAAAATATTTATAAATAACTGAAAATTTGAAATGTTTCTTACGTTAGTCTTATGAATAAATGAAACAGGATTAAGAAATTCTGCTGTAATCCATGGGTGTTTGCACAATTGTTGTATAGAAATTCTTTTCTTTGGATCTATTTGTAACATTGCTCGTATTAGCTTTTTACTGCTATTCGATAACCAACCCGGTTCATCATATTTGCCACTCTAAAATTCAACTACAATCAATTACTTTCCTTACACAATTTAATACATTAAAAAAAAACTTACAAGAATTTTTCTATACAAACTCTCTATACTATTATCATCAAAAGGCAGAAAACCACACAGTAATGCATATAAAATAACTCCCATACTCCAAATATCTACTTCTGAACCTATATAACAAATATTATGATTTTTTTTTATGTAATGATATAATTGAACTGTGGAAAAATGTTAGGTACCTAAATATTTTCTTCCTAATATGAGTTCTGGTGCAGCGTATGTTGGAGAGCCACATGACGTTTGTAAATGAGATTCTATCCCATTTTTTGGTTTTGCACATAATCCAAAATCTATAAGTTTTAAATTTTCTTCTTTGTCTAATAAAACATTCTCCTAGATGAAAAATAATATTGTCTGATACTTGCACAAATGTTTTAACATAACAAACACATTACTTACTGGTTTTAAGTCACGGTGAGCGTATCCTAAACTGTGTAAATAAGCCACTGCTGAGACAATTTGGCGAAAAAATTTTCGTGACTCTGTTTCAGAGAGTCTATTTTTCTCGACTATAAATAAAAAATAGTAATGCAATCTGTCAATGACCTTTTTAATTTCAAACGATAAAAGAAAGATATCAAATATCAAATTGTGATATATATTACCTATATGGTCGAATAATTCTCCACCTGAACAATATTCTATCACCATAAAGTAATGACTCTCTGTTTCTATTACTTGATACAGTCTACAAATATGTTGGTGCAATAAAGTTTTCAGTGCTTCAACTTCGAGTTTTACTCTGGGCAAGTCGTCCTGAGAATTAAAAAATTGATTGTAATGGAATCATACGAGTTTGTTAAATTTTAGGAACCATTTATTTACCCCAAGTGCCGTTTTATCCATTATTTTGATAGCTACTTTCTCGCCGGTAAAGACATGTGTAGCAAGTTTAACTTTAGCGAAACCTCCACTTCCGATGGTTTTTTCCAAATCGTATAGACCTTTAAGCGCTGCGTATCGCACCATCGTATCAGATTTGTAAAAAATCCAATGATATCTCTATAATTTCGTGTTGTCAATCGTATCGCTTTTGAATTCACAATTTTTAACGTAAACAAGAGCATCATGCGTAACTACGTTCTGATTGTCAACGCTACCAACTTAAAAGTACAAACTGAAGTTATGAGTTTATTCTGTTGCGATTAGGGATGGAGTGCAAAATCACTAAGTCACTAGTGGCTTTCAGCGGCAATTATGAAAGTTACGTTCTTCCTCTTGTAAGTATGTTTTTTTGGTTTGTCCAAACTGGAACCCCAATGGTGTGGGTGGGCTGATTCCGTTCATGTCACAGGTTTTGAGGTAGATCCGGTGTCTAAGAAGGTTTTATTGACGTATGTCGGTTTTAGCTTATCTATGAAGGTGATCTTTTCTGCACCATTGACGTTGACTTTGTACATACAGTCTGTCGTTGAATCTCTCCACAATTTTGAATTATGTGCGGTGCTTCCAGCGGTGAACTTACATGGTCGCATCGCAGAAAGACGTGTGAATATGTGTGTAAGTCCTTAAGAACGAAAATTCTTGATTTGGAATGGAGCAGTTGGTGTTGGTCTCAACGCACGCATGAATTCTCTGTGTTTTTCCACAAATATTTGTGGGTTTGCGGAAAGTTCTTGTGAGACGAAAAATTCTCCAGGTATTCTTAGGACGGTATTTATGAACGTGTCTTAAGATTAAGCAAATGCTTAAGCATTCGGCATTCTTTACTAGCTACTAGGGTTAGTAAAGGATGCCGAATGCTTAAGCATTTGCTTAATCTTAAGACACGTTTATAAATACCGTCCTTAGACTTGTGCCACATAGCACCTCTGCATGAGTTGATTGCAGATCTTTGAAGCTGGTTTGTAAAGCAAGCAAAACGGTGGGTAATATATTTATCCACGGTTCAGGTGAGCACATGAGAGCTGCCTTAACCCGCCGGTGGTCGCACGTGTGTACTCTAGAGACACTATAATAAGAGTCTGGACACGAGAAGGCCACTTTTTGATTGGTCCGCCATTTTTTATGGAAATCCTGCGAGAGAGAAAGAGATATACACCATTTCACTCTTAACCACTCTTAACAACTCTTACGTTTATGGCGGTATTTTACTATCTATTAATATGAAAATGTGCATTTGGGTTTTTGATTGGCCCGTCATTTTTCATCCATTATACTATTCGTCAATTATACCAAGATAATGTAGATATAAAGTAAAAAACCAAATCTTGTGTTCTATTTGATATATGTTATTTTATTATACTTTAAAATACATTTTAAAATAAATTTTAATAATTCCGCCATAAATGTAAGAGTTGTTAAGAGTGGTTAAGAGTGAAATGGTGTATATTTCTTTCTCTCTCGTGGGATTTCGATCAAACATGGCGGACAGTGGCTCGTGTCCAGACTCTTATTATAGTGTCTCTAGTGTACACTAGGCGCCAGAATCGGCTTCCCTTCGGAAATTTGGCAACGTTGCATGTCACTAGACCCATTGAGCTATGCCTAGTGACATGCAACGTTGCCAAATTTCCGAAGGGAAGCCGATTCTGGCGCCTAGTGTACTCCGTACACTAGTGATGGGCGATATTGGTCCCATCTATCGATAATACATATCGATATATATTTTGTCGTTCAATATCGATACATGAAATATATTACTCAAAAAGTATCGATATTGGTAATATCGTTAATTTTTTTTACATAAGTGGCTGGAAGTAGTGATGGGCGATATTGGTCCCATATATCGATAATACATATCGATATATATTTTGTGGTGCAAAAAAGGAAGGTAAAATGAATTGGCTTCCTTTTTTTTAAAGTGCAAAAAAGTTATCGATACGTGGACCAAGAGTATCGATACGTGTAATTATCGGTGTTTGAAGTATCGATAAAAAATATCGATATTCTGACAGGCAAATATCGATATATGCAGTTATCGATAAATATCGCGCATCACTACCGTACACCAGCGCCGTCCAAGGTCACTCCCGCGGGAGCTTGGGGTTCTCCCACTCTCGTCTGCGTTGTCAGGGATACCGCGCGACGCTAAAGAGGCGACCATAACAAGCCAGCGTCTTCGTCGTCGAGCGAGCTCGGACGCCCGATACGACATGTGTGGATTAGTGACACGCGCCGTCACAGCCAGCCAATGCTACTATTTCCCGCGAATTTCGGATTATTCGTCTTTTGTTTAACGTCTGAGGGGTCAATATGACACAAAGCCACCTCATTCAGTTATAAACCACGAGACGAGCGTGTCATGGCAGCCTTAGCGTCGCGCGGTGTGCTCAGGTGTGCTTGACAACGGAAGGTACGCTGTGCGAGAGAAAGAGTGGAAGGGGAAGCAGGCGCGTGAGGGGCCCCTACGTTGGACATCGCTGCTGTACACGGAGGTCAGTTTTTGGTTGACAAAACCGTTTTACGGTGATGTAGGTATTCTACCCAGCATCCGTATGTATTCTCCCAGCAGACAATTTCTCATTGAATGAAAACGAGCGTATCCTGCCAGCGCGCGCTCGTGTTCTCACAAAGAGTTTCCCAGGTGTGCACCTCTGATTGCTTTGATTTTTGGATATGTTTTGTAGGACCGAAAAATAAGATATACGTGGTGGTTTATAGCGGCCCGTTTTCATATTTAGGGGGTGAAACCACCACTCAAAGTTATAAGATTTTCAGGTGATCATCTCCGATTGCTTTGATTTTTGGATATGATTTATAGGACCGAAACATAAGATATACGTGTTTTTTATAGCGACCGGTTTTCATATTTAGGGGGGGGAGGGGTGAAACCACCCCTCAATGTTATACAAATTTCAGGTGTTTGTCTTTGATTGCTTGGCGCGTAACCCGCAAGTACGCCCCGGCGTTAGTAATAATAGGGCTTCCGGGGGAGCTCTCCCCGGCCTTGGAAAGGGCCACTTCTCGGTGGCAAACTGTCAGAGGGTCGGGGATCTTGTCCGATCCTTCGGCACAGAAGGTTACCGTGGTGGTTTTAGTGGGTGCAACATAACCTTGGCTCTCCCCGGAGTGTCGAGGCATCCGTTAGGGATTTCCACCACATAAAAAAAAAAGACTCAGGCTATTAGAATTGAAGAAGCAATATTTTCCATCAGTATTTTTATTTCCCATAAATTCTCACCCGAACCATTTTCTATTTATTTTGTATGTTACTTCACTATTTTTTTTTTGTTTAATTCTTCCGTGCATTATAATGTCGTTTCTCAATTACGGCAAAGTTACTTTAACATCTTTTTTATTTATTTCAAAGTACCCCCGCGCTTCGCTTCGGGCCCAAGAGATATTAAGTACTCCATGAAAACACATTTCACACCTTTTCACCAACCCCTTGGGGGTTGATTTGGAAAAAAATCCTGAAATTGTTTTTTAGGCATTTGTGTTGGTAATCTTTGTGAGTAAGAACCAAGTTGATATCTAATCGGACCTAAGAGATATTAGGGAGTCCGAGTAAATACATTTACCCCTTTTCACCTCCTTGGGAAAGGAATTTCGCAAAATTCTTCCTAGTGGGTGCCTACGTCATGAAAACAATGCACTTTCCAAATTTCATGTTCCGAGGATATACGGTTTGACCTGGGCGTTGATGAGTCAGTCAGTCAGTCAGTCAGTCAGGAATTCTTCTTTTATATGTATAGATTACTAAATAACCGAACTCATTCTACTTATTTGACAAGTTTTGAAATGTACATATAAGAAATTCGTTGTTTCTTAAATTGGAAGTGCTCATACTTTCGAACCTCGTTTGTACAGGTGGAATCAGACGGCTCGGGGCTCCACGAGCCTGGAGCTGCGATCCACGAGCCGTCTGATCGGTCATGGCTCCGCTCGCCCGGGCTCGCCAAGCCGACTTGACGAGCTAGACGAGCCCAGCCACGAGCCGAGCCACGAGCCGTCTGTTCGGTCATGGCTTGTCGAGTCGGGCTCGCCAAGCCGACTTGACGAGCTAGACGAGGCGAGCCGGCTCGCGGAGCCACGAGCCGTCTGATTCCACCTTACTATCACACGTTTTAAATCGAGTTGAATAATACGAGGTATGCACGTTACACATACATCCTTACATGAACTGAGGTATCGAATTGTTACATAATTCATACACTTACTAATATTAATACGTGTCTTTTTTTTCTTTCTTATCAAAGTAAAACACAATTATGTTACATAGTATATTACATCTTCCTATTCTTTTATAACTATAATTTAGCTGTGTTGCTAACTGTTTTAAATGAAGATTATTTTTTCTGTTATCGTTTGTGACACTTCCATTTATAAATGCGCACAACAGTTTTTAATTTTGGTGTTACATTTATTTCTCTTTTTCATTTCCGTGTTCTTCAAATAGGTATGCATATGATGGAAACGTATGTATGTAAAATCTTGTGTTACTATTTCCTTGTATATCTACATTTGTTTTTCACTTAATTGGTATTATTAAATCAAATTACGCAAACAAAATTAAAAACTAAATTTTAATAAATATGGTCCTTAATGTATTGACTGTGCGTGTAAATAAATGTGACCTTAGGCGCACAATGATATCATAATCCGTAAAGGAAAATTGCGAAGGCGTAGGCCCGGACGGCGGCCTGCTCTGCCAAGTACGGGCAGCTTACCTTGCTCACGTAGGCTTTTAAATGTGATTCGACTTCGACTTGGCCGCCGTTGAATCAGTAATCGGGTACGATTAGATGCGAGAGGATTGGTCCCTGTATCTCAGGAAGCAAATTCAAAATAACAAACACAGGACTATTTCACTTTTAATTTGCTCCCTTAATATCCATTCTATTGACGAAAAATGCGTGGGAAACAAGTGACATTATTCATTGTGGTAAGTTTTCATTGTTTCTTTATTGAATTAATTTCTGAATTTTTGTTCACAATAAACCGACAAGTAATAAAAAAGTGAGTAATTAATTTACTGACGTTTGCAAGTGAATTCGCATATTTATACTTTTTTTCCTGTGTAATGTTGGTATTGATAAGAATTGTTTCTTTCTTCTTGTTTGTATACACAAAATTTACTTTATCAGTTTTCGTTGCGTTGCCAGTATTAATAAATATTACAATTAACTACATTTCTAAGCAGTGGACAACAAATTATGACAAACAGTTTATAACAGAATAATATCTTGACTCACAATATACGTCTACTTTATACATAATAGTTCGCGTAATATAATATTCTTCCAACACTATCATATCGATGCTCATGTGTACCTATACACGAAATATGTAGATAATATTAAAAGATAATCATGCATTTGTTACTCTATTTTCAACAGTTGACAAACCTATGTACATTTACTATGATCATTTGTTGCAAAGTACATTGTATATTAAAGTGTGCAATTGCCTATAAATTTATTATTTATTATTCCGTAAACATTTCGGTTATTAAACGCATACCAGTGAAGGTGGTTTGAATTTACCTTTCTTTTCCTCTCAAGGGCTTTACGTTCTGAAATGCATCTATGAACGAGATGTACCTACCTATACATGAAATAATTAGTATTAAAGCATTCAACATTCAATGTTAACGCGAAAGCTTGTCTTTGACCTAAATAAATATTTACGAACTACTAGAGCTCAGGAATATATTCGTGGGCGAAGATACTAATTTTAATTGAGTTTTCAATTTTCATCACTTTCAGATCGCAGTATTCGTATCCATTATAAATTATATTACTTATACTTGCACTGAATCATATAACTTAATATCAATATAACTTCAGAATGCTTTTGCAAGACATTATACAACTTTTTATTTTCATTTTACATTTTACTTTCGAGACACCCTGTTAAAAAATGAAACAATCAAAGCAATTTTTTAATAAATTAAAAAAAAGTAGATATACGTAATTGTGATTTCTTTCCACATACGGTTGTGTATCATTAATTGGTTTGTAATATAAGTTCATTGAACTTCTGTAATACATTTTAATTTAAATTTCCTGCAAAGCATAATTACGTAGTAATTCCATTACTATTAAGGTATTATAATTAAGATGTGTAATACACATATATTTCTATTAAAACACACATTGCCGCATATGTCATTGTCATGTCCTGTTTAAGAACAGTAGAGTCAATAGAAAACATTTTACGCAATTCTATTGTTTCAACACTTCCTAAGATTACCGACAAAATAAAGGAAATGATAAAGTAGATAAAACTGAGGAATACATATATAAGATGGCGACAAAAAATATCAAATCAACAAAGGCGTACAATATCTGTCGGGTGTATTCCTGACGATTTAGATTATCGTTTTCTCACGTATATTAGTTTCCTAGAAATTATTTATTTTCAAGGAGTCATGAAGTTGTTTTACTGTACTGCCTTTTGCTTCTTATATGATGAGTTGTGTTATACAATAAAGAAGAATATTAATAATAGATATGTCTATGCAATTTATAATGTATTTCAAAAGTAAATATATTTTAGTATGTAGTAAATGTATAATGTATTTCGAAAATTTCATAACTATTATATAGGTATGAAAATACGATTTTTTTAAAATAAAATATGCAATACAGTTATTATTTATACATGTTAACTCATTTATATTCCTCACTTTAGACATCATGTTTTTATGATTAAGATATTGCATTATAAAGGAACGTGACATTTTATATGTAGGGTTTTCTTAATATTATACACATGCAGGCACGAATACGTAATATTCTTTATTATTATTGTACTTACGTAAGCCTTATAAGCTATTTATTTGGTAGAAATTATGACTATGCGTTCAACTTCTATAGATAACTGTGTTTTTTTAACAAATGTGCATCAATTCTTTTTTTTACATTGTGTAATCATCAGTGTAATACATATTTGCTACTATGGTTCGTACTTAATGTTGAATTTGTGAAACTACATAAGCTACATTTATTGTGAACTATAAGGAAAAATACTATTTTACTGATATTATCTAACTGCATAAATTACTTGAATCATTTAAGACTTAAATGAATAATTTTTTTCATTTCATATTTTAATCTACGACAATCATAACTTGCAAATACTTTTTTAAGAATATTTTCGCAAACGCATTCTTCAACATTAACTGACTAATTGCAATATTATGCTATAATATCATTATTAAAAACTACGGAAAATTTTCAAACAGAGATTGTAACGAAAACCAAACTGAAATGATATGTGTATGAAAGTTTCACTGTAAGAGAACGCTTCGTACACACCCACACAAGTGTATTCATTCAACGTGTACAATATTCTCAGCTCGTAAAAGTGAAAGCGGTGCAAACGAAGGAGAAAATATGATCGTGAAACTCGTCCAAGAGATCGCTATAAGAAGATGAATTGGGCTTTGCTATATGTGATTTTGATAATGTTCGGCAACTTTCATCACTTGGTATTCTTTAAATAGGTGAAATAGAAATGTCTGTGTTGGAGATAAAAAATTTAGCATGTCAATCAAAAATGGTTCCATGTAAAATATGAGAGAAAATTAATTATTAAATCCACACACATATTCGTCAAAAAAATGAAAATTAAAAAATAATGTATTTAGTATAACTTTAACGTAAAGTGATGCTCCCAATGATAATTCTATTAATATTCTCTTCATTATCATTGAAGGAACGAGTGAAAATCTTCGTGCATTAGGACACAGTTGTATTGGAGTTTAATGTTTAATATCAACAAAACTATAATTGTGCATAAAAGGGTACACTTCACCGATATCGATGACCCTGAAATATGTTGTCGGGGGCACGATTCTGAATAACTTTTTCCGGTACATGTTATCATTAGTGTTCCTTCTCGAGAATTCTTTCTCGAGAATTTCTCGAGAAATTTTATAATTTCTTATTTCTCATTTCTCGAGAAATTACAGTGTTTCTCGAGAATCTTCAGAGTAGGAAAATTATTATAAATCCCATTTGTTTTCAGGAATGAATTTTCGGTTACTTCAAATTGTCTGTTAATCGTGAATATATAAACACATCTACAATCAGTAACAAATGTTAACAATATATACGAAGAATTGCGCGATTGTTTATAAATTTCTTAAACTTTTCTCCTTGTATCGCCGATGCTCAATATACAATTAAACCAACATCCGCTCAAAATGAAAGAAATTTTTCCGCAGCCGCAGATTTTGTCACAAAAAAGGAAGTTCGCTGACGCGACATTAGAGGCATTGTGCTTTTGAAAAAAACAATTTTAAAACAAAAAAGTAATGTTTCGCCTTGCTCACATAATTTTAAATAAATAAATTTATCAATTATATTTAATATCCGTTTTTCATTTACACAAGTTTTGTCTAAGTTGGACAGGAATAAAAATTTAGATAAATATTATCAAAATTATTCCAAAAATATAAATTTTGCAATATTTTTGTAACTTCTTGAGAATTCTTGAGAATTCTCGAGAAATATAATGTGATTTCTCATTTCTCGAGATGCGAAAAATATCGAGAAATGAGGAACACTAGTTACCATCGCTCGGCTTTAGTTTTCGAGCTATTCGAAAAAACCTTTACTTAAACTTAGGTCACGAGTACACTTCATTCTAGCGAAAAAAATGCGTAAAATAATAATCAATCATTGGTTTGAACTAGGACACAGTTCTTGTCATGTAAACAAACCCCCCGCACTCCCGCTTACCAGGTTTCTAATATTCTAATAGAGTACTTCAGTATGTGTTACGCCGACGTGAGCGAGCACACACAAATTGGTAGTTGATTGGGATTAGATTGAAAAAATTTCTTTCAGAAATAGATGGTTATGAGGATTTGAACTAGCAACTCGTGTTTCGACATTATGTTTTTGTAACAAATTTTTTTATCTTAAATCCCTCAAAAGTTGGCGCACCCCTCACGGGCTGGGGCGCTAAACCAATTTATCCTCAACCAACTACCGGTCTCTCAGTTTTTTGGATTTGTGATTTACATTTAGCAGATGTTGATTTTAGATGACCCAAGGTTTTAATAAATACATTATATCAGTAATGTTATAGATTACAGACGCACACATAATTACATGCGCGCTTAAATATATCAAAATGTTTTGGGTAACATATTTGCAGCTGACGGGTACATATAAAAATAATTCTTTTCGTCTGAGAAAGAGTCAGATGAGTGCGATTTTGTAGCTATATATATGACAGTGTCTATGTTAGCAAAGTATATTTTTTGCATGGAAGTATAAAATACAATATGATGCAGTACACTTTTCATAGTATCAGTTATTAGGTGCTCCTTGAAGTCCTTTTCAGCTTGTTTACATAGAACAATAAACTTTCAATTGCATCGCACTCGAGAGGATAAAAGCACAGTTTTAATTTAGTAATACTAGAATGATCCTTAAATAATCTTGCGGACAGTTGTTCTAGAAAAATTGTATAAATAATTACAAAAGTGTTCACATACCAGCATCTATTATTTTGGAAATATTGTTGACCATTAAATCAAATGTAACTCTCCATTTTTACATGTAAGTATGTATTGCCACTCTGTATCAAACCGATTTTTCAATGTGTGCCATCACATGCAATATACAAGATAGCACATTAAAACCAATGGAATTTTGTTATTGTTTATAACATTGTATTAATAGCGGTATGTTACCCTGATGCAAAATAATTTTAATGAGTTTAAAATTTTGAAAACTGTAACTTCGAGGTATTGTACTTCATCATATTGCTTGCTTCTTTGAGACCATTGATATTAAATATTTCCTTTTTAAATCATTTATCATACCATAGCATCTAACGGCTGAACTTTATAGTCTTTTGCTAAATTATGTAATTTATATGAAGATTTTAAAGACTACATATATTGTTTGTGGGAAAGGAAGATTTAATATAGGAAAATAAATTTCTCAAATATTTACCTTCCTATTGTAAATAATTAGAACTACATAAGTAGAGTTATCGAAAAGTACGTGAAAGATTAAAAAATTCGCAATAAAAATACATTGTTGTGGAAACATGTACAGCATATTTTAGAACTATAGGTATAAGCACTATAAACGCAATTGATTTATGGAATTCATAGAAAGAAAATAGTTCTAATATAGTTTTTTTATATTTCCCTAGAATCTTTGCAACCTACCCAATAATGACATTCAGTAATTTGCTATAACATAATGAGTGAGTGTATCGCTCAGACGCTTATTCCATTGAATAGCGTCATTGTAGAACTACGTACATATGTTGTACGTTAATATGCTTGGTTTCTGTAGCTATAATAGTATGGGCGGTGTATAGACTTAACGGGGTATACCCGGTTGAACCCCCGGAAAATGTGTACATTTTGTGGATTTTTTTACAAGTCAACGGCTTGATGAAGATTTTCCGTGTTTTTACTATCTTTACATAGTATTATGAACTACTTAAAAAAAAAAATTCAGTTAAAAAACTATTGTTTTCGGAAGTTATGGTTACATAATCGAAAGTCTCTCGATTTTCGACGACTAAACGGTGGCCCTGAAAAAAGCTGTATGTCGTGTTTGAAATCAAAAACAGTAAGATTTTCTTATAAAATATGTTAATAGCTATCGTCCTACAGGACCGATTTGGAAAATTTTGAAAAATAAAGAAATTGTGAGAAATCAAAGATAAAGTTAGATTTCTCTAAGAGAAAAGTCCACCTTTTTTCTTTATAAATACTAAACGGGGAATCAGAATAAAAAAATCCCTCGTAGGACGATGTGGAATCTTATTACGATTCTGCATGCAAAATTGGAAGTGAATTGGTTGAACGTAGCGCTAGTTTTTTGGGCCACCGTAATGAAAAATATAGTTCCGCTGCGATCGGTCGAGTCGTCGCACCTCGCCGCCCCAGTCTACCTGGGTGGTTCCACTCAAATGGCTATAACTTTGTCAGTCTTCCTAATTTTTACATCGGACTTGTTTTATAATATTCCTAAAACATCAATCTATGAAAATATGTAAAAAGAAAAAATCCGATTTTTCACACATTCAAACGGTTATACGAGATAATTATATTATATGAGATCTAAGCTGGATTCGATTTTGAAGTGGGATTCATTTAATCAATTCACAAATCATAATAGATTCATAAATCAATTAAGTTTGGGGATTTATCGTACGCTGCTGGCCAGTACGTGGGTTCACCTGTAGATAGAACGTTTAGAGATAGTTTGCGGATAATTTATTCAAACATTTAACCACTAGGCAAGTGGTTAAATGAGAGCCCTATAAAATATGCTTTGCATTACAGTCTCCTCCAGCGAGAAACTTGTTTCCTAAAGACCTGAAGTAATCAGAGTATTGTTGCACAGAGAGTCTGTGCTTAGAAGGAGTATATACTTCCGATAAGTTGATTGAACCGTAAGTGGGTTCAATAGTTACCCTAGTAGCTTGTAAATATGCGTGATTAATGTTGTTGTGAAGATGTTTGATGTCGTCTTTGATGATCACTGCAGAGCCACTGTGAGCTTTACTCGATGGGTGTTTGGTATCGTAAACTTTATACAAAGGAATATTTATGCAATTCTTAACTGTGAGATACGTTGCTGATATGAGCATTATATCGATTTTGTTAATGTGTAAAAAGACCTTTAATTCTTGGATCCTTTGTGGTAACCCGTTTGCGTTCGAAATTACGATTTTTAAGTCAGCAGCCATTGATTATTTGTTCTTTAAAATCACGTTAGTAAGTAGTTTTATCATCATGCCTATTGGATCTGATTGTTATTGTAGCAGTTTCGTCTCTTCAAGAAGCATATTAGATATCAGTTTTGTGTTTTTGACTGATTCCAGTAGCCAATTTTTAATTTCGGTTATCTCGTTGGCTGAATCATTTCTTTCGTTTGCAGGAGATGCTTGTACGTCAGGTGTTTGCATGAGGATTGCTTGAGCATACTTTTTTTTATTACTAGCGTCTTGGATGTTAGCATTACTATTGTGGCCCGTGGTGTAGATTTGTGATGGTGTATAAGAGTTATTTGTACCTGTTTTATGCCTGCGGGGTAGAGTTTTTGTTGTAGTTGTTTCCTTACCATCCAGCCTTTATAACTAGCAGGGTGATTTCCTTGATAGTTATAGCACTTGACGTGATCTATTTTGCTTTGTATAGGACAGTCCGTGTGAAGTGTTTACCTCCACATGTTACGCATGCAGGAGTTCTGTTACAGTAGTTTTTGGTGTGGCTGAAGGCTTGACAGCGTATACACTGAGAAATATCTCTTTTAAACTTGGCAGGTTCAAAGGAATTTCCGGTGTTTACCAGTAAATTAATTTTGTATATTTCGTTGTTGTTATCGTTGGGTTCTAGTTCGATAAAGAAGAGTGGTACCGGTTTTTTGGTATCGTATTTTACAATATTATTGATCTGCGTTACCTGATGGCTGATCTCTTTTAGTTCGTTAGTGATTGTGCCGGTGTTTGTTTTAGAGTGCATCCCTCTTACTACCTTATAACTTTTATCTTTCTTCAATTGGTATGTATAAAAGTTCGCAGTCTTCTCTTTCAAGGCTAAAACTTTACTATAAATCTCTGTGCTGTTAGCTTGGACTTTGGCGTGGTTATTTTTTAGTTGTTTTATAGTGAAATTATTATTTGCTGTTTCCTTTAGGAGATCCATAAGGGGGTCGTTGATTTGTGCCTCGATGTATATCGGTAGAGGTTTCGTTTGAGGTTGAGTGATTTCTGTCAAGTGATTTCTTGTCAATAAAATACTTGAATGTAACTATATAATAATATAAGGGTGTTTCATCTAACTTTATCACCCGAAATATTTCTGCTACATTTACAATTTCATAGACATGTTTCCTACGAAAGTTGCACAGGTTTGTAGGGCACGCGGCCGTCGTATAGTAACAATAGTTGTATTTTGTTGGGAGTGTTTAATCAAATACGAAGATCAACTTTGTATTTTTAAATGGAATGCTATATTTTATGTCGGTGGCTGATAGCCCCTTTAAAGACGAATTCAACGATGTAAAATAATAAGTCCCTCGAGGTCACTAAGAGACCTTTAAGAAACTTTAAAAAAATAAAGTTTCATCTCATTAACCCCTCCCAACAGAATAAAACTGTTGCTACTATACGCTTACCCCCACAAAACTATGCCACTTTTGTAGGAAACATTTTTATGAAATTTCAAATATAGCAGAAATATTGCCGGTGATAAAGGTAGATGAAACTCCCTGTATATAGTGTGTTCTGTAGCAAAACCGGCAAATTTCCCTATGGTGTTCGAGAGGTCATGCAAAACAAAAAAGTTTGTATACAGCATACACCATCGGTAAATCCACAATGCTACCGGCATATGAGCTGAGAATGCCGATTCGTCTTACATACAATGTACACAATAAGTATACCTATGTAGTTACCGAGTTATGAACTGAAATGTCTATTATGATTAAAATGAACCGTCTGTCACTACATTGTTCATATTTTTTACCATAGCACTCTTAAGGTATGGAGCTCCCAGTCTAGTCTAGTTGATGACATCACAATGTAGGCAGACAAAAGAATAGATAATAGATCTAAGTTATAAGGTTGAAATATCAGTTCGAACTTTTAGCTTATTACAGTAAACTTCCCATAGTTTAATAACGAAGCCAAATCAGCCCATGGTGTAAGGCGAATTATTGTATAAGTGTCTCAATGGTAACGTCATATTGACAATGGGATAGTAGAACGAAACATTAAGAAGAAAATTTTTAATACAGCTTTAAATACTTCCAGAGTAATTGATTTGCGGGTGTGCGTTTTTATTACCTAATTAAATTTGTGCCTATAATTTGGAAATACCTTTTATATTTGGATTGAAAAAAATTAACTGTATATCATGTATTTTGAATTTGATGTATTCAGCAGATAGAGCGGAAAGATTAGAGACTGGACATAATGGTGCAATCAATACTTATTGAAAAGTACTTCGAATTTTCGTACCGTATTATTTATAGTATCAGAATGGAATATTGTAAAACAATATCTGTCTATGAACCATTATTTGTACTGTGAGTACTAAACTATTAACTCTAAACAGCTTGAGGCTTGAAGACATCTAGTAATGTCAAAATAAGATTTTTTTTATATTTTTTGACACTGCATAGTTACAATGAATAGTTGTGCATAAAAAACGTTGCTTCAATCACGCATTATGCACATAAGCGCAATTATAAGTTAGCAATTACAATAATTAGATAAGAAGACGTATTTTATAAAGCGTTCACATATTTCTCATTTATTATATTTTAAAACCGCCACAAAGTTTGAAACTGTACAGGTATATGAATTTTATGGATAATATTAATATATATGTATATTTAAAAATATTGAACTACAATATGTTTTAGTTCTATTCTTTGTTGATGGATGCTAATCACCAGTAATGTTAATAACAATTGACGGCGGTCGAATGTGACAAAAAATTGTTGCCCTTGAAAATGGTTAGCGGTACCCAAAAAAAAATTCCCGTCATCGATAATGGTTATCGGTAATCAAAGATATTAATTCTTACAACATAACTGTTGAGAGTTATAACAATTATGGTCTCTGGTTAAAATTGCAATAATGTATGATGGAGTTAGGTTGCAATTATTATTCATCATATTATATCACATTTGGACAGCAAAATTTTGTATAAAATACCATAATAACCATATACATCTTTATGTTATTTTTATATTTTAAATTTCTTATATACAGTAGGTATGTAATCTGAGAGAAACAGAACAAGGAAGCATTATCAATTTCAAACTGACAGTGAAAAAATAATTCAAATTAGTGAATTTCTATCCATAGTACTTGAATTGGTCATCATTTATTATGTGCGAGGTTGACAATATGCATGGATGATCATCAATCATGATGCGTGAAAGTATTTGCAAATTAAAGATTACACATTGAAGAGATCCATATGTATGAGGTTTTTCAAGGTGACCGTAAATGTAGAGTGATGATCTGGAGTGGTAAGTAGGCGCGGTTTTGCTCGTCGGGAAAAACGATGCGATCTCCTTGAAGAGGTAGGGGCATGGTTGCAAAGGAAAGAGCTGATTGTGAGATCCATGGAATGGTTGACGATACATTGAAAACACAAAGCATCCTTCGGGCCTCAGTTCCCGTATTGCGTCCTCTGCGTTCACATCGTCAATATTTGTGCCGGTGATAGATAGTGATACTTTTCGTCTAGTTTCTTTTCTTTTTCTATTTTATCAACGTGTTCACTCTAAATAGCAATATACAAACTTTATAGTGAATAATATTAGATATAGTAAATGCATCAACGTAGTTTTTCATTTTCCCTTTTTTTCGTTACGGCAAACAGAAAATATTTCTTATAATATGTGCTTCCCTCACATATATTTAAACATTTTATTATACGCTAATTGTCACTTAAAATAACTTTATACTTTATATATATTTGTACATCTCTTTGAACTATTCATACGGTAAAAAACATATAGAAGTTTTTTTAATTATGTAGAAATTTTTGTAAATGATCTCTATATGTCCTTTA